>CAMZMU010000038.1:10315167-10662163 GCA_947311845.1 Poa pratensis
GGCCCGTTTCCGATGTGTCGTTCTGTACTAGTGGTTGTGTTATCCCTAGTGGCAACAACACATCCACAATCTTAGATGTTGCTGTCACTCGCCCAGATTACTGGAGGCATGAAACCCCTATCGAGCATAAATACTCCCCTTGGAGATACATGCAACTACTTGATCAGGGTAACCACAAGTACCGGAGAGCATGCAAGATAACATATAAAGATAGATTGATAATCAACTTGATCATAATTCCACAATTTATCGGATCCCAACAAACACAACATCAATTACATCTGATGAACTCAATCATGTATGGCAGCTCATGAGACTATTGTATTGATCAACATGGGAGAGAGAGTACCAAGTAGCTACAGCCAAGAACCCGTAGTCCATGAACTACTCACGGAACATGATGGAGGCGGTGGCGTCGATGGAAAGGCTCCGGGGGTCAATCCCCGTCCCGACAGGGTGCCGGAACAGGACCTTCTAACCCCCGAAACTAGGTTTCGATGGCGGCGGAGCTCCGGGACTTTTCTTCGATGACGATGTTTTTAGGGTTTTCGAGGCAGGAACATTATATAGGCGAAAGGGCGGCTGCTGGAGACGCCCGTGGGGCCCACACCAACAACTACCAAAAATCCGGCGATCCACCACATTTTTTCTGCGACGTTCTGATAACGTCGAGTGTTTTCGTCGCGGTGGGCTAAAAATTGATAATGCTCTCGATGTTTTGGTTTTCCCGTAATGGCCGGTTGCGCGCGACGGTTCGCATACTTTACGTCGTGGATTTTCGTCCCCGGCCCATTTGGCCAGCTTGAGCCCAGTTTCCTTCGACGAAACTGTCTTTATCACGTAAACGTCGCAGATTTTTGTCTCACTGACACATTCTGTGCAGATTTTCGTCACGTAGAACATCGCAGATTTTACGTAAAACATCAGTTCAACACGAGCATGCACACATCGCATGCCCATCAGTTAAATTCACATGAATAGAAGCGCGGCAGGTTGTCCCGATTGACGTCGTATAGGGCATGCAAAAGTACAGATATATATAGAGAGAGTATAGCAATATTAAACCTATAACACAAATCACAGGCACACACACATATATATATACGATAAATTCAAAGGCAGTACAGATAGAGAGTAGCAACTAAACGTAGGTTTTTAAAATATGACAAGGTTCGAACTGATATTATACACATACCATCCCCTCCAGTTCAATGATTCTGCAAAGGGATCTGAGAAGTCATGTATGAGATTAACATTACTCATTAAGTCTATAACTATATCTTCAAAATGAATTTCAGCTTCTGCAGAAGCTTTGTGCCTCAGCTTTAGCTGTTTCCGAATTCTTGTTAACCATCCATCACCTTTGTCTTCATCGACGCCGAGTCTCATTAGCTTGAGCGCCCTTGTGTTCAGAACAAAGAACTTGGCGAACTTAACCTCAGGTCCGGTTCCTCCGTAGTCGTTCAAAGTAATTTCTGTGAGATGGCGATCAAGGCATTCGATGGGATTGTTCATGTCATACTGCAGCGCATTTTTAACTTTCGGGCCTTTTGTTGTCTGCGAAAGAAGAAAACATAAGTATATATAGTGCCTACATCGATCGAAAGAAGATGCAGGTGAGTACGTGGGAAACTGTACTACTAATTATTTATCAATCACAGGAATTTTTCGACTATGTTACTACTGTTCCTAACTGAAAAGATAGCTCACCTCGATGTATAGCTTCTCCGTGCACGGAAAGCATCTATGGAAGCCTACAACTTCTTCCAGATTGGGGCTGGTAGATCTTAGTGCCAAGATCTTCACTGTGCGCAGAGGCAAGGTCGAGCTTTCGTGAATCACATTCTGCACAACACTGAACATGGATCAAGAAAATAAGTAAAAATACGGTAATGGCAAGTTGGGAGAATATCAAGAACACCGAACATACATCAAGAGGACTATTTACCTTAAGGGTTATGGATCCAATAACATGTTTGGAGCAGAAACCACCACCAGAGTAGCCCAGCAATGTCAATTTCGGAGCGTTAATGACCCTGATTGATGTTCGACATATTGGACAAAATACACTCAACCTCTCAAGTAAAGGGGCGTTCTCAATCACCAGACCGCTAAGCTGGAAAAATGATCTGCAATTTGACCAGCAGACGACCCCAATCGTTCGCAGAGTCGTCGAGACGATATGGATGTTACCGTCGAACCCGTGCACCCCTTCGAGCTGTAGTGCCTCGAGCACAGTACAGCCGTCGAGCAGCCGCTCGATGGCCTCCTTACAGGTGGCGACGTCATAGACACTAGTGGGAAACACCCTAACTGTGGCGCACCAAATTAGGATTCTGTGGCGCACCCCCAGAATTGCTGGGTGCGCCACAGAATCGTCGCCACTATATTTTTTTGCTGGGTGCGCCACAGAATCGTCGCCACTAATTTTTTTTCTGTGGCGCACCAAGGGCGTGCGCCACAGAAATCCAACTTTCTGTGGCGCACCTAGGCCGTGTGCCACAGAAATAGCTCGGTAGGCCACATAGCAGAGGTATTCTGTGGCGCACCCGCCTGGTGCGCCACAGAAAGTGGTGCATGCGCCACAAAAAAAGCGTGCGCCACAGAAATATGAAACAGTAGTACAGGTATTTTTTTCATTTTGCTGTATAAATACAGGTATATACAGGATTTATACAGATTTATCCAGAAATACAGATATATTTGACAGGTATATAAACAGACACACATTAATCACTATTTCATCACACATATTACTTAGTGTGCCCGAGATACATACACATAGTCACAAAAGTGCCGAATGTTAATTTACACAATATATTATGATAGAAACAAAAGTTCATCATTTCACACTACACATTACAAATAAGTGTTCACCGCCTAACTAGGATCAAATGTAGTACACATCGGCGATGATGGTGAGCAAGAGCGCGGGAGCATGCATGATCATGGCTTCCTCTTCTTGAGCGGCGCCGGGAACGGTAGAATGCCCCCTTTCGTCCTCCACTCCCTGGTGTCATTCTGCGCCGCTAGTCGTTCTTCCATTCCTCTGAGACAACGCTGAAGATGGATTGGGATATATATTGGTTAGTGATATACATAGAGTATAATTTGTTCATCTAAGTAGAGAGCAAGACGATCAATCAATGTTGTCATGGTTGGAAATCATATGGCTATCCTATTTGGGTTTCATAGCATAGCATATATATAATATATAACCCTACACATGCACTTCTACAAAAAAGTACACACTAGCTAGTAATGCTTAGCAAGGCTATCTTTTATAATACATCCTACCCGAAGCGGAAGTGGAAGGACCCTGAGGCGTGCATGACATCGTCGAGGATGATATTTGTTAACTGCAGCCGGATGCGATGGAAGTCTTGTCTATAATCAGCATCGGTGAGACCTTCCGCCATTTTGGTGTATTCTGCGAGATTAGATGCAATCTTCGTTTTCTCGCAATCCCGGACAATCGTTTTAAGGTGACGGAGGGCATAGTAGGCCTCCATCACACTGCCATCCAGTTGCTTGACGCAATGGAATCCGGTCCCATGCAAGAACTTGTGTGTGTTGTCCTCCGTGAAAAATTCCGACTTCTTATGGAAGGGGCCGCCCTTTTTGGCATAGGCCTCGAGAGCGTCATCGAGAACACCCTTTATCTGTTGTATGATCTCGGCTGGGATTTATTCCCCGAGTCCAAATAAGTGGCAACGGACCACCTCGGGGATACGTGGATGAGTGCGCAGTACTTGTCCCTGCTCAACACAATTGAAGCAGAATGTTGGACAAAGGATCAGCGATGGAAGAAATGTACAAGAAGGCATAAGATAGGACGGTGGCGAGCAGATGTGTACTTACTCGAAAAAGTAAGGCAGAAGAAGGGCGGTCTTCTTGTTGGCCAGGAAGACCCTAACGAGGTACTCCTTGGCCGTTTCCCGTGTTGTTGATCCTTCCACCAGATGGCTGTCGCGCATGTAGTAGGGATCCACTATCGCGATGTACGGGGTATCATCTCTCCTGATCTTCATCGCCGCATCGAGCGCATATAGGCGGACCATGTTATAGTCCAGCCGTTTGGAGTGATACAGGTTGAAGATGTCCTCGTACGCTATGAAGAACACATCTGCGGGGTCTTCCTGGACGAAGTCCACCAACTCTTTTGGCACCTTGACCGGAACGCCGGGTAACCTGGGTTCTTCTCTTTAAGAAGGGTCTCCTCTAGATACAAGATATTATTCTGCAAAGTAATCATGGGTCCTTCTGCAAGGCGGAGCATGTCCCCGGACAAGATAGATTTACCAGCTTCATGAACTCGGGTAGCCTTGTGGATTCGTGTCTTCAGGACCCCGGATCTTAGGATCTTGCTGGCTCGCAGAGGATGCTTTTCTCTTCCTTTGATGACTCTTCTTTTTCTTCTCTCTGGGGATTGTGGGGGTGCAGTGAACCCCGCTTTAACTGTTTCTTTCAGTGTGGTAGGGCTGAAAATGTTACCCGGTTGAGCTTGATGATCGCCGGCATCCGGAGGCGTGTCGGTGAAGGCCAGGCGCTGTGTGCATGAAGTGGGACGAGCAGGTTGAATGTGGTGGTCGCGGAAGGGTTCTTCATCCATAAGAGGCATGAACATATCATCCGCGGCGGCGCCAGTGTTGATGTAGTCATCGACGTTTACATCATTATCATCATCCTCCTCAACATTGTCGTCGTTGCCACCAAGTTGAGGTGCAACGGCTTTGTCCTAAACATAAACAATAGCACATCCGTTAGTCGGGAAAGTCGGAAAGTCGGGGAATTCGGAAAGTCAGAACTAACCTTGGACGGTTGCGGGGAAGACGTTCCCAACAACTGTTTGTGGCGGTTGGTGGCGGCGATGACCGGCGGCGGTAGCTTCCGGCCGGCGGTGGCGGCGACCGGCGGTTCCGTCTGGGTGGTGGTGACGGCTGCTTGTGGCGCCGGTTCATCCGCAGCATCTTTTTTTGTCCGCCTCGGCGGGGGCCGAACGATCGGGGCTCGGGGCCTCGAGGTGGCGCCGCCGGTGCGCCTGGCCCCATGAAGAACATCCCCAAGACGAATTTGGGTCTTCGGCCATTCCAGCATCCACTGCCCGCATTCGCCAAGCTTCATGTGTTTCTCGGCTCCCTGAGGTTGCTTAGGGGGGTCGATGTCACAGAACTCAGGCAGTACCTCCTTCACATTTACTTTCATCACGAGCTCGCTCATTCGGACGTTGTGGATATCGCGGGTCAAAGGTTGTACGGTCGAGGCCCTTGCGACTTCCTTCAACTCGCCGTCGGCCCCCACCCTATGCAGGAGTATGCAAGGCATGTCCTGGGAGTCAACACATAGCGGGCACCATGAGATAAGGCATATATAGTCTCACACACAATGTATCATACATATTCATGATCATACATATATATGTTTCCATTGCCTCACACACACATACTAATTAGTTACCTTGGTGACGGCGTTGAGCTCGGCTAATGTCGAGACAAGGGCGCCGGTGCCGGCGGCCGGCCTATCAATCTCCGGCCGCTCGTGTGCATTATCATTATTCTCCGGCGTTGGTGTATGTTGCTCCACGGCAGGGGGCACCGGTGGGGTCGGCAGGACCGGCGACACGTTATTGCTGGAGGTGCTGCCGGCGAAGCTGGGCACGTGTATCGGCCCCTGTTGACCTCCCGCATGCCAAGCAGTTATCCCCTGCACCAATGCAGGGTAACAAAGCCCGGAGCTTCTCGTCCACCTTCTCGGCCACTAGCTTGTCCACCACGCTGGAGTCCACCTTCTCGGCCTCTAGTGCGTCCAGCTTCTTCCTTAGCTCGAGAACCTCGGCTCTATCTTTAGCCGGCTTCCTCCTCTCCTTTTTCTTCTCGGTGTCCGTGCTGTAGTACTCGGTGAACTTCATCGCCGTACCAAAGCCGGTCACACGGCCAGCTGACGTCGGCGGCTTTGACTTGTCCCTCCCCTTGTAAACGTTCATCACCCGGTTGAAAGTCGTGTCCCACGGGCCGGCCGGAGGCTCCTGGGACGACGGGCCGGCCTCAGCCTCAATCTCCAACTCAGCCGCCTGCGGACAAAGGAAATAAACGTGAACCCATGTAGAAATCAACGCAAATGGACTTTGAGATATCCGCGGTAATTAAGTTCCTTACCAGCTTTTTCTCGAATTCCAACACATCTTCATAGTCGGTAACGAATTCCCCCGTCCCCGGCTTCAGATAGTAGCGGGACCGAACAAAGTTCCTAACTTGCTCGTCCGTGAATTTATGCCACGGGTTCTCTTTCCCAAGTCTCGCAACCTCGGCATCCTCCTTGTCCCAAACGGGCTTTTTTCCTGCGTAACCGCCGCTTCCCAAATGGTGGTTACCTAAGTTCAGTGCCCGCATGTTCTTCCCCCACTCGGTCCATTTTTCAGCCTCCGGAGATGACAAGGACACCTTGAATATATCGAACTCGTCTTTCTCGAGGTACGGCTCTTTGGCACTGATCTCCTCCCAGCTAAGACCCTTTTCAAGAATCTTCGCCTTCACCCGGCCTCTCCAGCTTGTCAAGGCGGTGTTCATCTTCGTGATGGCGAAGTTGTCCACCTTTTTTTTTCATCAGCCGGGAAAATATATCGTTTGTGAAGCTTCTTGAGGAGGTCATTGCGCAAAGCCTCATTCTCCGGATTCCTGAGGTCATACGTGTTGATCGATGCGTTTTCCCGGAGGATGCACCCTAGTTGCATGCCGTACCCTTTTGCGATGTCCCTAGGCTCCAGTGGTTGGCCACTTAAGGAGACCTTAGTGAACGTGTCTGTGATGTTGCCGACCGCTTGCGGTGTCCGGTCCTTCCTCGGCTTCTTAAGCCTCTTAGCAGGCCTCTTAGCAGGCGGGTTACTACCACCACCGCCATCCGTGTGGTCGCCACCCCCGACATCCGTGCTGGTGGGTTCTCCATCGGTGGTGGTGGCTTCGGCAGACTCTAACTGAAAGTCACCATCGCCGTCACGAGCCAGTTCGGCGGCCTCCGCATCCTCCATCTGCGGGTTCAATTCCCAGAACGATATGTTCTTTTGTCTAGCTTGTTCTTCGACGCTCATGTGCTTCTCAGAAGGGCCGGCCTCGGAGGACATGTTTGCACTACATTAAAAAGGGCAAAATGTTAGTACAACAAATATAACAAAAGCATCACTTAATTTAGTACTAAGATACCCCGGCCCATGCATTAGCCGCAATACCCCATATGTCCTATTTTTAGCAAAGTCATGCTAAATTTCACGATTTTTTTTGGCATGACCTTTGCTAAAAATAGGACATATGGAGTACCCGAATTTGCCGGAACGGAAGTTAATCGACGTTCCGGAAATCTCAAGGGCCTCACAGGGTACCTGCACAAGCATTTCACAAATAATGGCCGCATAGCTGGCCGGCAACAGCATCACATCAACAACATTTCCTGCCGGCATAGCTGGCCGGCAACAGCATCACAAACAACCACGACACGATGGTCGTGGTACCACAAAACACACGGTCACCGGAGGTTTTCGACGAAACAACAGGACGCCTGTGATCATAGGTCTAGTCTAGAAATGGGCCGGATAATATTCTTTCAGGTAGTTTTGTTGGAGACGAAGATGCAAGCAGGCTATCCCACGAAAAGTGTCGGGAATCATACTGCCATGAAGTTTCAGGGGGTACCTGGAAAATGTGCATGCAGAGCTACCACAGGATAGTGCATTTAGCTAGCATCAACCAAACAAAATTGATGGGGGATAATTGATAAGTGGAGACAGCATGAAGCATGGGCAGCAACTAACACTAACAACTAACACAAAAAAGGATCATGTCTCTAGTGGCAACAACTAACACTATGCAACTAACACTCTATGCAACTAACACACTATGCAACTAACACTATGCAACTAAAACTATGCAGCAAGCAACTAACACTATGCAACTAACACTATGCAGCAAGCAACTAACACCATATTTAACTTAGCAAAATTTTAAATTTTTTTGGTCTCCAAAATTTTCCGAACACCACTAGCACCAACTAGAAGCATTCATAACTACTTGCAGCAAGCAATCAACAACAAATCACACAAATTCTGTACAAAAATTGTGTTTGGCATTTGACCAAACACCTCGTGTACAGGTGTGGAGAGGATGGATGGATCGGAGCAGCACCTCGGGGAGGGGATGGTGGAGGGGAGGGAGAGGGGATGTCGAGGACGGCGGCGGCGTCGGCGTCGAGGTGGGCCGGTGAGTCGAGGGCGGCCGGTCGAGTTCACGGGCACGGCAAGGCGGGCACGGGCGCGTCGAGGTCACGGGCACGGGCGCGTCGAGGGCACGGGCACGGCGAGGCATAGGCGAGGCACGGGCGGCGGGCACGACGAGGCACGGGCGGCAACGGTTCTGCGGCGAGGTCGACAGCACGGGCGCGGGACTTAGGAAATTTTGGGGTTGAAAGGGGCAGCGTGGGGGCGGCCCCACATGTAAGTGGGGGCATCAGAATTCTGTGGCGCATCCAAACTGGCATGCGCCACAGAAGTTTAGAATTCTGTGGCGCATCCCCCAGCAGATGCGCCACAGAATTCCTTGATTCTGTGGCGCATCTGCTGGGGGAAGCGCCACAAAATTGTGTGGCCTGAAGTGCTAAAATAATCTGCTGGCTATTCTGTGCAAACACACCAGCATAGCCCAATGGCTCACACACACGAAAAAAACCTGGGGCAGCCAGGTTCGAATCCTGGCTGTCTGACTTTTTTGTGAACTTTTTTTTCTGAACTTTTTTTCTTTAAAATATTTTTGGTTAAATTTGGTTCAAAAAACACACACAATATGTCTCATACATATTCATTGGATACATACATATGGTTGCATTGTCTCACACACACACACAAATTAAATACACCAAAAAAGTCTCTTCTTCGTCTCGGTTCCGCGAGCTAGTTTCTCTTCTTTCCCTTCTTCGCGGTTGAAAACTTTAGGCTGGTCACCTTGAGATTTCTTCACGTGAACGGACAACCTTTGGTAGGTAGGGAGGTCTTCCTTCTTTGTGTACTAGTAGTAGGCATGTCGAAGAACTTGTCGAATTCCTCCTCGATCTTTGGCTCGTTGTCCAAGTCTTGCTCGGTGGCGCCTCCTTCCATTCCGATGATGCTCCTCTTGCCCCTCCTCACGACAACACGGCTAGGCTTTGACGGGTCGGTAATGAAGAAGCATTGCTCAACTTGGCTGGCGAGTACCCATGGCTCATTTTTCGCGGAGGCGTTCTTCGATTTGGCATCGGGTATTACCATGGTGGTGAAATACCGGCCTTCTTTGACGACGTCCTTGGCCCATCTTACACGGAACATTGGCACCACCTCTCCACAGTAGTTTAGCTCCCATATGTCCGTAGATGGCGGTTTCCTCTTTGCTAGCTCCATTTGCTTTTGCTTGAACCAACGCGTGAAGCTGGCGTTGTGCTCTCTGGTTACGTCTCCCTTCTTCCTCGGCCGGCCCAATTTGATGTAATGTTGCTCGAGTAAGCATTTGTGCTCTTCCACACAAGTTTCGATCAACTGTAAGTGTTGTAGCGCGACTCGGTGAGCCCTGTCGTAGTCGTCCTTTTGACCCTGCATGCTGACAAAGATTGTGCTGGTGCCCTCTCGGTGACCATATCCATTGAGCCTGTCGAAGTGTTTCCTCGTGGGCAGACCTACATCCTGGTTCTCGGTGCTTAGATAATTCTGGCAGAAGGAGATGCACTCGTAGGTTAGAAAGCCCTTGGTCATGCTTGCGTCTGGACGGGCCCTGCTGTGAACGTATCCTTTCATGACACCGTTCATCCTTTCGAACGGCATCATGTAGTGCATGAACATTGGCCCTAGCTGCCTGATGTCATCAACGACATGGAGAAGGAGATGCACGCATATATCAAAGAATGCTGGCGGGAAGTAAATCTCGAGCTCGCATAGTACCAGCTCGATCTCTTCCTGTAGCCTGTCGAGCTGCTTCACCCCGATCGACTTCCTGTTGATGACGTCGACAAAGTTGCAAAGGGCAAGCAGCGTATCACGGACGTGCTCATCCATTATCCCTCGAATCGCAACGGGAAGTACCTGCGTCAACAGCACGTGACAGTCGTGAGACTTCATCCCGCTAAACCTCTTCTTCTTTCCGTCCAGATATCTGCTTATATGCCCCGCGTAACCATTCAGAAATTTGACTCCTAGAAGACACCTGTAGAATTGCTCGAGCTCCTCCGGACTCATAGTGAAGCACGTAGCGCACCACAGTGTTCTTCCTTACCCTTTTGCCGCGACCTTGAGTCCCTTCCGTCTGATCATCATCATCATCGTCATCGCTATCGGGGCCTGAAGATCTTTCCTGACACCAAGCCATTTCAGATCGTATCTTGCTTTCGTCCCATCCATGGTCTTTTCCGGCATGTTGGAAAGAGTGCCAAGCAGACTCTCGGTGACATTCTTCGTAATGTGCATCATATCGAGGCTATGTGGCGTCTTGAGGACCTTCCAGTAGGGCAAGTTGTGGAAAGCAGCCCTCGCTTTCCATACACCCAGCAGCGGATCTACCTTCGGTCGTTTCTTTCCCGGCGCAGGGCACTCCTTCCAATTATTCAACAGCTCGTCGATTTATGTGCCGCTCCTCGGGATCGGGGGTCCTTCGAGCTCGTCCTTACCATTAAGCAGGTCACCGCGTTTCCTCCACGGGTGATCCATGCGAATCCACCTTCGAGCCCCTGGGTACACGGTTTTCGAAGACCCTGTCTTCCTTGGTAGCTGGAGATGCGGGGTTGAGTCCATGCACCTGACACATGCGCAGAATCCGTGGCTTACCTGGGCCGATACATATGAGCAACCAGGATAGTCCTGCACCGTCGTGAGCAGCGCGGCTCTCATGGGGAAATAATCTCCAGTGTAGGCATCCCACGTACGGGCTGGGGTCGCCCACAACGTGGCTAACTCCTCTTCCAACAGCGCGGGATACGTATGTATGTGGACACTTGCTTGTTTCGGCCCCTGAATGAGAAGACTCATGTGTATATACCTTTGCTTCATGCACAATCACGGGGGAAGGTTGTAAGGCCATACAAACACGGGCCAGGTGCTATGCGTGCTACTCTGGTTGCCGAACGGATTGAGTCCATCGGTGCTCATACCGAGCCTGACGTTCCTTGCATTGCCTCCGAAATTTCCGACGGCGTCCAACTCTTGCCACTGGCTAGCGTCTGAAGGGTGTGTAAGGATCCTGCCCTTCTCCGGATCTTCTTCAGGCTTCTCCCTTTCCGCGTGCCATTGCATGAGCTTTGCTTCCTTAGGGTCCACGAAGTACCGCTGCAGACGGGGAGTGATAGGAAAGTACCATACCACTTTGTGAGGACCTTTCTTCCCACGGCTCTTGTACCGTCCTTGGCCGCACACCGGACATGTGGTTCTGTCCTCGTACTCGCCCCGATAAATTGCGCAATCATTGATGCAGGCGTGGTATTTAACGTGCGGTAGGTCAAGAGGGCACACGACTTTCTTGGCCTCCTCGATACTAGTTGGCAATGTGTTCCCCGCGGGAAGACGCTCGTGGAGGAATTTCATGTTCTTGTTGAAGCTCACGTCGGTCCATTTGTTTCCCGACTTCATCTCCAGAGCATCAAGCGTTACTTGCAAGCGCGTATCCTGTGGCCGGCACCGCCCGTCTATCTCCATTTGCGCCAGCTTGGCTTTCTCTCTAACGGTCCTCGCCTCCTTGAGGAGCAGTTCTTGAACATGAGACTCCATCAAGGCCGACATTAGCGAGCTCTGCGGCGTGTTCGCGTCTTCTCCACCACCATCTACTCCTTCATCATGACCATGTCCGTCGGCATCTCCTTCGTCACGATCATCTTGCCCGCCCTCGTCTTCAGGCGCAACATTTGCTGTTGGCGCAACATTTGCTGTCGGCGCTTCATTGAAGCCTTCCATGAAACCGCGCCTGAGCAGGTGTTCCTCCAATTGTCCGGAATCAAGGTCGATCCATCTCACAAATTTGCAACTTCTACACGGACATCGTATGTGGCGCCTGTTGCACCGAATCATTTCCGCCTTTGCTTCTTCCTTGTAGTTGTTGATTCGACTGGAGCTCATCTTCATGACCATGGTCGCCTACGCGGTATACATATAGAGTATGTGTTATTAAGTCGGAAATGTTCGACGAAAAAATTCGGCATGACTTTCCCTAAAAGTAGGACATATGTGGTGCAAAAATTTACCGAAATGGAAATGAATCAACATTTCGGCAAACATCCATGCACCACGCCGGCGCAACACAACAACAAAAGGCAACAACATGCACAACACACACAAGCTTCATGTACACACATATTCATCCAACAATACTCACCTAGTAGATCTAGATCCGTTGCCGAGACGTGACCGTGATTGATGAGAGAGAGTGTGTGGTGATGGAGAGAAAATAGTGGACAAAAAGAGAGGAGGAGAATATATATGGAGGCTCTCCCCAAGCCCTCACCAATTATATGTCAAACAAAGTAGGTTTAACAATAAATAATGGAGAATAGGATGGTCAAAATGGCATGGGAGAGAGGAGGAGCTCGAGCTAGATGCATAGGAGAATGAAGAAGGTCACATGGGGAAAGTGGGTGTTGCCACCTTTTTTGTGGATCTGGGCCAACATTCTGTGGCGCACGCAGCTCGGTGCGCCACAGAATGTCAACTTTCTGTGGCGCATGGTGGATGGTGCGCCACAGAAAGCTAACATTCTGTGGCGCATGGTGGCAGGTGCGCCACAGAATGTGAACTTTCTGCGGCGCACTGGGCCCCGTGCGCCACAGAATGTCCCAGGATGGACCTTGGCCCAATAACTGGACGTGGGACCCACGATATTTCTGTGGCGCATGGGTTGGCATGCGCCACAGAAAGTTGACATTCTATGGCGCATTGATTGCGATGCGCCACAGAATGTCAGCTTTCTGTGGCGCATGGCCGTCAGATGCGCCACAGAAAGGCCAAAATTTCTGTAGCGCACCTGCTGCCATGCGCCACAGAAATATTTCTGTGGCGCACCAATTAAGGGTGCGCCACAGAATGCCAACCCACCTATAACCTTTTTCCTACTAGTGAGAGGACGAGCCGCTTGAGATGAGGGAGAAGAAGCGCGAGCGCGGCATCAAACAGGGGAATAATGCATTGAGCAAACCTGGCGCGTATCAGGGTGGGCAATAGGCAGATCATAGATTGTGGCAGAGAAAACATATGTAGCCCACCTTCGACCATGAGCTCCTCGAGGCCATGTAGGGCGGGGGATTGGAACCATTGGTCGACCTTGCCAGCGTCCATGTAGTTGGAACGGAAACCTCGGATGGCAAGGCGTTTGACTGGTCCAGGGTGCGCGGCGAGGATGTTGGAGACTGCGGTGAGTCGTTCGTGATCCATGTGGCAGATCCCATCGTTGACGGTGAGGTCGAGGGGGACGGACCGCCAGAGGAAGCGCCGCCGCTTGGAGAGGACGGTGGTCCGCACGCCAGATTTGGTGGGGAGGAAGCCGATGATGATGCGCAGCATCTCATCGGGAAGGAGGTTGAAGAAGTCAAGGCCTGCCTCGACCCGAATCCGCTTGTTCGCCGCCTCGTCCTGCATCTCAGCCGGCGGCGAGACAGGGAACCAGCTCGGCAATGGGTTTTTCGGCCGTGCTGCAGTCGGTTTTTTTGGGCGTGCATCAATGGCGTTTTGTGGGCATTGGATTGGATGATGATGAAGGGATCTAGGCTCGCCTCGTCCTCCATTGCAGCCGGCGGAGAGAGAGGAAAAACAAGGAGCTTCCTCGGCGGTGGGGTTTTCTGGGTATGGGACAGGTGTTTGGAGCGGGATAGGCGAGTGAGGCGGTGGCACTGGCTGGGCGTGAAGGGTGGAGCTAGCATTAGTTATTGACAGAGCTTCATGGTAGCAGTGACACTTCTGCCCATCTGATGAGGATAAAGATGCATGGTCAGAAGCTTTTAGGTCGAACATACGTGTATAATATTGAGTGCATACCAATTAATGGTTACATATTTGATAGAACATATACATCTACCCAAATCTACTTACAATGCCCAATTAGAACAAACAGACCAACTGCAAGCGCAACAATGTCTCAACTTGAAGCGATAATGAAACCAAGCCTCCTTATCCTAAGATACAATCATCTACTGAGTCCAAATAAAATAACGACTCCTAAAAAAATCGCAGCTAAGGTGGCAATGGATCCAACTGCATAATGAAACCAAGCCTCCTTATGGATGACATATCTTCTCATCTTTCGAAGCTTCAGCCGGTATTCCTCCAACTTGATCTTCAGAGCATCAATGGTATCGGCAGCAGACAGCTCCAATAACATTTTATGTTCCAACTTGGTCTTCAGAACATCAATGGTATCGGCAGCAGACAACTCCAATAACATTTTCTTTTCTGCTAGATTGTTTAGTTTTTCTTTCAACTCATTGTTTTCCGCTTCAACAATATTTAACCTCGCAACAACCAATTGCAAATCGGTACGCACATCCGGTTCACATATGGAATCCTAAATAAAGAAATCTATGTCAACTTTTATCGGCATGATTTTGTGGACACACAAAATGAAATTACTAATTTGTAAAGAGAATATACCACGTCCGAATACTCGACGTTAGGGTAGCCGACGGAAGTCGAAACCATCGTGAATGTACCGGCACTATATATATCAAACATTACAAACTAAATTAATAGCATAATAAAGGAGCATCACGATAAACATAATTATCAGACACCTAAATTAAATAATACTACTCTCATAAACATTTTGTCAAAATCGCGAGGGCAACGAGCACGGGGTGGCGTTGGGTGGGGAGAGCTCGTCATACCTCCGGGAGGCCCGCGACGTGGCGCGTTCGGGAAGGCCGACGACGGGGAGGGGGCGCGCGCTCGGGGAGGGCTGTGGTGCGCCGGTGCGCGCTAACGGAGGCTGGTGGCAGGGAGTGGGGCGCGAGCTCGGGGAGGACGCTGGGGTGAATGCGGCGGCGTGGATGCGGCGCGCGCTCATGGAGGCCGGCGGCGAGGTTGGTGGGGAGGGGACGCTCGGGAGGAAGGCGGGCGGTCAAACGATGTTTGGATTAATGTTCATCTGACCTAGCTACCCAACGGGCGGATCCAAGGCTTGCCTTGGGGGCATCTGACCTACCTACCCAACGGGCGGATCCAAAGCTTGCCTTGGGGGTGCACTACAACACACCCCGTGAAGATTTTTTCTTTGTAAAATATTATTTCCACCACATATATATGCACCGCCGAAAATACTTTTTAGGTACTATGACACCCTCTAGGCACCCCTGGTTCCAAATGTCGTAGCTCCGCCACTGGTCCAACCCCTATCGAGACCTGTCACGGCTGACTACTTGGTGAATTTCCTAGGGTTTCGATGAAAATGGCGCTACGGTGTGTCGGATATATGCACAAGAGTGTGTAGGTACATTGGAAACGACAACATCAAAATCTTAACATACGACACTTCTCATGTGCGAAGGTTCTGCACTTACACAAGAGATCTCCTTACACAACTAAACGCCCATTTCAGGTGCACCGGATGGAGTCACACATGTGATAACATTGGCTCAAATTAAATGTTCATATGACCTACCCTAACAACGAAGGATAAAAGTACATTGTCTATATACCTCCTCCCGAGGTCGGACAAAGGGGGAGATGACGATAAGTTGACCACATGTGTGTGTATAAGGGTGGGTGTTGGTAGGTGGTCTTATCCAAGATCCAATTCATATAGGGTCTAACCCACTTCACGAATAAAACTTACCCCGCGTGAAGTTTTTGTCCCTCGTAGGGCAAAGCCCCCACTTCGGGTGTACCTGATGGAGTCATGTGATAACATAGGCTCAAAGTGGTTTTTAAACGTTCATAAGCGTGTTGGTACATTGAAAAATCCAATATAAAAGTCCTAGGTGTGGCCCGCTTCACATACGACACTTATCCCGTACGAAGGTTCTGCACTTAATACCACTGTTCAAGATATCTTCCGATATGCCGATTACTTGGCCGATTTATCTCTTATCACTGTATGACCGGTAAGATAAATTGGCCGATATGCCGATAAAACCGTATGATATGCCGATAAATCGGTCGATTTACCTGTTATCTTTGGTAGGCCGATAAGTTAGCGATAAGCGATATCCCCAACGTTGCTTAATAGTTAATACACAACTTAACTCCCACACTTCCATCTATATATGTAGTGTCATTTCAATCTCTTTTACAAGCAAGTTTTGGTCTGATAATGTCCAAATGGAGTAGAAAAAAACTCATGCAACACATATTCCATCCATACAGTGTTAGGGATTTGGTGAAGGTTTATATTGAATTAACCTTCACATTATTACATTTTTTCGTGAAAGTACCCGTACATAAAACTTGGCAAGAGGAAGAGATTCGATGTTTCAGATTCGCGTTGCGCGCCAGAAGAGTAGCATTTCCCGCCTAATCATCGACCAAATTTATACCCAAAGTTATTGACTCCTCCGGACTCTTCGTTCTTGCCTTATCCCCTCCTAGCTCCATGTCATCCGCATCCGGGAGCGGTGGAGGTTCTCCTTCCGCGAGCGACTATGCGGAGAAGCTCCGCCTCCGCCACTCGGATGTGGGCCGCAGGCACGGCCGCCGCCGCTTAACGAACTGGAACGGCTTGCGCACCCCCAGGCCCAATTCCCCTGCCCCACCGCCGCGACGCCACGGTGGAGATGCTGGGTCCCCGCGCGCAGCCGCGCCTGCCCCATCGCCACCGCTGCCGGCATCCTCTGCCGAGTCCAGCGACGATGAGTATTACTCAAGCATCGATTCGGTCTCCACCGACGACGGTGACGAGCTCATCAAGATCGTCGACCCCGACGAGCTGGAAGCGCACGTTATGGCGAAGTCCGTGCGCTCGCAGCGCCGCGCGGAGAAGCGTCGTCGTGTGGATGCTGAGTATGTGGAGGTGATGAACGAGGTGCGTCTGGAGCAGGGTCTCCGGCAGGACGCCGAGCACACCGCTCGCGCGCGGGAGTGGGAGGAGGTGCGGCGCCGCCAGCGCCTCAACCGGGCCTTCGCCTTCTCCGATAGCGAGTAGTGGCGCCGCCGCGGCAGATGACCCGGTGGCCTTTTTTGTTGTTGTTGTTGAAATTAGTGTTGGATGCGGCGGTGACGATGAGGCGCGCTCGGGGAGGGCACGCGCTCAATCGATGTTGTGTCAAATTGAAGCTAGCTTTTGCCCATTTTCAAAAGATTGAAGCTTGAATCTTAACTACCATATATATATATATTTATGTTGTGTCAAATGCCCTAATTTTTTTTAAAAGATTTCTGCTGTGATAAACCTGGGCTCAAATTAAGTCGTTGGTTTTAAATGTTCATCTGACCTAATTACCCTAACACAACCAAGGAGAAAATCATGTGTGCATTCGGGTGTTTCGACTAAACGCCAGAATCACACCAAATCCTAAGTGTATTCCTAATATATGCATAAAAGAGTGTGTTGGTAATTGGAAAACCAACATCAGAATCCTAGGTATGCATGGCCAGCTTCAGAAACCACAGTTATCTCGTACGAAGGTCGAGCAATTGTAAATTCACACAAGTAAACTCCCACTTTGATAAACCTGGGCTCAAATTAAGTCGTTGCTTTTAAATGTTCATCTGACCTAATTACCCTAACACAAGCAAGGAGAAAATCATGTGTGCATTCGGGTGTTTCGACTAAACGCCAGAATCACACCAAATCCTAAGTGTATTCCTAATATATGCATAAAAGAGTGTGTTGGTAATTGAAAACCAACATCAGAATCCGAGGTATGCATGGCCAGCTTAGAAACCACAGTTATCTCGTACGAAGGTCGAGCAATTGTAAATTCACACAAGTAAACTCCCACTTTGATAAACTTGGGCTCAAATTAAGTCGTTGGTTTTAAATGTTCATCTGACCTAATTACCCTAACACAACCAAGGAGAAAATCATGTGTGCATTCGGGTGTTTCGACTAAACGCCAGAATCACACCAAATCCTAAGTGTATTCCTAATGTATGCATAAAAGAGTGTGTTGGTAATTGGAAAACCAACATCAGAATCCTAGGTATGCATGGCCAGCTTCAGAAACCACAGTTATCTCGTACGAAGGTCGAGAAATTGTAAATTCACACAAGTAAACTCCCACTTTGATAAACCTGGGCTCAAACTAAGTCGTTGCTTTTAAATGTTCATCTGACCTAATTACCCTAACACAACCAAGGAGAAAATCATGTGTGCATTCGGGTGTTTCGACTAAACGCCAGAATCACACCAAATCCTAAGTGTATTCCTAATATATGCATAAAAGAGTGTGTTGGTAATTGGAAAACCAACATCAGAATCCTAGGTATGCATGGCCAGCTTCAGAAACCACAGTTATCTCGTACGAAGGTCGAGCAATTGTAAATTCACACAAGTAAACTCCCACTTTGATAAACCTGGGCTCAAATTAAGTCGTTGGTTTTAAATGTTCATCTGACCTAATTACCTAACACAACCAAGGAGAAAATCATGTGTGCATTCGGGTGTTTCGACTAAACACCAGAATCACACCAAATCCTAAGTGTATTTCCTAATGTATGCATAAAAGAGTGTGTTGGTAATTGGAAAACCAACATCAGAATCCTAGGTATGCATGGCCAGCTTCAGAAACCACAGTTATCTCGTACGAAGGTCGAGCAATTATAAATTCACACAAGTAAACTCCCACTTTGATAAACCAGGGCTCAAATTAAGTCGTTGGTTTTAAATGTTCATCTGACCTAATTACCCTAACACAACCAAGGAGAAAATCATGTGTGCATTCGGGTGTTTCAACTAAACGCCAGAATCACACCAAATCCTAAATGTATTCCTAATGTATGCATAAAAGAGTGTGTTGGTAATTGGAAAACCAACATCAGAATCCTAGGTATGCATGGCCAGCTTCAGAAACCACAGTTATCTCGTAGGTGTTGGTAATTGGAAACCAACATCAGAATCCTAGGTATGCATGGCCAGCTTCAGAAACCACAGTTATCTCGTACGAAGGTCGAGAAATTGTAAATTTAGACAAGTAAACTCCCACTTTGATAAACCTGGGCTCAATCTTAGGGTTTTCGACAAAAATGGCGCTACGGTGCGTTGGAATCCCACCTATAATCCTACCCTAACACATGGCTCCATCATGCATCTGACGGTCAGCAATGTTTCCCGCACAACCACCAAATTTCGCGCCGCCCACCCAAATTATCCACCAAAATTTGCCGCCTTCAGTGCGTGCGCACAAAATTTCGAACTTGTCGCTGCCTATACCCCCTTCGCCAAATTTCCCTATCTCCCGTATCGACATATCCCTTTCTTCCTATCCTCGTCCAAAATCTCCACTCCTCCCCCCCCCCCCCCCCAAACGCTAGCACGCTGATAATCCCCAAGAGAAAGGAATCACTGTAGCACAATTCGATAAGTATTTGAGTGTCGAACCCACGAGGAGTTGAAGGTAAACTATCTATTCTCTAAAGCCCTATAACCCTCTTATATGGCCTTTTATGCAAAGCAATAAATATGAAAGGATCTAACTAATGGAAGAAAGTGACGTGGAATGGGTTTATCTAGTAGCAAGTTTCTTAGAGCAAGTTTCTCTCATCAGTTTTCTCAAGCAAGTTTCTCAAAGTAGCAAGTAGCAAAGATCTCAAGTAGCAAATATCTCAAGGGAGCAAATGTTCTAGCAATTGTTATTTCGTTCGTGTGGTTGTCACAATTAGTGAAGCACATGTTTCAGTCTTAATTGTTTCTTCTAGGAAGGAGCCATAAATAGGTGTCGCAAAGTAAATGAACTAAACCCCTTATGATGGTTCTTATGGCCAAGTAAATGAATGTACAAGAGTTATTAAGACATAGAAGTCTCACCATAGCCTTAAGTTCTAAGGTCCCCTATATATATCCCCAATAAAGTAACTTCATGATTCGGTCTCAGGTTTACATGTCCTCCCAAGTCACCCTCACTCCATTACTTTACCGGTGATCACCTTACATGCATTCCCCAACATATGCGTGCACTCATATATTGTACATCAAGACAATCATAAAAGATAACAAAACTTGTATGCAACCAAACAACGAACTATTTCACTATTGCCATGAACAAATCACTTCTCAAACATAGATGGAGATCTAGACACAATAGATCAAGGGAAAAGTATATTGCATCATACATCATGTTTGCCAAGAGTTTACAGTGGGGAGATGGAGATGATCTTGCTGTAGATGTTGCTGATGAACACGCCAGAGGGGGGTGGAGCCCTCCGGAGGTGATTCCGGCGGCGTTTCCCCCTCCGATCTTCTCCGGCGGCAGCCTTCTGACTCTCTGTTTCGTGGTTTTCTGTTTCTCCGCCGCCTCTTTGCGAAACTCCTCGGGGGACTATTTTTATAGGCGTTTTTAGGTCAAAACCTAGTCGGTGGAGGAAAGATCGATGGCAGCGGAGCCACGAGGGCCAAAAGAGTGGGCCCCACGCGCCAGGTACTGTGGCCGCGTGGGCCACCCCTTTTTGGTCCTCGAACCTCCGTTTGTTTGCTTCCTTCGCCCACAAGTCTTCTTCCTTCCAAATATTGACGCCCGTAAATTTGCAGGTCATTTAGACGACGTTTGGGTCCCTGAAACTTAAAAGGAAAGAAATAGGGTTTTCTGCCTGTGCAGGGTTAATTCCATAAAAATAGGAAATCATTAAGATATTTCCAAAATCGTGATAAAACATTGATATAACCCTTATATGATGCAAATATGATTGGAATATGAGTAAATAAAGTGCAAAGTTCATGTATGCATTTCACATGCATCACACGCGCCGTCCCGGTCTTCCACCTCGCCGCCCCGGTCGTCCACCTCGCCGTGTACCTCGCCTTACCAGGCCTTCCACCTCGCATTCCAGCTCGCCGCCAAGATCTGCCACCTCGTCGTCCAACTCGCCGCCAAGATCTGCGTCGCCAAGACCTGCCACCTCGCCGTCCAGGTCGCCGCCAAGATCTGCCACCTCGTCATCCAGCTCGCCGTCAAGATCTGCGCCACCAAGATCTGCGACCTCGCCGTCCAGGTAGCCACCATGATCTTCTCCTCGCCGTCCAGGTCGCCGTCAAGATCTGCCACCTCGCTTCCAGGATCTGCCACCTCGCTGTCAAGATCTGCCACATCGTCGTCCAGCTCCTCACTAACCTCGTGACAACTTTGTTTCCAATGTCTCCCACTTTGAGGCCACGAGTAAAGGTTCCCGCCCTGGAAAGCAGTAAGAAAAATGCCCTAAATCCCGAATGCAATTTTGATACAATTATTTCCGTCTGTTTGATGCTTGTATTAGTCTCTCATAGCTTCTGTCGGAGCCGCCGCTAAATGGAATAGCCCGCTATTCCAAACTTTGATATTAGATTACTCATATATGCCTGTTGCATCATCAGTACTACAGAACAATCAAAACCAGTCCTATATTTTAGAACAGCAAATACACCCCATGGAAGAATCCCTAAAGTGAGTAGCCTAATTTGTAGCTGTAATAGGTTCCACTAGTACAGAACGACACATCGGAAACGGGCCAAAAATCCCTTCGGCAACGGAGAAAGGGTCCGTGTCCACGACCCTGTCACTGATGTGAAGGCTCTCATCGGCAACGGACACGAAAAACCGTCACCGATGAGGCTTGATTTTGGCTACGGTTGCCATCCAGTCTCCGTTGCCGATGTATCTGGACATCAGAAACGGAGATTATGTTTTGCTCGTTTGCATTGAGCTTTTTTCATAATCCTACAGCAGCAATACAGTTGCCAATTGACATTCAAAATATCACAGCAGAAGCACAAAGTTGCTAGCAAAACCGTTCATAACTTATATAACAATTGTCACCATTACATAGCATCAAAAGATGAGTTACACATGCTTCGCTAATCCTATCATTCTCATGCCTCCCTAAACTGCAGCTAAGGCTTGCTCCCTAAACACACATCCACAAAATAGCCGGAGAAACTGAAAAAACAGAAACTACACAAGCCAAATTGCCAAATTCTTCGTACTGAGGCTTGCTCCATCTTGGACGGTGTCGCCGAAATATAATCCCACTTTATAACTAGCACATTTAAAGTTTGTTCGGATCAGCTTTGTTCTTCTGGATAAAAATACATGGATTGATAGTTAGAGAAGAGCCAAAATATGATGCTACATGACATAGATATAATTTAATGTGAAAACAGTTCACACCTTTAAGCGCCTATATCCGTGTGCTTGCAGTCCGATCAAACGATTTGGAGGCATAACTTGAAGGTGATGTTTCCTTCAAGAGCCTCACCATTTTTTATACAGCGTCGCCGAAATACTATTACTTCATACACTAGCTACACAAAACAATAACGAGGATTAGCACATTGACAAAAATTTGTGACTGGATCTATTCATCATCGGTAGTACTACAAAGAGTTGAAATTAATTCACCCTACTAGACTTTAAAATAGTGCAAGATACTAGACAAGTTTTCTATATACTAGACAAGTTTTCTATGCTAGACTAGAAAACTAGACAGAAACAATAAAGTGCAAGATACTAGACGAGTTTTCTATATACTAGACAAGTTCTATATACTAGACAAGTTCTATATAAAACCAATTGATGAACTAGTTCATGAGCTGAGCGATTTAGACCTCACATTTTCTTCTCCGTGGACGGCGCCTCGAGATCGGCCACCTCCTCCTCCGTGGACGGCGCCTCCAGATCGGCCACCTCCTCCACCGTGGACGCCACCTCCTCCACCGGGGACGTCGCCTCCAGATCGGCCACCTCCTCCTCCGTCGACGGCAACCTCCAGATCGGCCACCTCCTCCTCTGTGGACGGCGCCTCCACATCGGCCACCTCCTCCACCGTGGACGCCACCTCCAGATCGGCCACCTCCTCCTCCGTGGACGGCGCCTCCACATCGGCCACCTCCTCCACCGTGGACGCCACCTCCTCCACCGGGGACGTCGCCTCCAGATCGGCCACCTCCTCCTCCGTCGACGGCGGCCTCCAGATCGGCCTCCGTTGACGGCGGATCCGCCACAACTGCTGCATCACCACCCGATGAATGATCTGATCCAGCTCTACGTGGCCTAGAAGACGCGGGGCATCACCGGAGGTGATGAGCCTGACGCGCTCCCACACCTACCGCATCACAGCCGCCTCCAGATCTGCCCTATCACGAACAGATGCAGCTAGATCGGTGCGGCCGCTAGAGCCGCGGCTGCGATGGCGAGATCTAGAAGCGCCGGCAGAGGAATCCATGAGAGAGTGAGGAGAGCAAAAAGCTACAATGTGCGGCGGCTAGGGTTGAAAGATGGACAGTGAGGGATTGAGAATGAGACTAATGGGGCTTGCTTCGCCAGTACATTTATAGGCACCCAATTGGCAACGGACATTTTATATAACCGTTTCCATTGGATACAAGTTCACAACTACTATGTGCTACTGATTTCCATAGCTGCATACGAACATAATACATTCTAGTGATTTTCAAAGTGCATACGAAACTAATACATTGTACTGATTTGCATAGCTGCATACGAACCTAATACATTCTACTGATTTTCATTGCTGCATACAAGTTCACACCTAACAGCAGCACACAAACACACAAAATCATTCTAGCAATGCTCACAAGAACATTTAACTGAGCTATTTCTGTTCCTTTATGCCGCTCCTTGTGCACAGCAACAACATGGTCAGATTTAGTCGAAGTGTTTGTTGGGCTCCATGCCAAACCAGCTAGAACTGCTGCAGTGTGCGGCTTCATCTCCATGTTCGCCTTCTTGACTATCAAGGCTACATTTTCCAGCTCTGCAGCTTCCACTTCGACGCCATTAGCAAGCAGCATCTCAACATAATCTTCAATCCAAAAAATAATAATCACAGCTCCCAGAATACTCTTCGCCCCTCCCCTGCCAAATGGCAAATCGAATCCAGAGGCAAATCAACATCACACATAGAATAGAATCAATCAAAACTGGTCGAAGCGTCGAACTAACCCTGTGATTTGGACACTTGAAGTAGATCCGTGCTGGGTTCAGATCCGAACACGACACTCAACGAATCGCGTTCCGACAGCGGCAGCAAACGCACTTCACAAGCGGCAGATCTGACCCGGCCCCGGCGGCGCAGGAGGAGGACGCATTCGATCTCCCCGACGAGCTCATGCTCTTGACCAGGGAGGACACGAGTGCGGAGTAAAAACAAACTGGAGCGGAGGAACAAGGGCGAATCGACAGTCTTTTATAATATCCAAGATAGTGCTAAAAAGGAATTTTATATAAGCAACCTCGCCAACGGTTGTATACAAATGTCCGATGCCATTGAAGAACATATCGCAAACGGAGTCGAAAGAAACTCCGTTACCAACATATCGGCAACGGTTAATAATTCGCGACCGTTGCCTATGTAGGCGGGACGCGGGCCAGCTTGCCTGGCGGGGCGGGTTTTCTCACGCGGAAAGCGCGATTCTCCGTCGCCTAACTCGTGCCGTTTCCATAGAGGGGTATCGGATGTGTCGTTCTGTACTAGTGTTCGTAGCTAATTTTGAGCTAGATCTTTATTCATGTTAGAACCACAATGAGTTCATATGGTCAATGTTTGCATATTTTCCAGCTTGTATTAGTCTTAGGAGCAGTTTTCATTATTAGGTCTACAAATTAGATTACTCGTATCTCTTGTTTAATTCATCAGAACTACAAAACAATCAATACCAGTCCTATATTTAATAACATGAAATACACTATATAGAAGTAACCCGGAAGTGAGTAGCTTATTTTGTGTAATAGGTTCTTACCAAGTGTTATGTTTGTACCTAACTCTGAGATCATTATTCATGGTAGATCCACAAACAAAACCTGCTGCAATTCCCAATCGCAAGCGCGTCAGTGCAGAAATAGTTGACATCACAACACCTGAGACTCCGGTCTTAAAGAAGAATATCAAATCGACTCCGCTAGCAGTCCATGCATCCGCATCGCCACGAGTAACGAGGGCTGCAGCCCAACGGAAGCTATCAGCCCAAGCAAAGAAGGTAGATGCTGAACTCAAGCGACCAGTGGTCCAAGCCGAGGAGGCAACTCCCCATCGCCAGCAGGAAGCTGTCCAAGCCGAGGAGGCAACTCCTCATCGCCAGCAGGAAGCTGTCCAAGCCGAGGAGGCAACTCCTGAACGCCTGCAGGAAGCTGCCCAAGGCGAGCAGGTAGCTCCCCAACGCCAGCAGGAAGCTGCCCAAGGCGAGCAGGCAGTCCCTGCATCCGCATCGCCACGAGTAACGAGGGCTGCAGCCCAACGGAAGCTATCAGCCCAAGCAAAGAAGGTAGATGCTGAAATCAAGCGACCAGTGGTCCAAGCCGAGGAGGCAACTCCCCATCGCCAGCAGGAAGCTGTCCAAGCCGAGGAGGCAACTCCTGAACGCCAGCAGGAAGCTGCCCAAGGCGAGCAGGTAGCTCCCCAACGCCAGCAGGAAGCTGCCCAAGGCGAGCAGGCAGTTTGTCGTGGCCACCTGGACAGGAAGGACAGGAGGATCAGAATTGTTATTCCTCCCGGAAAGACAAGGCCAGTGCAGCCAAGGATTGCTTCCATGTTTGCTACTGCGTGTTCTTTAGCTGTGAAGGAAACTGTCCCTATCTTATCTCACTGGAAAGAGTACAAGGGCAGACGTGACATATTTCAGGGGTACTTCGAACATGTCTGTGTAAGTTTTGGAACCCAACTTTCGAGTTCATTCCATTGTTGTTCATAAAACTAAATAATGCACTTTCTTTTGTTTCAGGAAAGATTTGTTTTGAACCTTGAAGACCCCTGGATCCGTGGATCTCTTCTAATGAATCTAAAGAGCTGTGTAAGACGAAGATGCCATTTCCTGAAGAGAACATATTTTGACAATTGTAATGACAAGGCTAGGCTTGCACGAACACCTCCTTATGTAGTGAATCCTTTTACTCAAGCAGTTTGGTTCAAGTTAGTCGATAAATGGACCACAACTCAGAATCAGGTCCTTTCTTTGTTCACTCAACCTTGCCACTGTTTCAATTTTATCATCTGGACTGTCGCTAATCTGTTCATACCCTTTGTTTGTGTAGGTGACTTGTCAGAAAGCCAGGCAGAGCAGAATGGTTGTCCGGTTCCCTGGTGCCACAGGTTCTCGTAGCTACGAGGTTATCTGCAACGATATGGAAGCCAAAGCCAATGCCTTTCAATTGTTCAAAGATACTCACTTCAGCTTCAGGAAACATGGATTCACTTCGCCTGTGAAAACAACAATTGTAAGTCCCTCAAAATTCTGTACATCTATGGAATCAACAAATTATCTGAATAGATTCTTCTAGGTAGCTTCTGAGGTATACCTTTGTGAATTCTGATAGTTCATGTACATGCATATATGCTTCTTCATATATCATTGTGATCTCCTATCTGATATTCATGTACATGCATGCTCAATTCTGATAGTTCCATGTACAAGCATGCTTAATTCTGATAGTTCATGTACAAGCATGCTTGCTTCATTGTCATCTGCTTCTTCACATATCATTGTGATCTACTATCTGGATCTATGTTTGTACAGGCAGATCCCTTGTCATTACAGCATGGTTTCCAATCTAAGTTCTGTACAAGCAGATCCCTTGTCATATCAATGTACCCTGTACTCTACTTCAGCTGCTATTTCATCTTCTGCTTTCACATGCTTTATAGGCTGAAATGGAAAGGGAGATGCAACCATCTGCTGCAGCCGATGGCACTGTCAAGGCGCCTCTTTCTGCTGTTGAAGTTGTTGCTGCTGTGCTGGGTCGGGGCAATCGAAATTCTAGTTTCCTGAAAAACATAGGTGTGATTCCAAGCCATACGAACGCGCCAATGATTCAGCTTCAGCTTCTGTTTGATGCTGAGAAAAAAAGGAGGCTAGAACTGGAGTCTCTGCTTGATGAGCGCAATAAGGCCAAGGAACATGCTGACGTAGAAGCAATCATGTGTGTACAACATCTGAAGTCTATAATCAAGGAACGAGAAGAAACCAGGAAGATTCAAGCATCGTGCAATGACATTATCAAGCAGATGATAGCTGAACTCTCTCCTAAGTGAAAACATCTGCAAACTCGTGCCATTTTGGTAAGTCTTCGTGAGGCTTTTTGATGCCCTTCCTGAGTCTCAAACTGTACGTTGCTGGTGGCCTTTGAAAGGCAGAACACTCTATGTTGCCACTGCTGGGCAACCACTTGTTGCCTCGTGAACTGTAGAACATGGCCTTTGTGGCTTTTGGTGAGCAAGGCTGTGAGCCCTTGTTCAGAATGTATGTATTTGTCGCATGTGTGTTTGTTTTGATGTGAAAACTATTTAAAATTCGTCTCGATCGCCAAATGGCCATTCAAACAACAATCGAACGGAAACGTCGGGGATACGGTGACGTCCTGAATTTCGCGCGACTAAATTTCTTTGTCGTGGTTAGAAAACACGTGGACCCATATGATTGGGCCACATGGAAAATCAAATTCAATGACCCCGCGACGGATATGCAAACGTCGTGTTCATCGCTGACGTCATCACCTACTCGATACCGCGACGAAAAAAAGGTCACAAAATTCCTCCACGTGGCACCTTTGTGGGTAGAACACGTGTCGGCTTTCTACCTCGCGGACATGACGTCATTGTATAACGCGACGTTTCGTTTTCGTCGAGTATGCCATGACGTCAGCAAACGGCGGTAACGGCCATCTGCCACGTGTCACAGACCGCGACGTGAAAAAAACGTCGTGGCTTGCTAGGCCTAGTAACGGGCCGGCCCAGTTGGTAGCGTCAGTTGATGAAACGTCGAGGATCCCTTACGACGTTCGGAGGTGCACGGAACCGTCGTAGAATCGTCTATGACTAGCGGTCCCTGACTTTTTCATAACGTCGTGTGAATCGTCGAGGATTGCACATCCCGACGTTTTGGAGCATGATCACCACATTATAGGATTGTCCCGGATGGCTGAATTTTTTGTAGTGCACCACCCCACGGCGCGGTTGGAAGGGGGCCCGCGTCGGCCCATGGTGTGGCTGGCTCGTGGCTCTCCTCCGTCTCCTCTCTGGACTCCCTGTACGTGTTGGAAAAATAGGAGCATCACGATGTTTTTCGTCCAATTCCGAGAATATTTCCAGAACAACTTTTCTGGAATACAAAAATAGCAGAAAACAGGAACTGTCACTTTGGCATCTTGTTAATAGGTTAGTCCAAAAAATGCATAAAAATGCTATGAAGTGTATGTAAAACATGTAACAAGTGGTATAATATAAACATGGAACATCAGAAATTATAGATACGTTTGAAACGTATCAAGCGGTTGTTGCAGTGTTTGGGCCAAAGTATTTGAGACAACCAAATGAACCAGACATAGCTAGGCTCATGGCACAAAACACAGTTAGAGGATTTCCTCTGTATGCTTGGAAGCATCAATTGCATGCATTGGACATGGAAGAATTACCCATTCGCCTGGCAAGGAGTTTACAAGGGTCATGTTGGAGAGTGCAATGTCATGCTAGAGGCAGTGGCTGACAAAGATTTGTGGATTTGGCATGCTTTCTTTGGAATGGCAGGAACTCACAACGACATCAACGTGCTGCAATGTTCAACGGTTTTTAACCGGCTGACTGAAGGCGAAGCTCCACCGTGCAATTACGGATCAATGGTCATGGATATGACAAGGGGTACTATCTAGCAGACGGAATCTACCCAAAATGGTCTACATTTGTCAAGACCATCTCCCAGCCTCAAAGTCAAGGCCAGTCTCATTTTCCAGCAGAACATGAGGGTGCCAGGAAGGATGTCGAGCGGGCATTTGGGGTGCTTCAAGCTTGGTATTTATGTGGGTCCTCTTGCCCAGATTAATCATGAGTATGCGCATTTGACCACGGACATTGCCACTTACCTCACAATTAACGCTCAGATTAAGAATGTAGGAGAACACGATCAACTATAAAATGCTTTAGTTGAGCAACTGTGGGCACTTAAAGGCCAAACAGATAACCAAATTGATTGAGTGTCCATTTTATTTTATTTTGAATGATTGTATGCGCTACTTGAATTTATTTTGCATTCAGACATTTAAATTTAAGGGAACATTTAAATTGGGTACCTGTCTTATTCACAATTGCATTTACAACATGGCAAAGAGAAAACAGCTAATTTTAACATGCAGACTAGAGATCTACAACTGCATGGTTATATTGTCAAAATATAAAACTCTATATATTGAATAGAATAACATTTACATACTTCTCTCATGCTATTGCAGGGTAGCACAAACGTTTTATCTGGATGTCCTCTGCTTCTGGATCTTGACATCTTTCAATTTTAGTTTGAGCTTCATCATGCCTGCTTGGACTTGCACTTCATTTTTTGACAGGTCTATCTTGACTACGGTAGCTTGATTCTTGAGTTTAGGAACGTAAACCAAATCTCCAACTTCTGGAATCCCACCATCTTCATCTAATTCAAAAGGAAATCTCAGCTAATTAGCTTGACTCCCAACTATGTGGATGTGGGAGATTAACAGTACAAAATCCATGATTTCGAAACGTATTATCTTACCATTACCTTCAGTGGCCATGCTGCTATTTGTATTCTGCGTCTTTTTAAGGGAAGAAGTATTTGATGGCTCTGGGCTCTTCACTCTCTCAAGTTTGGCCTTCTCTGCAGCCTTCTCTTCTTCTAGAACTCTTTGAGCTACTGCAGATTCTCTCAACAGCTGAAACTTCTTATGAATGATTGAACGAGCCATAACAGCGTACTCCGAAACTACTCTTGACTTTCTTTTTCTTTGAGTAGTAGTGTGATCTACAATGTTTTTCTGTGCCACTTCCAAGTTATTATGAAGCTCCTTAGACTGCCTGATACGTCATCAATGGATATATAAGATAAGCAGTTCTTCTGTGAGTTTGCGAATTGTAATAATCTCATAAGCAAAACTAATACATGAGAAAATATCTGATTTCAATGTAACGGAACTACAAAATCACTTTGAAAAGTAGACAGATCAACATATACAGTGAGAGCAGTTATTGCATTTGCACCATACCTTGAAACCAGTTTACTTATCCTCCTCAAAAGAATAAACAATGGTAGTATAAGGTATGAACCCAATGAATCACATGACATGCAAACAAGGATCTGTTTTATGGAAAGACTGGAGCATATTCAAACAGTACATAAAACCAAGCAGGGAAGTTCTCACATAAGATAATGTTGTGCCTGCTGAAGCTGTTCGTGGTATTCTTGCTTGAATTTTTCCATGTCCATAATCAACTGCATAATAAAAACTTTTCTAGGTCGTATTAATACAGAGAGAAGAAATGTTATCACGCAGATTCTAACTGAAGCAGTATATGGATGAGCCTCTAACACGAGAGCACATATTCCTCAAGGAGATACACGGTAGTTGCCATGTCAATGAAGATCTCATTTTCTCATATACAACCAAATGTCACTAGCTTCACAATACTGTTGAAGTATAAGTGCATTGCACACCTTTTTCTATGGCCTTAACCTTTGGGTGAACTAGTTGGTGGATGTAAGTCAATATGGCATCGAGGTAAGAGGTCTTGAGTTTATAATCCGGCTGGAGTAATTTGAATTGAAATAAATCAAAGCCCACTTACGGTCCACAATAGGCCTAAGGGAGTCACATGTGACGGGTGGTGCTGAAGTATAAGTGCAGTGCACACTTTTCTTCAGTAGCTTAAGCATTTGGGTAAACTATCAAGTGCGTGTAACTCAACAAATACAAAAGGTCAAGTATTAATGTCAGAAGTAAATGTTTTCATGATCTTGTCAAACTTACCGCATTTATCTCTGCACCTGCTGTTCCAAGTAACTGCCGAGCACTTCCTACTATATCCAAGGGCAAACCTAGTCTTTCAGCAATATTTATTGCATTCGAACGCCCTACATGTGTAAGGAAATATGAGTACAAAAGAATTACAAAAATAAAAGGAACCTAATTTTACCAGACATCAGTTCAGATAAATATAGGTGCACCCCCAAAATCGAGAATGATATAAAAGCCAGTTTTATCCTTAATATGAAGTTATTCAGCTAGGTTGACTTTCCGGGGACAGAACAAGCATATGAAGGCCCCAACATTTGGTTCATGAGTAGGTCCAAAATTAATGTCACAATTCTGCTGAAGTATATTTTATTCATGAAACTAAGCATCCAGGAACCAACTAGCTGGTAGGGTTTGTCAATGGTCACCTTGTTTGAAGATGTGTGCTCTTTAAAGTAGAAATCATAAAATGGGGGGCATTCTAGCATCTGATATGGCCTAAGGGTAGTGACTTGATGACTACCGAGCACCCAAACAAGTACGACCGTCGACGATTGACAAAAGAACAGGAAATATAAAGCAGCTTTTTTTGCGGGTAAAATATAAAGCAGTTAACCTGGTATTCCCCAAAGTATCCTGAATGTAGGCTTTAGATTCTCTTCATCAAATTCCACGCATGCATTCTCAAATGAATCATTGCTGAAAGAGTTAAAATAAAGAATCACACGATGCAATGTTCATTGGATAATAATTATTTTATACTTTAGGGCACACAATAAGACACATTGCCGTCTACCTACAAACTAACTTTTTGGACATAAATTCCCTCAAGTCATGCAAGTAAATTTGCTTCCTGATGTAAATTGGAGGAAATAGTGAATTCTGCAAGAACAACATTTTTTATAGTGCCACTCAACAAAAAGTAAAATATTACGTAGATGTCAAAAGCCGGAGTACAGTCAGGACTGGACTCTATTCAGATACAAGAAACTAAGACACCTTAACCATCAGAAATAACCTGCACTAGACCTGGTGGTTTTTAAAGTTGTACTTCCAGTTTTGCAAAACATGTTGAGTTGGCTTGTTATTGTTGAATTTCAGTAAAATAACAATTATGGTTGATGATAAGGTATCCGACAATGTAATTTCAATAACAAGAAATGTTAAAATTAAAATGATGTAAGGACAATTGCTCTTTAGTTAAATGTTAAGACCATAATGCCAGAAAATTTTCAGCTTGTAATGACTGGAACCTGTATTTTAGTGTTTTAAGTTCTCCATGATGAGTTGTAGCTAGAGTCAGAAAGGAACCAGCTTCAGCAAAAGACTCCAAGAGAGACATCCCCAAAGCAGCTCCTTCAAGTGGATTTGTCCCAGCACCAACCTAAACATGAAGATGAGGCATCACCAATCTATTTTACGGAAGGCTCAACTGTAGATAGTGAGATAGTCCTTTGCCATCCATGATGTTTTGGCAAATGAGTTGGGCATATGGTGTGCTGCGTAGTTCGTACTCAACTAGAAATAATGTATACTGAGCAACTTAAAAAACAAAAAATGTCACATGTGTTCGATATTTTCTGGAACAGAGTAGACATTATTTTTTAAACTGTTTGCCAAATATATGACTGTTGGAAATACTGACAAGAGTCGGGCATTGACACCAAAGACATGTTACGTACCATAATATACGTAGCCCATGTTTACAATCATATGGCCACTAAGCTAATGAATATGCACGAATCAATATTAATCTAACATTTATCAAGGCATAGGATAAAGTACTCACCTCATCCAAAAGGACCAAGGACCGTGAAGTTGACTGAGCACGAATGGCCTAATAAAAAAAGGTTCAGGTGCTGAACTTACAAATATTTAGTGCAAGTACGGAGCTAATTGATTATGAAAAACTAAGACATACCCCGATCTGCTTCAGATGCCCAGAAAATGTTGAGAGTGATTGGGTCAAAGATTGCTCATCTCCAATATCAGCGTAAACAGCATCAAACCATGGAATTTTAACTGGTTCAGAAGCTAGAATGTATAGGCCTGCAATAGAGTGGGCAAACTTATGCAAGATATTTCCGGTTATTTAGTCAGTAAGAGTCTGTGCAATATTAAGTTAAAAGCACCTAATATATCTTCTATTTTCTGCCAGGTCGTGTCAGAAAGTGTGAAATTGATAATGCAATAGGTGCATATCAAATTCTAAGGATACAGAAAAATCAGTAACGGCATACTCCGAGGAATCTTATTGTCGTAGCTTATGATCACAGTGATAACAGTGAAAGGATCTGAACTTCATGGTTCCAAATACCTATCTTAGCCATTAACGATGCCAGCCCGACCGTCTTCAAACTGATTGTTTTGCCACCTGTATTTGGGCCAGTTATGACCAAAACGGTAGTTTCTTCAGCAATCATAAAATCTACTGGGATCGGATGGTTCCTCTCCAGCTCAGAAACCTGCAAACTAAAACATAAATTATCCAATGAACAAACAATATATTGCTTCCCTCAAATGAGGACTAACCTTAATTTTCATGAAATCAATATCTGATGCCAGTTGATCTTCCTCTGCAATATCTTGTCCGTATATCCTCCGCCTCCTAATCTCCTATAACATGGAAGCAAAGTACGTGGGAACTGAATAACCACAGGCTGGCAATATCTTGTGATGTTTTAGAGTCTACAATCTACTGTATATTAGAAGTAAACAAAATATAGTCTCACTGCCAAAGATTACATATTTTCATAAACATAGTAGAATAAGATGGACCTGGGAAAACTGACCGCTCTGGCACTGGCAACACCCTTTTTCGTACAATGCATATTTTCCTGGTGCTGCTGGAGCAATAGTGGATGGTATGCATTTGGAATAAACAGTTTCCATGGCCTCTTAGAGATTTGTGCTGAGGAAGTTGCACTGACAGGCCCATCTTCAGCAGTATTGACAGTCACATGCTCAAAGTTTGGCAAATACAGGTCAGGAAGTGTACCATCATATGCTATACTGTATTTTGCACGAGCTGTGACCTGCATATTAAGTAAGACAATCTGGGTTAAGCAAGCAACTATGCATGCATACAATACTGCATACTTAGAAAAAGAGTGCACTATATTATTGTAAACACTGTAAACATTTGGGGAATAGGAACAATGGAAAATGGCCAGACATCATGACATATTGAATGTCTAGTTGCTGCATAGGTTGTTGGCATGAGTTACTATGGTGAAAGGTCACCCCGGTCCCACTTGGAAGGTGGTGATGGCCAGGACAGTCTACCAGGGTTAGGATCAGAGTCAGGCAAAAATAGATACCAATGGGAACATGATATTTCTTGCTTAAGTTTATATATGGTGCAAGATAAAGCTTTGACCTAATTCTCTCTCGATTTCCTGACCAGCCTGCTAAGCAACAACGCTGGTTCCTGGCCAGCAGTTCTGACCTGACTAAACTCCTACTACAAATGCAGAGGCCGGGGTTATAATCCCGTTTTCGGAGAAAAAAAGTCCTACTAGATGCCACATAATTCCTGGTCACCTGTGCTATGAACATCGGTGATAATGTCTTAACCAAATAATAGTCTATCACTCCACAGTTGATGTATCCAACATTGAACAGACTATGTATCCGGTCTAACATGGCTTGGCTGTCAGTTATAGGGTAAGATAGCAGATGTGTTTGATGATGATATTTTGCTGTACCGAGTAAACATGGTAGTCAATATTATGGAAAGGGAGAAATAAACCTATAATCTTCTTTGTAAACCAAGTGAAATTGATCAATGAAAGCACCAATGAATATATAAACTTCCCACAGTGGCAAGTGTTGTGGTACATGTTAGTTCGAAGATATAAAAACAAAGCACAATCAATATAATAGAGGAAGGTATAAACATCATCACAGGTGATATTTATTTATGTTACGTGGCAATTAAGTTAAGAATTCATTGTATGTATTTAATGCTTATACAAATCCTAGTCAGAACCGTTGAGACTACTAACCCTGCAGTGCCAATACAGATTCTCTCTCAAAAAAAAAAATGCAGTGACAACTACTCTCATGGGAAATACATAATGAAAAACAACAACACCTTATCGAGTGTAATTGTTGCCTGCATCAAAATCTGAATATTATCAAGCTCGAGAAGAATCTGCAAATGGAAAATAAGTGTAAGGATAAGAATACAGTAAATAGCAACACCAAATTAATCAGCCTTTCAAACCTTGTCAGTCAGTTTGATAAAGCATCAAGTTCAGCTCTAACCACTAGCGCTCTTGCGCCCTGCAGCTCATCATTTAGTGGAACAGCAATAATTGGCTCTACCATACTTCCGGCATCTGAACCACTACAGACATATGAATCTTCATCAACATCTACTGTCCAACAACCAAATTAAATTCAATATATATGAAATACTTTACAGGTTGGTCAACACTAAAACCTGAGTTATAAATTATGAGAGTGCCAAGACTTTGTTCTCCTAACAGACTTCCGACGTGATTTTGGTACTAACAAAAAATATGAGTATCTGCCAGCTGATATAAAGCTAATATCATATCTTTAGTGATCCAAATTTCAATTTTATATACTTTAGTCCGAAGACTGCAAATTTAAAAGAAACCCGTCTTATGGGAATTTGTCAATAAAAAGCAAGTGGATATATAGGTTTCTAAACAGATTTATCTTATTATAATCGACACCAAATAATAAAATATACTCGAAGAGTAAATAACAAAGCACACCTGGAGAGTAGTAATCCATCAAAACTCGAAGACTTGTTCCCAGTTATTTTGATGCAGCACCTTCCATTTACAGTGCTTACTTCCTAGAGAAAAAGTAACAGTTTGTAAATCATTGCGCGTGAAGATTCTCTGGCAATGAATGAAATGAATGAAACAGTACCGACAAGGAAGCTTCATTGTCAGAATTCCGTATCAACTTATCCATAAGCTGACATAACTGAAAAAAGTAACACCATATAACAATTATCCATCACAGCATTATCATCAGACAGATGCAGTTTGTAGGTTAAGAGGAACTGAGTTAAATCAAAGAAAGCATATCATGTAATGTATTTTAGTAATTTTGTTTATAGATTACATAACTTTCTTCTGCAATTTATCGTCCAGTTAAAACTTAAGCATGAAATTTTGTGCAACGTGCAGTTGATTGCTTGCTTGTGCATGTGTGCGGTGCCTGCCGTGGGTGCCGGCTTGCATATGTGCGGTGCTTGTGTGAGTATATGAATTCAAAACCCACTGCAACTTGTTTTCTGCACACGCGTATAGCTTCCCTTGTATACATAGTAGGAAAATAAGCAGGCATGATTATAGAATTATAGTAAGCAAAACAAATACCTAAAACCACCTACCTTGCTCTCTAGGGCTTGAACTCGATCTCGATATCGTCTTAGCTCATGACTCTATAAAATATACGTTTTATTTTCAGTTAAAAGAACATATTTCAAATGGAATATCTAAGCACAATCAGGAATCACAACAGCCTTCCAAAATGTTTAATTATATGGATGGTCGGGAGAAAATGAATTTTAAGAACAATTATATGAAAAGCTAAAGACAATAAATATGGTGTATAGATTGCATTAAGCCAATATGATATAACTTAACAGATGAGAACTAAATGCTGCTACAAATGTTGTTAGCAAAGGTAGCTCTGAAATCGGCTTCTACAGTATACTGTATTTGATGCTATGAAGGAACGATTTAGGTTGCTCAGAGTCCCTTTGGATTAATTCCGGAAACTTAGGATGCCCAATTTTCTTGGGCACATAGACCTTCAAATGTGGATATATGTCGTCTGCATGTCTAACCTTCCGTAGTGACTCAATCAAAGGAACTTGGGTTATTGCTTATCAGAAGTTGATATTTATTTTTTCTATAAGCTGAATGGAGATATTGACTTCAAACTGAAATGCTTAGATTTTTTTTTTTTGCAAGGAAACAAAAAACCAGTGTCAAATCAATACGAAGTAAATAGAAGAGAAGAATTAGGAATAAGGAGACCAAACTGCAGTATCTTTCACGGAGCCGTCATCATCTATGATATCCTGTATAGACTTCACTAGTAACTTACTGACAACAGCATCTAGAATCTGCAGGTAAGTTAAAGAACAATCAGCATACTTGATCGTGAGACGTTAATATTAGTGCGCATATGTGGAAAAAAAATGCAAGATAGCAAAAATGAGAACATATAGTAGCTTACTGTTTCCGTAAGGGGCATCAGTAAATTATGTGATTCTTCATCTTGCTTCATAGCAGTTCTAATAGTTGCTTGCAAGGATTCAAAAAACAGCATCAGGCTAACCACTGCCATTGCTTCCTGGCCTTTAATCACGAACCACTAGAGACACGATTTATTGCAGACTCTACCTTCAGTTAAAAATAGAACGCGATATTCAAATAACGTACTCGTGATAGTGGAATAACTGGACATGTTGGCATCTAAGTATAAAGCGAAATTGGACAGGGAAAAATAATGCTATATTTGATATCGTGATAAAACATTAAGATCAACAAACAGATAATGGAACATGTGTGCACTGGTCACTATTTTTCTCCTGGTCGTGATCTGGTACTATTATTTGCTTCATGTAGGCACCAACAGCTCAATATACATTGGAAGCTATCATAGACGGAAGAACTTAAGTCGGATGAAACAAATAGTAAAACACCTGCACAAACACACATATCTCTATAGACCTTAACTAGTATGCCAAAATGCCGATCACGGAGCAATACTTAGTTATTTCAACCCAAGTGTAACTATGTGTATTAAAGTCAGAAGAAAAACGTGGAACAGTGTTCACGTCCTCACCGCGACCGTATCCAACCCGGAAAAATCCAGCGACCCACCAGAGGTGCCAAGCAGCCGCACGGCCGCCTCGGTCTCCCGAAGCAGCGTCCGACTCCGCTCATAGCTCACGTCCTCCACACCCCACAGCTGCTTCTGCACAACATAACCACGTCCCGCGCCGCGTCAGAGGAGAAGCCCGTACGTCGTGCGCGATCAGGCGACGGAGGGGGCAGGGGTTTAGACCACGTTACCTCGGTGGCTTCGCGTCCGTGCGCGGTGCCGGCGAATGAGGCGACGGCGCGGCAGACCTTGTCCCATTCGAGGAGGCGGAGGCTGCGGGCGGAGGGCGAGGCAGAGGCGGAGGCAGGGACCGCGAGGGCGCGGAGGCGGAGGAAGCGGCGTGGGCGGACGAGGGAGGCTGACGGGGAGAGAGACCGGGGGCCGTAGAGGGGAGAGGTTGGCGGAGAGGCGAAGCATGGGAGGCGAGGCAGGGAGAGCGGGGAGGAGGAAATGGCGCCGGTGTGTTTTGGATAGAACCGGCCAGGGCGTCTTGAGCTGGCAGAGGGAAACATCCATGATACCGGAAAAACACGTACCGGATAATTAGCTCCGGTACCCACGAAAACGTTTTACGGTACTACCTCCGATCCATATTAGTGGGCACAACTTTGTCTAGATACACATGTATCTAGTCTAAATACTTAACTAGATACATATGAATTTAAACAAAACTATGCCCACTAATATGGATCGGAGGGAGTACAAAATTTTGCTCTCACCGAATAGATACCAGAAAACATACCGTAAAACACACTATTCCTTCTTCTTCCTCCTCCCGCCAGCCCGCGCCCCCCACCTGCTCGCGAGCGTCGCCTCCGCCCGTCGGCGAGAGGGTCCTCGACTGCCCACCGGCCGTCAGCGCCGCGTCCCATACTCGCACTGTCTCGAGCGTTGACCGGCTCGGATATGTTCAGTTTCGATGTTGTATATGGACCCAGAAACTGGTTCGTTGGGGACGGAGGTGATAATATCCAGGGAGCAGGAATTTTTTTTCCGGGTCCAGGCCTTTTCTGGTATCTGTTCCGTCCACATTTTTCGACTAGGACTCTAAATATTCGGGTTTGACCACTTTTCCGGTATCTGCTAGAGATGGTCTAAGGCCCTAGCGTCCCAGGGATTTTGGGGCAAAAATCCCCCGACCTTGGGGTTTAACACGTGTCCATTTCCCCTCCAATGTCCGAAAAATGGTTCGATCAAGAAAAAAAGTTTCGTTTGTAATACGATTTGTGTGCTACTGCAGCATGTCCAAATTCCACAAATGTTAAAAAAAGTTTTGTTCGTAATAAGATTTTTGTGCTATTATAGTATGTCCAGTCATTCTAAAAATTCCGAAAATGATTTTATGAAGCAACAAAAGTTTCGTCCGTAGCAAAAAAAATTTACTATTGTATCAGTGTTTCCGACAACTTTTCTTGCGATGGGTTAGAAAGGCGTAAATAAGAAGCATTGCATCATTTCAGAAACAATGTAGTAAAACCAAAATGAGTGTGCAACAAAATTAGCTCGGGCTCTGCCCCATGGTAGGATCATCGTTTGCCTTTCGCAGCACCGTCGTCAACTTGCAGTAGCACCGCAGCTCGTCATATGCAGCATCGACACGGTGGAAAAAGAAACTCCAATGCCGGCACCGCTCCACACAGCAGCACTGCAGTATCGTAGCATCGTTGTAGAGGAGGCCGGCCATGGCTGCAGGGAACTGGATGCAACAGGGAAGAAGGCCGACAACGACGGCGTGCTGGAGCGGGGGACGGATGAGCTTGAGCCCGTGTGATGGTAAGGTGGCAGACGGGGCTGCCGGTGGAGTTAGCCCATGGGAGGGGATGCAAGCAGCGATGAGGTGGAGTTCCTAGGCAGTGGCGGTGGGTGAGCAGGAGCAGGCGCCTCGCGCACGGTCAAGAATGATGGATTCGCGTGGGTTGCGATAGGCAACGCCGGCGCGGTGCATAGAAGAGGCTGCGCGGAAGACATGTGGGGAAGAGATAAGCCTAGGTTGTTTCCTGTGGACACCACTTGGGCACGTGGCGTGCTCGTGCGAGCGAATGAGGAGGAGGATCGGTCCCCCGCCTGCACAAGTGTTTTCCTTGGTCTTAGCAGATGTTCGATTAGATTTACTTTTGTGTTTTGGATTTTGCCTTATATGTGTTTTGGTTTTGGTTTTTGTTTATACCATCATAAAATATTATCTAGTCAAAAGTTAAAAGTCAAAGCATATAGGTGTTTTTTGGCTTATAAACCAAAGTACAAAAATCCAAAAATAAGCCTAACCAAGCAACCCCTTACTGTGCAGGTGTGCTGCGTGTTTATTTCGTGTAGCAAATTTCAGGTTTTCTAGCATGTTGTCGTGACAAAGGTAGTATGCACTACTACGAGTCATGAACCACCTTCTCCGTATTATTGATCGGACGACATGGTGTTCATGCATTGTTCTCTTTCTGGAGGCGTTCCTATTGGAGAACTTTTTGTAAGGCTGGCTGTTGTCAATGGCGGGTTGTTTTCTACTGGTGTGAGTCCCTAATCGCTTTGCGAAACTTTCTTTCAACTTTTTTTTTCCCATTTTCTCTCTTTTCACCGGTGTCTCGACTAGTTATTGACACTATATTGTTGCAGAGATTAGGTGTCGTTGGTGGTATTTTTCTGATATTAATATATTTCCTTTGTCACAAAAGATTCGTCGAAGTGTCCTTTCTTTCTGCCAAAACAATTCTACTATTTCTAAAATTCAGGCGTTTTTTTTTTGCGAAAAAAATTCAGGCGTAAAAACTGTACCGTCAACTGCGGAAACCTCTTGCTGCAGTTAGCATCTGGGCATGCATTGAAGAGGTTTTCTGAAGCAAATGTTTCCCATTAAGTGCGTTCATTACACGATTTATTATTACAAGCTTGGATCCATATTAACTCCTCTGATTTGCAACGTGCTAACATTCGTCAGTTACAGCAACTTGTTATAAGTCTGCCTCACCTAGCCACATCTTCACAGGAAAAGAAGGTAAGGTTGCACAACACAGAAGAGCCAGCATGCCTGCCTCACGCGCAGTACTGGTCGCCCTATTCTCGCTGTGGTTCATGGCCCTCCTGCTCTCGCTGGTGTCAGCCGAGCCACCGCGGCCCAGTCCGGCCGCCGGTGGCGCTACGGATGGAATCATTGTGCAGTCGCCGCCGGGGAGGCAGCGGTTCAGGCTTCCTTCCCAGCATTTCGCGCTCAGCCCGGAGGCGAGGCGAGGGCTGGAGCACGAGGCTCGGTGCGGGCCGCGCGTCCCCGTGCGTCGGGGATCCCCGTGGCCGGAGAGGAAGCTGCGTTGCCGTGACGATGCCGGGGACGGGAGCACGACCGGCAGTGCGGGTGCCCCGACGTCGGCGTGGCTGCCTTAGAATGTCGACGTTACCAGCCTACCACGTACCACGCATTCGGCAAATCGACATAACGTCACGTACCAAGTAAAAAGTCTTTATAGGGTTTTTCCCTAATCTTAAACTCTGTAAATAACATTCTATTCTATCTAATCGGATGACGGATACGACCGTCTTAAAACTCAAAAAAACTCGTAGGAGTACGTTATACTATAAAGCTACTAAATAAAGGATCCATTACTTCCGCATAAAATCAAGTAATCTGTATCCACGTTGCTGTTCTTGTAGTCTTCGCAATATATGTATAGGTGTATACTCTACTGGCATGTACTTTCGTTCTTTTTGTTTGTCACAGATATGTTGGGTGAAGTGTAAGGTTATTCATCAAAAGTTTGACAAGGTGAAGCTTTGGAACTACTTGCTCCTTGTTCAAAGAACAAAAGAACTGTTTGCTCAAAATCTAGTTAGCTAATTGACATGTGGTCCGCCGTGGAGCCAGTGACAACTCTGCCCAAGGTAGGAGATGAACTCACGCGAGCACACACACTGGACACAGAACACACAGAGGCTTTGGCAACGCACTTGTGCCTTTTCTCTTGTTCTATACTCTTTATAATTCAGCTGATTACAACCCCTTAAGTAGAGAGGAAACACACGCACGCACTACTGCCCTGATCCGCTAATTGCTCTCCACTAGCCGGTAGCAGGCCACGAGTAACCACGGCTTCGCGATTCAGCCGGCGCCACTTCTTTGCTGATTACTCGGTCCACAACTTAGGCCTCTAACGGCCATGCAACTCGGTCAGCAACAGCACACGGCGTGCATGCTACTCATCTGATGGATACAACCCATGCACCCACTCTCTACTCAACTGTACTAAACTACTAGCTTTGCATTGTGCACACTGAACACACCTCTGCATGCGCACACTGCCGCAGCTAGCTCATACTACTTGCTCGACATGCAACTAACTAACAGATGCAGACTTGAACTAGATGCTAAACTGATAAACACAATGGAAATAAACATGATGATCACCTAAACAACAAGGTTAGCACCAACAGCCAGCCCATCGGTCTCGGCGCGCCACACTCCAGATATGTTGAGTAGGTGTATACTCTACTGGCATGTACTTTCGTTCTTTTTGTTTGTCACAGATATGTTGAGTGAAGTGTAAGGTTATTCATCAAAAGTTTGACAAGGTGAAGCTTTGGAACTACTTGCTCCTTGTTCAAAGAATAAAGGAACTGTTTGCTCAAAATCTAGTTAGCTAATTGAATACTTGCTCTGATCGCTTCCCAATCGGACTAGCTTGTTCGTGTATGGGTACACTGACATGTGGTCCGCCGTGGAGCCAGCCCATCGGTCTCGGCGCGCCACACTCCAGGCAGCAACGGTCCTCCCCTCGGCGCGTCACCGGGGCAACCAAGAAACGGACGAAGCTGTCGTGAACTCGCTGCTCCCTGTCACAGCCTCACAGGTGCAAGAAGGCTAGGCAGCCATATGTAGAGGAAGCAAACCGCTAAAGATATTTCGCACACATCGAACCTGACAGGAGGTGAGGTGACAAGGCGTCTGACAGATTCGGTACCCATACGCCGATCGATATCTGCCAGGCCCCAGCGAAAAGCAAGTGTGTACGTACGTGTCCCGGCGATCTGCACCTCAGGAGACGCACACACAGTTCCAGAGAAATCGAAATAGAAACGAATCATTAAAATTTGGATCGCGACCTGCATTGCGAGCTTGCGTCGACCATGGATGAGCCAGAGGCCGGAGCTAGCGGAGAGGCGTCCCAAGCTAGCTTGGCTCACGGATGGATGAGAGATGACGGGCATGTGAATCGCGAGCCCTTATCCCGTCGACCATGCTCCGCTCCGGCCCTATATATAATCCCACAGAAAACACCACGCCACGCTAAGAGAACACGTACGTAGCCTAGCCACGCTAAAAGCCACTTAGCCACCACGTTACGCACGCACGTTCCGGAGATATATGGCGCGTGGTCTCGGCTGCCCGTTGCCGCTTCTAGTCGTCTCCGCCGTGCTCCTGATCTCGTGCTGGTGCGGCGGCCTCTCCGTCTCCGCCGCGCCGTCGGACGGCGGCGGCGGCAACGCGAGCTTCGTGAGCGCGTGGTGCGCGGGGACGGAGTACCCGGCGCTGTGCAACGCGACGCTCTCCCCGTACGCGGCCGCCGTGGGGGCGAGCCCGGCGCGGCTGGCGTGCGCCGCGCTGAACGTGACCCTGGACGGCGCGCGGGGCGCGAGGGCGGCCATGAAGGGGATGGCGGCGGACGGCCGCCTGGCGCCCGTGGCGGCGCAGGCGGCGAAAGACTGCGCGAGCATGCTCGGGGACGCGGTGGCCATGCTGCGGCAGTCGGCGGAGGCCATGGGGAGGCGGCGGCGGAGGAGGAGGCTGGGCAGGCGAGGAGGATGGCGAGGTTCCGCGTGGACAGCGTGCGGACGTGGGCCAGCGCGGCGCTCACCGACGGCGACATGTGCGTGGAGGGGTTCAGGGGCGAGGCGGCCGGCGCCGGCGGCGTCAGGGAGGCCGTGCGTGGCCACGTCGGCGGCCTCCTGCACCTCACCGCCAACGCGCTGTGCATCGTCAACGCCATGGCCAACCAAACGCCGCCGTAGCGCCGCCGTGACATAATACACATACGGAAGTGTCATGCATGCCTCGCCTGTACACCATGGTGTGGTCATTCTGTGCACGTACGTCATACAGATACAGTATATACCGTGTACTTTAGTAGCTGGACCGTTGTATCCCTTTGCAGTGTCATTGTCGTTTTGCACATGCATGTATGATCACGAGAATCATGGTGTGTAGTCTGTACCAGGTACTCCTTCGTGACATAATTCTTGTCCTGATTTTAGTTTAAATAATTTGAACTAAAACCACACTAGAATTATGAAACGGGGTGAGTATATATTATCCCGATTTTAGAAAAAGAAATAAAAGATTCACACGGAAAATTACTCCTCCAAATTTTGAGAACAAGTTGTTAGGAATATGCCCAAAAACGCCGCATTGACATGTGTGTCCATACGAACGCCTCTTCACCGTGCAGATGACTGTCCGAAGTGAACATGCATCTCTCCATCTGAACCGACGCCTCCTACGGCCTACGGCACCATCCTTTTGGGAATACCTACTATTGGGAATCAATGGAACACACAGATCCTTACGATCCATTTCGTTTCTTACACAAGTTAATAAAAATTGCGAACCATGCACAAATCACAAGATCACATGTCGTCTATCTAAGTTACAAAATTGGGAAGTTGATATGCAAACCAAATATATTTATTAAGCTTCCAATTTTACAGGAACATACTGACATGCATGTATCCATTCTATACATGCACGATTTTATTCGAAATATGATTTTCTGGTCCGTCCATATTGGCTCATAATCGGGTTCAGCTGTCCCCCGTTCCGAAAATTCTCGCTTACGTTACTGCATGTGATGCAGCCGGCTAAAACTCACCTAGTCCAATTGACTCGAGCACAGTGCAGCCCTTGGAATTTTACAACGACTGGTTGCCGAGAGCAAGAATTTACTAGTACTTGCGTGCAAGCAAAAGCTCATTTGTGCATTTTCCAGGCAATAATGTCGGTCGAAGTCTAATCCAAATGGGACATACTCACTCCGTTTTTAAATATAAGATGTTTTAGATGTTTTACATATTGTCTAGATGCAAACTAAAACGAGTGAACATACACACTAAAAACATCTTATATTTAAAAACGGAGGGAGTAACTTTGAACCACTAATGACCCTCAGAAAACTTTCAACATGTAGTATTTGAGATTAGGAGATTCAAAAACTGCTAAGTCATTTGAAATAAGCAATTTGAAATGACGTTTTTGCAATCTCAACCCATTTGATAGTTTGACAAAGGGCCATTTAGGACAAAAGATACCCAAATGGGCATGAAAGCACAACGCAACGAATGGGCAAAAGTTAGTTCCATGTCACATTCAGAATCATCCACATGACAGTCAACTTGCGCCTTCGGTTGCTATTGCAGTCAGCATCCAGGAGCAGTATGAGTCACCGGCGCCATGAACATGATAGAAATACATAATGCTAAAATTGAGATTTCTTAATTAGCATTTTAGCCACTACAGATTTTACCAACAAGTTTTGTAAAGGGAAGACGCAAAAGGAAAACAGAAGAGGGCATAAAAACAAGTAACTCATGGTAGTCACGGTGATTGATTGTGCAACGGTTCTCGTTTCTTTTCGATCCCTAGCATTCCACAAGTATAAAAACTGGAAGGTATTGTTCCTTTATACCGGTAGAGCACAACTACAATGTCACGATGTTCAAGAAGCTCTCTTGGGTGGAGACATATTTTGCAGGAGCCTGGTAGTCGTCGCTATAACCACCATTTGAAGCAGGACACCTAGCCAGGCAATAAAAGGTGATGTAAGGAAGAAGTTAGCATCACATATTATGTCAATCAATCAACAGATAAAAAGAGTCATATACTACAACTTACCAAGTACAACACGGACCACATCAAACAGTTCGTAGCTTGTAATGGCTGCTGTGTTCTGCTTCGTGATCTAGCAACAACCAGATACTAATTAGTTGATGCATTTGTGTTCTGGAGGAAGAAATTGACAATAACTTTCTTTTACGGTAATTTGAAAATAACTTGATAAACAAAGACCCAAACTCGTACAGCAAATTGTGAAAATGGAACTGCAAGATGCATACAGGATGCATTTACAATCCCAGTGGCAGCAGAAGCAACATGCAAGTGAGTGAAAACGTGATTCTGGTTTTGATGATTCAGAGTTAGCGCATGGACTTCTTAGATTGGCATACTACATTATAGTAATATTCAATTTCCAAAGCAATTCCGGATTTAAATGGAGATGAATGGCCAGCTAACGGATGAAAAAGAATGGAAATGCTTAATGAATATATATGTTCAGGCTTATGCTATTGTTGCTTGTCCTTACAAGGATCACGATACATGTGTAAAATGATACTCCCTGCATTCCAATTTAATTGATGTTCTAGGATTGTCCTGAGTCAAACTATTTTAAGTTTGACCCAAGTTTATAGAAACATATATCAATATTTAAAGACACTCGTGCACCGAATAGTGAATACGGAACTGTAAAGTGCAACAATTAGATGCTAATTAAATGATGTATAAGTATTCTGGAGAGATAATTTGATAATAACTCAATACGAAAAGACACTCAAGCAGCAAATTGTGAAAATGGAACTAAAGTGCATAGATGATGCATTGACAGTCCCAGTGGCAGCAGCAGCATGCAAATGAAGTGAAAAGGTAATTCTGGCATTGATGATTCAGACTTCTTTTAAGCTAGTTCAGCCATGTGAAGAGTGGCAGTCACCTTTCACATGGATGAGGATACGTAACACTTTTTTAAAGAAAAAATAAACTACTTAATAGCATTTCTGCTTCTGCCAGACAAGTTAATTTTCTCCTCACCTGATTATCAAACTTCTCAAACTTGTTGCTTTTATTTATATGCTTTATATAGTTATTAATCCTTATTGAGTATAGTGCATCTTCTTTGTAGCTGAATCATCTCAAAGACTTTAAAATCCCCTCAATTGTCCAGCTTCTAGCATGTGAGTAACATTTCTTCTATATGGAATCGTTAGACAAGTAAGCATTCAGTTTCATAACACATTCTTTGAATTTAAGTCTAGCACCTAATCGCATATTAGGTGGGACTGGATGGTAAAATCACCGCCCAGAAACTACAGTGAGTAAAAGACTTGACGAAACAGGCTGCTATGTCAACAAAGTTGAAGTAGACTAAACTTATGGTTGTAGAGGTACCCAAGCATCCAAAAAAAGTGCCTTACATGAGATACAATTCACACACATTACTTACAGAAACACCTACGTAATAAATTTTCTAGTCCAAAGTTCAAACCTTCCCGAACAACTCAGAACGAATAATGCATGTCACAGAGAATGCAACGGCAATTGATGACAAGCTCGTGTACAACCGAAGAAGCACTGCCATAGTCCGCCTCCGCCCTGTGAAACCAAACAGCTTGATCAGCTCAAACATAATCAAGAACAAGATCAGCTAGGACGCAATCAACAATATGACAAGGGTAGTTTGACAAAACACCACCACAAAAAGGATGCCCATTGCAAAAAATCGAATGGATTGTATAAGGTTATTTCTTTAGATGTCCTCTGAAAAGTCCGTTTGCAATTTAGTGGGAAAACTTTAGATACCTACGCTCCCTTGATCATTTATTCCATATGTTGACAGACGGTTTAGACTGTTCAAGAAAAATGATCGAAAGCTCATATATCGCTGCAATATGCTGTTCACTATGGAAGTCTTATAAAAAAACGCACTTTAATAGTGCCATACTTGCTTATCCTAACACAATCTGTCTTTGAAGCATTCAAGCGGACCGTGAGAGTAGTACATTCTGCTATTTGCTAGAGCTGTGGATGTCACTCAATATACAGCTTGAAGGCTCTAAGAAACGAAGCTCACGAGTCAAAACAGATCACGAGAACAATTGAATCGCTGAAGTGTCCTAGTTCGCTAGTCTCCTACACAAGCAGTGACCTATGACCATTGTTGGCGATGCTTTCTCTGGATTGCCTACACTGATTCCATCTTAGCTGACATACTTGACATCAATTCTATTCTTTTTGAGAACTCCACTGAACTATCAGGCCCTTTTTTACTGAAAAAACTAGCAAAGGCAAGGACGTCTGGAAACAGAAGTTTCAGAACAGTTGTGTAATTCACTCAGGAGCATCACCTAATTCCCCCAGCAGAATGGCCAGCAACCCGGCGGCCACGGACAGGACCGCGAACTTGTTTATCTCCGTCCCCTTCGACAGAGACAGCAACAGCAACGCGCCGCCAGCGAGTAGGTGCAGTATCTGCAGAGGGTAAACCACGAGGAGCACTCATCAGATCAAGAGCCGCAGCCAGCGATGCCGAGAGAGCGAGAGAGCGCGCCGGTCCGTACCTGCACGAGGATTATGCGGGCGAGGCGGGATCTTCCGTCAGCGACCCTCTGGTACCCTGCAATGGCGCGCGAGATTCGCGGACGTTATTTGGGTTGGGCTAGGATTCCCGAGAAGACAGAGCGGGGTGGATGCTTACGGGAGTCGACGACCATGCGGTAGGAGAAGTCGGAGCCATCCGTGCCGGACGGCCGGCCGTGCCGCTGCTGCATCGGGGACGACGACGACGGCGAAGGAAGGAGAGGTCTGTCCAGGCAGGAGGCGGCCTTCTGGCTATGGGAGTCTTGCAGATAGAAAATACGCCTCCTGCCTATAGACACGTAAAGATATGGAATACGCTTGCAGTGCTATTGCCCGCGCCAGACACGATCTCGGGACGACGGCGCGGTCTCCGGCACACTCGCAAGTCGCAACTGGCAACCACCAGTCCACCGCCGCCTCGAGCTCCGGCGACGCCGCCATTCCGACATCCAGTGTCGCCATGCCTGCCCAACCCGACCGCTCCGCAGCCGATACCGCTGGGGATGCCTCAGCTGATTGTACTGCCGCCGCCGCCGCCGCCGCGGTTGGCGACGACGTGCACGACTCGAAGGAGGTGGTCCTGCGGCGGTACTTCCTTCAGGAATGGGAGCTGGTCTCCGACATCCTCCGCCGCATCGTCGCTGCTGGCGGCGTCGCGGAGCCCGCTGATGTACACAGGATCCGCTCCATCGTAAGCTCTCTTTCCCCATCTCTTCCCCCGGATGTTACCTGTCGCTAAACTGTAGATCCCTAGGAGAATAATGTCAGTCCTCACAGCAATGGTAGATTTTGTTTGGTTGGTGTGGGTTACGGAAGAGATCAGTAATCTGTTTGAGCGTCGATTACTTTTTGCGCTGCTAGCAAATTTGCATTGGGAATTGGTAATTTGTTTGTAGAGAAATAGTTAGGTTTTGTCAATCTGTGAACTACCTTTACTCGTCATGTTTAAAAGCTTGGTGCTAATAGATGCCATTTTCTGTATGGCAAAATAGATGGATAAATATCAAGAAGAGGGTCAACTTCTGGAGCCATACCTAGAGGAGATCATCTCACCACTTATGTCATTGGTTCGATCGAAGATAATGGAACTTGGTGCTGGAACCGATGAGCTCCTTGAAATTATCAAGCCTCTGTGTATTATCATCTACACTCTGGTAACAGTCTGTGGGTATAAGAGCGTCATCAAGTTCTTCCCTCACCAGGTTTCAGATCTAGAGCTTGCAGTTGCTCTCCTTGAGAAGTGTCATACAATGAGCTCAGCGACGGCTCTTAGGCAAGAGAGCACAGGAGAAATGGAGACCAAGTGTGTCGTTCTGTTGTGGCTTTATATACTAATCTTAATTCCGTTTGATATCTCCTCCGTGGACACGAGCATTGCTTCCACTGATCACATGGGTGGGTCTGAGGTCGTTCCGCTTGTGACAAGGATATTGGACATCTGTAAGGATTATCTCTCCAATTCTGGTCCAATGAGAAGGATGTCTGGGTTGCTGCTTGCAAGGCTCTTGACCCGTCCAGACATGCCGAAGGCTTTCAGCAGGTTATCCTTGCAATCATTTTGTTAAAACTTACACTTAACATGCAACATACATTTCAAAATGCTAAAGTATCTTCAAAAGTATCCATCACTGGAGAACTGTTACGTTTCTGTCACTACTAGGAACATATATTCTCTAAAATGAATGAAAAATGTTAACCATTTCTACTTAGATAACCATTTGTTTTTGTTATTTATGCCATATATTAGAGGCTATGCATTAAGTTGCCTCTATTATTTTTTCAGTTTTATGGAATGGGCACACAAGATCTTGCTGTCTGTCACAGATGACTTTGTGGATCAATTTAGGTCCATCGGTATAGTGGAAGCTTTAGCATCAATATTTAAGGTTTGCGTTTGTCATTTTTGTTTATACTTTTTAACGGCATACTGCTTTTGTAGAGATATCTTTTTCGTTGTTACCTAACATTTATAAAACAATATAGACCATTTCTATTTTCTCGTAAGAATGAAGAAGTTTTGTTTACATCTGTTATTATTTTGTGCTGCTTTCAAAAGGGAATGAATCTGGATATGTCCTTCACACGAAGTTAACGTCTCAATTGTCTTTGATGTCTTCCTCTTGATTCCTCCCTGTTGCAGATTGGTAACCGGAAAGTGCTACATGATACTGTTTCTGGTATTTGGAGTGATTGTTCAGTTGTGATGAAGACTAATATTGCCATCAGAAGTCCCCTTCTTAGGAAATATCTTGTCAAACTGGCACAGAGAGTTGCTCTCATTAGCTTGCCTCCACGTTCCCCATCATGGCGCTATCAGGTTTGAGATTTTCATTCTTGACCTTTGACCTTAAACCATTAATTATATGGGTTTTAGCAATGCCTTCTTGATTAGATGCATTTATAATATATAGATGGTTTCATGCGTGTAATGGTTCTTTCTAGAGTGAAGTTGGTGGCACAATCAGAACTGGTTTACTGCTGGAGTACCTAGTACTCTTATGTTTCAACGTTCAGCTACCTGGTTCATTGTTAGATTTAATAGAACATATGTCTGTGCGTGCTAGCTGACAAACTATATGCACCACGCAGAACTCCAGATCACATCTTTTTTGTATGGAAACAGTAGTGGCAGCCTTACTGGAAATATGTTAAAACCACAAGATATAAACAGAACAAATATTACATTTAAGGGTCAAAAACTGCCAATCTGCATCCTCTAGCCATTTACATGATGATGTATCTATCATTTTCGTAGATCGCATCTTGCTCATGAAAGTCGTTTGTAGATGTGTGAAGCATTCATGTGGTAGCAGTTGGGTAAGAACTTCTCGAACATACTGATACTGGAACACCAACATCTGCTCAATTAAGGCATATCCTGATACTAACTAAGCACCCACTAACCTTTGTGGGGTTCTGTTAACTTTGAATAGTAAACAGATTATGGGAATGTGTGTTGATTTAATACTTATTCAAAATACGGTTTATTTCTTGGGATTGAATCTGGAAGTTCTTTCTGGGACTAAGACTGTCAAAACTAATGTGAGGTTGAACTAAGGGCATATAGATTAGCTGCATCAAAAGAGCAACATGTACTACATTTTGATGCTACATCTCCTGCTTCTGAAATTTGCTGACAGTGATTTAGCATTTAGCTTCCGAGATGGCTAATGCAGTAGAACTTTTATTAATTGGTGACATGTTTCACGTATATCTTTCATCAGATGAAATCTGTGAGAAAGTCCTCTTATTTTGTATCAGTTCGTCATTCTCTTCTTCTTTCCTTGTTCTACCATGCTGCTTACTGGTTTTCCATTGTGCAGTCAATAAGTAGTTCACTAGGTGCAAACCTTTCAAGTTCTACTTCTGGGTCTTCAAGTGGATCAACCCAACAAGTGAGCATCGATCAAACAGACACATGTTCATTGGAAGAAGATATGGATGTTCCAGAAACTGTGGAAGAGATTATTGACTTGCTATTGACTGGCTTGAGGGATTCTGTATGTTCTCATCTTAATATTTTTTGCTGTAAATATTTGAGTTTGTTTTCTGCATCTTAAACAGTGAGTAACCATGTAGACTGATGAAGTTAACATTGTGAAGGGCAATTTGTGAACTATTCATCTTTTCATTTATCATTATCATGAATATTTTCGCCCTCAAACTAAAAAGTAAATGTCTCTTCCTCTGCCCAGGATACGATTGTGAGATGGTCTGCTGCCAAAGGAATTGGCAGGATAACTGCACGTTTAACACCTGCACTGTCGGAAGAAGTTCTATCCTCAATCTTGCAGCTTTTTTCTCCTGGTGAGGTCCGTTTATAACATATGAACTTCAAAATATCATTCATTTGTCAAAGAATTTTGCAGTATTATCTTTCAGCTTTCCAAATGCAAGTTTTCGTAGTGAATTACTCAAGTACATAACGCATGCCTTTTGGATACTGAAGGGTGATGGTTCCTGGCATGGAGGCTGCCTGGCTTTGGCTGAACTTGCTCGGAGAGGGCTGTTGCTTCCTTCTAGCTTTCCTGATGTTATTCCTGTTATAATAAAGGTACATAATGGAATAGTACCAAATACCACCTCGTATACCCCATGATGTTCATTTTTCTGGCACAATTGCAACATGGGGCATCCTGTTGCATGCCCCCACATGGTCTCACCGCTATTCTGATAAAGTATTTGAGATTTTTAAGTATTTGCACCCTTGTATGATTATAATCCAGCAGCACCAGTATCCCAGTTGACAGCATGACATATTTTTGCTTTGCAGGCCTTGCACTATGATGTGCGAAGAGGTCCACATAGCATTGGCTCACATGTAAGAGATGCTGCAGCATATGTTTGTTGGGCGTTTGGTCGAGCCTATACTAACTTTGATATGAAGGCGGTCTTGGAACGACTTGCTCCTCACCTTCTAACGGTTGCTTGTTACGATCGAGAGGCAAGGTTCATTGTGTGATCTTTATACTGGTGGCGTGTTTGGTAACTGTATCTCATGTGTCCTTTGCCCATCTGATTTCAGGTTAATTGTAGAAGAGCTGCTTCTGCTGCCTTTCAAGAGAATGTTGGAAGACAGGGGACATATCCGCATGGCATTGATATTGTGAATACAACAGATTACTTCGCTCTGGCTTCCCGGTCAAACTCTTATCTGACTGTCGCTGTTTCTGTTGCTAAGTATAAGGAGTATCTTTATCCCTTTGCAGAAGAGCTGCTGTGCAATAAAATATCTCACTGGGTACTGTAGTTCTCTTCACGTTCTTTTGGTTGCGTGAAATTGCTATCTGATTGTTCCTTATTCCCGCACTGTTTGCCTGTTTCTTGACTGCATGTGCTTCAATCCTATTAACTTCTGGTAGAATCATTTACAAAATTAATATACAAACTCATTTTTCTCCTGAATATTACTGTACAATAACACTTAATGTTTTGAATAATATTAGTTTGCTTATGATGTCAAACCTGTACCACTTTTCACCACTCATTTTTATATCTTGTTGTGCCATGTTTTTCCTCTTGTTCCACATTAATTGACCACATGATTTGGCTGATCTTTTTTTCTTCCTAGGAGAAAAGCTTGAGAGAGTTGGCGGCGCAGGCCCTTGCTTTGCTTGTGCAATATGATATGGATTACTTTGCTGGGCATGCCCTTGAAAAGTTAGTTCCCTGCACTCTGTCATCAGATCTGTGCACCCGACATGGGGCCACTTTAGCTGCCGGCGAAATTGCTTTGAAGTTGCATCAACTTGGTTTTGTTTTAAACGCCGGTAAATGTTCATATCTGGATTATATGTGCAATATTAACTGCTTGGCCTAAAGGTAGCCTTGCATCTGTGTGTATTTTTGTAGATATGCAGAGAGCTTTGTCAGGCATTGTCCCTGCAATTGAAAAGGCACGCCTTTATCGAGGTAAAGGAGGAGAGATTATGCGCTCTGCCGTTTCCCGATTCATTGCATGTACTTCTATGGCTGCAATATCCTTGAATGAGAAAACAAAGAGAAGTTTGGTAGAAACCCTTAATGAGAATTTGAAGCATCCCAATTCCAAATACAGGTGAACTTTCTTTTTTCTTGTTTGATTAGCTAGTGTGCTTGTACTGCACTGTATAAGCATGACATTAATGTCCTGCATTGTGGACTGAGTACTATTCACAATATTGTCCAGTGTGCCGCTGTTGACGCGTTGAAGCATTTCATTCCAACATATCTGGTTTCTGCTGGTGAAAAGATTGGTAATGATATCATTTCAAAGTATGTGATGCTTCTAGATGACCCAAATGTAGCTGCAAGACGAGGTGGAGCATTGGCCCTTGGAATATTACCATACGAGTTTTTGTTAATAAAATGGATGCCTGTCATGAGTAAGCTCTGTAGCTCATGCACAATAGAGGTAATGTTTCAGCAGTAAAAGATATATAAAGAACAATGACTTTTTGCGGTTGATGTGAACTGAAATTCTTATTTCATATAATATGCAGGATAAGGCTGATGATCCTGATGCTGAAGCACGTGTGAACTCTGTTAGGGGGCTAGCTTCGGTTTGTGAAACATTAACATCTAATGTTGATCAGGGATCTAATATTGGACAATCTATATATGCATACATAAAAATTAAGGTCATGCAAGCTTTATTCGGAGCACTTGATGATTATGCTGTAGATAACAGAGGAGATGTGGGTTCTTGGGTCCGTGAAGCAGCAATGGATGCACTACAACGGTGCACGTTTATCCTCTGCAGGAGAGATAGTGTTGCAGTGAGAACGGCACCAGTTGCTGAGGATGAATCTAGGCCGAGTGGCATGGATACAAATGCAATTAGTACCACTCACCAATTATTTGATTCTGCTATTGCTCAGGATCTAGTTGCAGGCATTGCAAAACAGGCAGTTGAGAAAATTGATAAGATACGAGAAATAGCGGTCAAGACTCTGCATGGGATTCTGTACAACCCGGAACAGTTCATCCCATTTATACCTTACAGGGAGCTGTTGGAAGAAATTATTCCCAACAATGTAGATTTGGAGTGGGCAGTAAGTAATTGTTCACCAGTTTCTCTTCTGTTAATTGCCAAAGCCACTAGGCACTAAAATATCTAATTGTGTTGTGCTATGTTGTACAACTAGCTGTCCTGCCCTCAACTTTTATCTTTGTTGTGATATGTTTCACAACTAGCCGTGCTGCCCTCAACTTTTATCTTTTATGCCCCGTTGCTCACTAATTTTCTTTCTCTAAGTCTTAATCATCTTGGAAATAAGTTCGCAGGGGTTAGTTTCTGTAATGAATCTATAAATCGATCTGTTTCTTCGTTAATTGGTGCTCACCTTTCATGTCATTTTACAATAGTGCCTCACTAATAATTTGTACAGCCAATTCCTTTGGCATCGATGTGTGCATCATATTTGGCTAGGTGGTAGTACTGTCATGCCACAACTGATAGCTCTTTGCCTTGATTAGGTTCCTGCAGTATCATATCCACGCTTGGTAAAGATTCTTCAAGCCACCTGTTACAGCAAGCCTGTGCTTTCAGGGCTTGTGATTTCTACCGGTGGGTTGCAGGAGTCTTTGAGGAAAGTTTCAACATCTGCTTTAGTAGGATACTTGCAAGATTCAAATATCAATAACATAGATGAAGGAAAAAGCAGAGAGTGTCTACTGAGCCATGACATTTTGTGGGTTCTCCAGCGTTACCAGAAGTGTGACCGTGTAATTACACCCACTTTGAAGGTAAAAATATTTTGTGTGAAGCCTGAATGCATCATTTTTGTACGTCCAACAGTATAAGATATGTCCCGTGTGATTATCCTTCATAACATATGATTGGCCTTATTATAAACATTGTCTGGTTTTTGTCCACCGATGGTACTGCAGTTATTTATCATCATTGTTTTCTTGTGGTTGTCGTGTTAGTCTACATAATAGATGTGATCTCCATCAGCAACATTTATGCAGAATTCTATATTTAATCAAGTCTCTTCAATTTGGAATGATACTATAGTTTTGATTTGACTATTTTAATCTGTGAAAATGCACGTCTCTCTACATTCTTGTTCTGACATTTGTGCCATGCCATTTTTCTTTACTTTTTATTATAAATCTAACGAGGTCCCTGTATTGCAGACTATTGAGACTCTACTCAGTAAGAAGGTTTTCTTGAACAAGGAGGTGAGTTGATTGTAGCAATGTACTTGAACATTACGAGAGGCTGAGCTCGAATGCTAAATTTTTATGATGTTGATCTTCATGTGTAGTATGTTAATAGTGGCAGAAAAAATGCACATTTTGTTAGGCCATCAAGATTTGTAAGTCTACATCTTGAAAAACTTATGAAGTACTGTAGGAAATGAATTTACAAACTCCACACTTCATAATATATGATATTGATAAGTTGTTTTGCCATCTTCGGTATGTTGACGAGTTATATATCTCTGGACTTGTAACAGGGGCATGACGACTTCTACTGTGAACTGATAAATCTACTAGGCTCTGAACTGAAGGGATCAAAGGACTTCACGAAGCTATGTGCAGGCCTCTCAATCCTCGGATATATTTCTTCACAACTAGATATAACTGGCACCAAGGCATTCTCTCAACTCCTCACGTTTCTAGGCCATAGATACCCCAAGGTAACATTTGCTAGTACATGACGCCACAGTGGTAAACAGAGCTAAAATATTTTCTGCCAACTTACAGATCCGGAAGGCTGCAGCTGATCAGGTGTACCTTGTACTGCTGCAAAATGATAATTTGATCTCGGCAGAAAATGTGGATAAAGCCCAGGACGTGCTGGCAGAGACATGCTGGGAAGGAGACGTGGAGGAAGCAAGGCACAAGCGGTCAGAACTGAATGAGATGGCAGGGTTTGCTGTCGCCAGTTCACAGAAGTCTGAGAATCGGCAAGAAACAAGGAGGACGCCTGATGTGCATAATTCAACCGATGAAAACACATCTTATTCTTCACTGGTTGAATTCAGTGGGTACTAGGAAGCAGAGGGCGCTTGCTCTGCCTTAAATTTTAGTGTTACGGGCTAGACCATTTATTTTACGAAATAGGCCGGAGCCCCGCTATATAAATATAGCAACCACCCGATACAACCGACAGTTTCCACATGCTGGGGCGGCAGCAAACATACACCCAAAGCAAGAAGAAGAGAAAAACAAGAGAAACAAAAGGAGACATAGGCGGATTGACTAAACGACGGAGACCCGTAACCGCTGCGCCCTCTCCACGAAGTACCACCACACTCCTAGCAGCGAACCATCGAGTCCCAAGCAGCACCTTCAAGAAGGAGAGTAACCCTGCTGCCCGGACCAGCACGCTGGTCCTAGGGTTTCCCCCGGCACTCGAGAGGAGTGGATAGGAAGCCACGACGCCCTCCAGGAAGGTATGATGTCGCCCAAGGGCGGCACCGCGTCGGTGTCGAACGAGCCGACAAGGATTTCTCCCGAACATATCCTGTCCACAACCCCAGACGATCCCTAGCACAGGAGCCCCACAAGGAAAACCTCGCCATCCAAGCCTCGCCGACCACCACCTTGCGCCACGCCGGTTACGAAGTCGCCATCGCCGTCTCACCGAAGCAACCGTCACGAGGTCTGCAAACCGGAGGTGAAGAGTAGCTCGACTAGGGTTCAGCAAAACCGCGGCCACGCGGGAGGGAACTACCTCCACCGCCGAAGGCGGTAGTCGACCGGACGCGACAGCAAGGCACACCAGTCCCGGTTAGGTCCGGCCAGGCTCAGCGAGCCCGTAAAGCCCCGCAGGGGCACACCAGTCCTAATAGGGTCCGGCCGGGCCCAGACTGGGCCCGTAAAGCCCGCCGTCACGCTGCAACCGGAGCGGCCGCCGTCATCGCTGCTCCCTACACGAACACAACCACCTCCAACTGCAGATCGGGGCACACAAATGGCAGGCCAGCCCGTCCAGACCCAGATCGGGCCCGGATGGGCCAGATCTGGGCTGAGCAGCCGGGCGGCGCCGCCCCTGTGCATCCCGCCGTCCAGCCATGGGAGCCGCACCTCCGCACCAGGTGGACACCGCCGCGACGCCACCACGCGGCCTAGACCGCACCACCGCCGTCCCTAGCCGCACCGCCGCCGGGGGAGGGCCGCCCCGCGAGGCCTCCAACGCGCACGGGTAGTAGACAGCCGCCGCCGCCGGCCACTCCCGAGCAGCGCTCGGCAGCGCACGCCGACGGCGGCGGGAGGAGAAGGCCGCGAGGGTGGGCCGAGAGCAAGGAGAAGGGGGGCCGCGCCGGCCGCCGCGGGGGCGGCGCGGACGCGGGGAGAGAAGAGGAGGGGAAGGGGAGGGGAGGTCCGGCGCGGCCGGCCGGCCGGCGGCGGCGCAGGCGCGGGTAGGGTTGGGGAGAGTCGCCTCGAGAGAAGGTCGGGGGCGAGGAGCGCTATAATTTACTTCCGCCCTAGACCATTTATTTTCAATTTTGGATATTAGGCTCTGAGACATTTTGTTTTGATTGGACCACTCAATGGGCCACAACAGCGATTAAGGGTGTGTTTGGTAGCCCGGCCCGACTGAGAAAATCTCTTCTCACCCAATTTTTTTTTGTTTTAAAGCAGTCGTTCATGTCGTCCGGTTAGATAGAATAGAGGTTTATGTACATAGGTTCATCGGCAAGCTGCCGAAGTACAAAACTGAGAACAAGAAAGGAAACCTAAAGTCTAGTCTCCCGGGTCCTGCGAGTGTGCAAAAGCTCTCTGCTGGATCTCCTCTCTCACAAGGTAAGCCACCGCATCCGGCTGTAGTGCAGTGTTACGAAAAGTCCTCCTGTTCCGCTCCTTCCAACAACCCCACATCGAGTAAATGAGTGCACCTCCCGCCTCCGCTCCTTTGGGATACCAGCGATCACGCCGTCCCACCACCTGTCCAAGGTGTGTCTGTTTGGTAGCCCGGTTTCCTCTCCTCAGCCATGCCCACCTCGTGTGAAAAAGGCCCCTTAGCCATGCCCAGTTGAGAAGTGAAAATCGAGCTTCACAACCCGGCCAAGCCGAGGTCATACGAAAAATTCACACGTGTGGGCCCCATGAGCGTCGGCACGCAAGCCCCCTCCACCCTGCGAGCTCATTTCCCCCATCTCTTCTTTCAGCCTCTCCCAAAAAATCGCCCCACCTCCGCCTAGCTTCACCGGAGCACCTCGCTGCCGCGTACCAGCTTAGACCACCGCTGCCCAAAATCGACCGTCGCCGCCAAGGGATGCCGCCGACTAGGGCCTCGCGCCGCCGCCCAACGTCGACCAGCCGCCGCCCAAGTACACCGCCGACCAACGCCTCATCCTCGCCTGGGATAGCCACAAGCGCCCAGGGACGCCGCTGGCGACCTGCCCACCACACAGGCCTGATTGGAGGACCTGATTGCGTTTTAAAATTCTGTTCAAGGACTTTTGTGTAAAATTTTGGATCCATTTGTAATTCTAATTCCTGGACTCTAGTCTCAGCACATACAACCTAACAAACAACATCTCAGGTCAGCCTGTTTCAACACACACAACCTACCAAACACACAATAAAATCTCATCCCAACATGTATAACCTCAGCTTGGTTCAGTTGAGAAACAGATGTTGGGGAGACCCAGGCTACCAAACACACCCTATGTTCATGATCAACAAGTTCTGCAAGATGCTTCGCTGCTCTCAGCCTTAAATAGTGTAAGCGTTCAAAAGTTGCATCCCGGTAGAAATAACTGGATAGATATACCACAAGTCATTTCACTCATTATCAGACTCCACCCAAATCGGTATAAATCATGAATACTTCACGAGAACGGGGGCACACACAAATGGGCCACCAAGGAAACCTCAGTCCAGCTCAAGTGCCATAACCTCATGTAAGTACATAATGATTAACAACCAGAAAAGTCCACATGATATGCGCTTCAGAGAATAGTCGCCTTCCAATGACAAGTAGATCAAAAAAGTTGTGCAGTCTCATTGTACTTGCATCACTTGCTAGTTGCTGATGAGGGCTTCAACCACGGGTAGACGTCTGGTGATGAGGGCAGTCGTGCTGTCAAGACTTCAACTCCGGTTTCCGTCACCTGAAGGCCATAGGAGAACAAAAAGAGTAAATTTGCATGTACCATCAAACAGAGCGTGCTTTGTAGCGAGATTCTACACAGAACTTCCAAGGTAGAAATAAGTCAAATAATACACAGAACTTTTAAGGCAGGCTGAAAAGGTAAAAGATAGGGCTGTCAAACCGTTAGAACTAGGCTCGTGGGAAGCTCGATTCAAGCTCGGCTCATGTAGAATTCAAGCTGAGCTTGAGCTTCCCTATAGGTTCGATTTATATCCAGCATTGCCTGCATGTTTATGATCTTGTTTGGTCTCTGCAAACCAGACCGAGATGCCCATCAATGGCCAGCAAAAAAGCCTGGTCATGAAGGCCAGCCCAGATAAGGTTCCACCTATTTCCATGCCCTAATCAACGCTCTCTCCTACCAAATCTTTATACGGGTGCCGTCATGATGCCACCACCGTGCTCAGTCCCACAGCCTGAAGGCATCGCTCGACCTCCATCTCGTACTTTTTGCCTCTGTCGGACACTCCCTATTATCCCTGTGCCAAGGCAGCCAAGCACAGCTGAGATGCAGAGCCAAACACCACTGCCACCTAGCTCATATTCTCCTCGTTCAATGGTTACAGCTTGCTCCTAGATTTGTTGTGCACACCCTCCTCATGCTACGATCCAAAATGAACATTTTGTGAAATTGTTGAGCAAGATGTGTGCTTGTTTTGTGAATGAGTGCTCTTATTTTGGGAACTGGCATAGAAGAACAGGGGGGGTTTCTGGAATAAATGCCTTCTCAAATCATATTGCTCGGTGGTTCTGATCAGAGCTGGGTATCTTACCGAGTCCACGAGACAACCGAGCCAAGCTCGAGCCATACAGGCTTGGTGACCATCTTAGGCTCGCCCAAGCTTAGCTAGTTGACAGCCCTAGGTGAAAACCCTGTTTGGTCTAAATGTGTTGGCGCTTAGCAGTGAAAAATCGACAAAGCAGTGCAGTTAAGGATTTCTATTTTCAGGCAACAAAAATTATGTGTTAAAAAAACTATCCACTGCAGCCACGGCCACAGGACTACAATGAGCAAATGAATTAAATCCACTAAACAACATACTCACCAAAAGGGTGTGCTCAAATTGAGCACTGCGTTTACCATCTGCAGTCACTGCAGTCCATTCGTCAGGCCATAGACGGTCACGCCAATTTCCTACAACATGAGAACTTTTTATAAAATAATGCTGTTGGCCTAGACCAAAAGTAGCATCAAAGTGTTCAGCTGCACATTGGGTTTTTCCATTGTCACAAACTTGCCTGTGTTTATCATTGGCTCAATCGTAAATGTTTGCCCAGCTTTCATGATACCAACAGCCTTGTTTCCTACATTATAAAGCGACCATACCTCACTAATTGGCATTGTGTAGCATTAGGAAATAAAAACTAAGGTAGTATAGAGCTTGCTACATTAATGCAAGAAATGCAATGCAATTATAAAAAACAAGATGTCAGCCATACTTGAGTAATGAGGGATGTTTGGGGCACAGTGGAACAGTTCCCCTATGCCATGACCGCAATAAGATTTCACCTGAAATAAAAATACATATACTAGAGTTAAGGCACAAATATACAACGAAATAGTAATGAAAATCTAATCTACTTTAAGGTTAAAGCCAATGCCAATGGGATACTGACCACAGATAAACCTGACATCGATGCATGTCTACTTATGATTTCTCCAACTTCCCGAAACCTAACTCCAGGTTTAACTGTGCATCAAAATGTTGAATTGAAATCATATATCTCAGCTCCACAAACAAAAAAAAAAAAGACCGGAGGGGGGACTCCACCCGGCTTTGTCATTAAGGTAGAAGTGAGGACTCGAACCCGAGACCTGGCCCTTATGCGCATATGCACGGCTACCTTGATGTTTTCATAAATGACAGAAATTTCAAAGTGAAGGACATTATATATATTCAAGACATAATAACGGCAACAAGAAGAGGAGCAAAGGGATAACCAATTTGAGTTTAGTAACGAGAACAAGACTAAAAACAAAGTATCACCTATTGCAATAGCTTTCTCCAAGCACTCATAAGTACAACGGACAAGTTGTTTGGAAGCTTCATCGACATTTCCAACAAAATATGTATCATTCAAATCACCTGCAGTTGATAGTTACACCTTACAAGTTATATATCCTGTCAAACCAAATAAAATACTTTTAATTTTTAAAGTGGTTGAATAGGGCATCAAGCTGTCGAGACTTTACCATGAACACCTTTGTAGTATACAGTTACGTCAACATTTACTATGTCACCGTCTTCAAGTTTCCTGTTAGAAATATTAGGATAGAAACCTGAGTTTAACCTTACAAGAGTTAATAAAAAAATAGCCAAAGAACCATCAGGTTCAAGCAAGAGTTAAATGAATGAGTAGCTTGATGTGTAAATTCAAGGAGACCTGGCGTCGGGAATTCCATGGCAAATGATTTCATTAACTGACCTGAATACAAATGGCAACAAAGAGAAATATCACTTTACAATGTTCCAGACGTAATGCCAGGTAAGTAACAACAATAAACAACCTACGTGCAGCATGACTTTGGGAAGAAATGGTAATTCAGTGGCGACGGGTATCCACCTGAGGACCAAAAATGGAGATTAAGAAATAGATCAAGACAAGGTGCATATAAAATAGCTGGGGGACATTTAATTTCTTTTATATATACCAAATGGTAAGACATTACAACCTAGTAAGTACCAGAGTTCACGAGACATAATAGTGATTTAACAGATATATTCATCACTGAATCTACTGGTGATCAATTTTCTGCATTTAAAATTTTAAAGAAGGCTAATCAGACCTCTAGCAATTGTCTCCTCGTGAATCACTCTATCAATTTCATCTGTTGTAATTCCTGGCTTGATTATACGAGCACCAGCGTCTAAAACTTCTCTTGCAATCTAACAGCAATAGTTCAGAACAAAGTGGAAACTGTCAGCAAAGTGTCACTGCAATATTTCATTGCTTATTACCAAACTGGATGTGCTGAGAACTTACCCGGCATGTTTCCCTCATCCTTTCAATCTGCTCAGGGGTCTTAATCTAAAAAGATAACAAAAAAAGCAATTAAAACATCAGATATCTATTAGTGAAACATATATGATACTTGCAAAGCTCTGGAAAGCTCTACCTCTACTCTTTTCTGCAAATCACTATCTGGCTCAATCTTGGGGATTCCCTAGATATGTTTAACAACGTCAGGAAAGATGTACTAGAGCAGATTATAAGATAAGAATACACTGTGCCAAATTAATCATCCACTCTTTTGATACAGAGACTTGTATCACTATCAACTCAAATGATAATGTCAGAAAGATACGTAGAATATGGGAGGAAACTAAACTTAGTCACAGTTAATACTCACATCAAGTGCCCAGTCGGGCTTCTCAATGCCGTCTGGTACCAAACGCATCTTTGATATAGGAAATGGTCTCAATGGACTACAGCATGATAAATACAAAGGAGAAAAATAAGTTAGTCGTGTGCTAGATAATTAATTCCAAATTTCTAATGCAACAAAATCCAAGAGATTTGTATTCAAGTAGTTTCCCCTAGATAAAGTACAATCCATCAAATAAAAGGTCATTTTGCAAAATGAAATTATGACAGGAAGTGTTTAAAAAAACACCATCAAGATAGTTTATCTTGTTGGTTTATCAGAAACAGAAGCATCAGCATAGACCTAACAGCGCAGATGTAAATATGCGGTAATATTTTTTTTTACCCAGTCCAGTCAAAACGAGGAAGCTCCGGTGTCCGCGTCCGCCTTTTTTCAGACAATATTTCCAGCCTTCTGAGACAGCTGGGATGTGAGTGCATCTAGCTTTGTGTGGACAGACTTGTGAGAGGCCCATGCTGCCTTGAAACAATCTTGTGAGCTGCAGATACATTTGTGCATAAGCATAATCTTTTTTCACTCAGAAGCAGAATTCTACCCTACGCTAGTATGCAATGACCTTCAAAAGATACTTCAATTCACCAAAAATAAGATAGACAGTTAACTCCATTATCCTCGCTAATAAATGCCACCTAAAGATTTGTTGGAACTGGTACACTGGACCAACTTCCTACTTGCTGGTGATGAACTAGATAATACAGCAGCATTGAAACATCTAGGAAGTACTACTAGAATATCAAACAATTGCGAACTCAGATTAGTAACATTGAACCTCCAAGGTTACAGGGCATAGTCTAACTCATGCCCACATCAAGGAAACTCTAGCTATGAAATGAGCAACACCTACTGAGCACTAAAGATCCTTATGGATGCTATCGCAATACAGAACAGGGGGTGAGGAGGAGAACGAGATTGTAACTCACCAGAAAGCAGCAGCTTCACGGGGAAGCTTCAGCTGTGCGCACTTGGGGCATCTGAAAATAACCAAAGCGTTAGCAGCAACTTCAACACTTCACTCCATTTTAAAACATCAAATGGACAGTGGGAATAACTGCTGCCCCTTATACCAAACTAAAACAGGCAAAAATGTTTTCAATTGCCATAGGTTTCGTATTTATAGTACCACGAGAAAGTTGACCCGGAAATCAACTATGTAGGCGAGATTGGCGTTTAATCTGTTAGGTGCTGTTAAATTTCATTATCACGGTTGAAGCAGAGTGAAGTTGGAAGGGGAGGGAGGAACCGTACTGGAGGGACGCGGGCTTGCCGCAGCGAGCGCAGTCGAGCGGCGACGACTCGGATGCCCCCTTCTCCATCCCTCAGCTGCCTGCGCCGCGAGGAGGGCAAGATTGGATCAGCACCGATCGATAAGATGTGTGAACCAGAATAGAGAAGGGAGGGAGAAAAGCGGCGGCGTGGCGGCGCCCGCCTACACTTACCGGCGGCTAGGGTTCAGGCGGCGCGTGCTGTTGACCGGGGAGAGGGCGAGAAGAGACAGAGAGACGAGGAGCGAGGGTTTTACACTTTTACTGCTGCGGCTCGCATCGGTCGTTGAACTCGTCATGTCCTGGGCCGAACGCCGTCCGTGGGGCACGGTACCTTGTCATATTTTGTCCACCCATTAAATTTAATCTTGAAAGTGTTCGCATTTAAAAATTGCGTAGGTTCGAGAATTAATGAAATGCAAATAAGGCTTCCGTTTTAAGATTGTCTGCATTTCAGAAATCGTTCAAATTCGAAAGTCATCCAGTTTTCGAATAGTTTTAACGCATTTGTATTCCTTTTGATGTCTACGAAATAAAAAAATTGGAAGGCACATGAAAATTTGAATTTTGAATTTTGATCGTGCACATTTATTTTTATGTCACCACTTTGACATATTTGTCATATTTTTTGTGGACATATTTGAAATTATTGGTTTACATTATTTAGATTTTTTCCAAAATTATATAAACTGAATATTTTGCGTCACGCAAACACCGGACGCCTAGAAGACGGTGTAACCCCGCGTAACACGAAAATTGGAGGAAGTGTATCCTTTTTGTGTTCGAATGTTCACTAATTCGAATATATAGACATGTTTGTTTTTTGCTTTAAATAGATAGCATTTTTTTCTCAGCATTTTAATATTTTTTTTCATATTTTTTGGGTACTTATAGAAATAATTCATTTTTCATCTATTTTTTTTGTCAAAATGTGCACCAATTCAAAATTTGTAAACATTTTTGGTTTTTGTCATACATAGTTAGCATTTTTTTTCTGATCGTTTTGATATTTTTTTCGTATTTTTTGGGTATTTATAACAGCAGTTCAATTTTCTGGGTAAATATTTTTTTTTTAAAAAAACTGACATGTGGGCCACTGTGACGTCGTGCTGACGTCAGCAGTGGCCACAGCGGTCATGGCGACGGCGGCGGCCGCCCGGCGCATCCGCGCGCGTCCGCGCGATATGGGACGCGCGCGTGCGGGCGAACGACGCGCGGCGACGTGGCCCACCCGCGAGCGGCGGCGCCGCCGACTTTGGGTCACCGGAACGACGGCGGTGGCGCGCGGAAGCGGCGGCGGCCATCGCGCACGCCGGCGGACATTCCGGCGAGTCCGCGGCGTGCCGGCACGCGGCGCGCGGCTAGGAGGTGGAGGGCGGCGCGGCGGAGCCCTCCGTGGCCGCGATTTGGTCGGGGACGCGTGTGACGGCGGCGAGGCGCGGCGGCGTCGCCGGCGACCCCGCGGTCGCGCGCGAGAGAAGGAGAGGGAGGGGGGTTCGCTGGTAGTTTTGCATGGAAGTCCTTCAGGTTTCCCGTAATTACAATTCAGTCCATGGCGGGGGGTGTGCGTAAAATTTCCGCGTCAATTTTCGTGCGCGCGGGCAACCGGCTGGCGACCGGTTCCACCGGGGGGTGACCGGGTGACGTGGCACCACCTGATTGGTAGAAAATCAGCAGCTACAGTACCACGCGGGTTTAGTGCGACGTGGAGCCATCTGGCCCGTCTATCGCGCCGATCTGACGGCCGTGATTCGCCCGCGACGTGGCTGCACGAGTGAAAGGATCGAGTAGGTTGACTAGAGGGGGGGTTAATAGGCAACTACCAATTTTAATTTTCTTTTCAACAAGTTAAGGAATTGCTCAAATATAAGTTCTCTAGATATGCAACTAGGTGAACATTCCTATATGATGAGCAAGAAGCTAGCTAACAAGATATACTAAACAAGGTAAGCTAGCAATACAAGTAAAGGTATATATATAAAAAGGATAAGCACACGGTGACACGGAGATGATTCCTGAAGTTCACTTCCCCATGGAAGCTACGTCTTCGTTGGAGCGGTGCGGGGTCACAAGTGATCCCCGAATAGCCGTGATATGGCACACCGTATCTACTCCACTATATGATGCCCTCGAGGTCGGCAACAAACCTTTACAAGGATGAGGCACACTCCACAACCGAATTGGAGGCTCTCACCAATTCCCACGGCTTCCAAAGCCGTAAGAATCACAAGGCCGGGGCACGTCTCCACAACCGAATTGGAGGCTCCCGGCTAGTCCCGCGGCTCCCAAAGCCACAAGAACGACCAACGACCGTCTAGGGTTCCAATGAACCCAAGATGCACAAGTTCCTCTAAGGAATGGATATGGAAATCAAATCGCTTTGGTGGAAGGGTAGATCTAGGTCAACTCTCCCAAGTCCTAGAAGGACAAGGTGTTTGAGTGGCTAGGGAGAGAGATCTACCAAGTTTAAGCTTGCAACAATGGTGGGGGAGATATTTCTGGTCGTGGTGCCCTCTCCAATGTAGGAGAAGGCTTGAAACGAGTGCATCTGGTTGCACTTTTTTGTAAGCGAGTTGTCAATTTTTAGAAAAGTGTAGAAAGCAAAGTGCAACCGGAACGAAGGGCCTTTTTTTTTTTTGAGATTTGCAGGACTTAGTACATCGGTAGTATCTGAACTCACGCACTACACACTCCACACACACACAACACCACACGCACGCCACCCGTGCGCAAGCTAGACCTAACCAGGCTATACTAAGACTTTGAGCCTTCCACGAGCCTAGATCTTCTGGGAAACCCCTGCGGTGGTGGGCACACCACAATACCAGTATCGAACCGCGGTGGAATCGGCTCAGCGCAAACACTGTTCACGTGAAACACTGTTCACTGAAAAGTGCCGCGCGGGGTGAGACAACCCGGAATTCGCTCCTGAGGAGTCGAACCCGGGTGGGCAGCCTAGCCAGCGCTAGTGCTAGCCACTGAGCTAGAGCTCAGTCCTCAACGAAGGGCCTATTTGATTCAAAATAATCTCATAGCATTTCAATCCATAGAAATTTTTCCTATTGAGTTCATTTGGTTCAAATGAATGAATCTTCAAAAATTCTTATGTAATGCTTTATTACACTACAATCCATAGTAATTCTAGAAGAGGTTGAACCTCATGAAAAAATTGTTTATGACAACTATGCCTTGTACCCAACTCCATAAAAAAAGTCTGCGTTTTTCCTGTGCTCTAACCAAACAAACTAGTGTGACTGGTTCCTGTGATTTCAGTTAGGATTCCACATGTCATGACATTCTATTCCTATGTTTTTTCCTATTCATGTGGTTTTCAATTCCTGTGAACCAAAAAAGGCCTGGTCATATCAGTTTTCATACTGAATTTTAGCACTAGATGACGCTCTCTCCCACCCTCCCACCCACCACCGTCGCCGCCGCCCACCTTCCCACCGCCGCCCCATCCAGCCATGATCTCTAGGTTTTCTCCATGGAGGCGCTCCTGCACTAGGATTTCTCGCCAGGCTTGGCCCTGGCGGATCAGGTTCGTAAGAGGTTCGGCTCCACGGTCCATTTCTCTCCTTCCTACCGAGGCGCCAAGGAGTTCTTTCTGGTGGTGTCATTCTCGTCGACTTCCTTCCCTCTCTCTGAAGATTCGGTTGCTTTGGCCCTTCAGTGTTGCATCGGTGGTGATCACCAGGCTTTCAATGTTTTCAAACTCAGTGATCGCAGATTTCGGTTTTCTCTAGCCTCTAGCAAGGTTGGGCATTTCATCTATGGGCTTAAAGATCGTGTTTGGCCGGATTTTGGCTCCCGGCTAGTCCCCACGGCTCCCAAAGCCACAAGAACGACCAACGACCGTCTAGGGTTCCAATGAACCCAAGATGCACAAGTTCCTCTAAGGAATGGATATGGAAATCAAATCGCTTTGGTGGAAGGGTAGATCTAGGTCAACTCTCCCAAGTCCTAGAAGGACAAGGTGTTTGAGTGGCTAGGGAGAGAGATCTACCAAGTTTAAGCTTGCAACAATGGTGGGGGAGATATTTCTGGTCGTGGTGCCCTCTCCAATGTAGGAGAAGGCCTTTATATACTGCCCCCAGATTCTAGCCGTTGCAGACAGGTAAATCGGATAATCCGATTCAAGTCAACATCGGATAATCCGATGGAATCGGATAATCCGAACAGCGTCAGTGAAGATTTCTTTCAGTCCTTGGCAGAATTCCAGCGAAATCTTGATCATCGGATAATCCGATAATTTCCAACTCGGATAATCCGAACATCTTCAGTGTGACATTTCTTCTAGTCCTTAGCAGAATTCCAGCGAAATCTTGATCATCGGATAATCCGATACTTTGCAACTCGGATAATCCGAACAACTTCAGTGTGAGATTTCTTCTAGTCCTTAGCAGAATTCCAGCGAAATCTGCAAATCGGATAATCCGATACTTCAACATCGGATAATCCGATTCACTTCAGCAACAAAACTGGCTCTTTTCAACTCCCTTTTTGGTTTCGATGCAAAGATGTTTTACACACTTAAAACCTGCATCACTTGATTCACATGTTAAATTGTCACTAGTGTTGTTGCCTAACACACAAAACACAAGGGATTAATAAATGTCCTTTCAATCTCCCCCTTTTTGGTGTTAGATGACAACACTAGGATTTGCAAGGAAAGCATAGTTATATATTATCTAGATTCCCGAGCTTAAGTCATGAGAAGCTCCCCCTGAATGTGTGCATATAATTAAATTGCATTGGAATACAAATGCAATACATATAGGAGGAGGACACTTCCAAATATTGAGGAAACTAGATGGAGACATATCAAAATAGGTTGAGTTTCGATAGTGGACTATACCTTGTGCATAATAGAGTAGAAATGAACCTTAGCACAAGAATACAACTCATAACCATATTAGAAATCCATATGTCTCATAACTTAAAGGTTCACACACATAAGTTCCACATGAAAACACAACACAAATAAGTTCACGAATAAGTTCGACATAAATGGACACAAGCGCAACAAGAATGGTAAAAGCATATGCTTGTGCCCGAAACCCATGCAAATCCCACACGGAGACCTAATAGAACTACTTCTCCCCCTTTGGCATCGAAACGCCAAAAAGGGAAAAGAGCGATGCTACGACCCAAGTAGATCACTCCGTCGCAGAGGCATCATCATCAGTGTCATCACCATCCCTTCTGAAGACTCATAAGTACGGGCACGAGTGTAGGATGGACGGGAAGGGCCGGCAGACGCTGTCTCTAGCAGATGAGACTCAAGCTGAGTCCATGGAAACTGAGAGCCCTCGTTCCACTGAGCAAAAGAGAGAGGAGCAGACTCTGGAGGATCATTTGGGAGGCGAGGAAGGTGCTTGAGAATGTTCTCCTGCCTCAGATAAGTGTCATATTGTCCCCTCCGGATGTCAGCATTCATGCACAGAATGTTCCTCTGGAACCAGTTGAGTTTCTTGGGCGGAGCAAAGGAAGGAACCGAAGACGGACGAGTGGCACCACGACGAGCATCACCCATGAAGGAACCACGGGCAGGAGCTGCAGCAGCAGAAGATGGAATGACCTCTTTCCTCTTCTGATAAACCTTCTTGTACGTATGGGGCTCCATATCATACCGGTTGAAGTTGTGGTTCTTCAGAGTGTCCTTGATGAGCATCATGATGTAAGGAGCATACGGAATAGTGAGCCCACTGACCAAAGAGTCATACAACTCACGAAAGATAAAATGCATCACATCCACTGTAAAATCCTCTTCAGGGTTTTCATTCTCAACAATTTTCTTAGCAAGGCAAAGCAGATTTGCAAGAGGAGCAACTATATTGTCATTGTTACCTCCACTGGGAGCAATAGTTGAGCGGAAGATGATCGCAAGCTGGTCATAGAGGGGCAGGAGGCCCTTTTTTCACCAATAATTGCACCAGCCCCATACATATCCTTCATTATGTTTTTGTTGAACTTCTCAACAGTGTGCATAGTGTAACCACTGGGAGGGAGGTTGCTCTGGTAGGGTGCATAGCCAAGAAGAGTAGACAACCGAGCAAAGGAGGATGTGCACTGAGTGCGACCCGTCATCCACTTCATGGTCTTTATGTGGTCAGTCTCGATCACCAAGGTGGAGAAAAACTGCAGAATCATTTCCACATTGTAGGGGCATTGCTTCTCAATGAGTGAAACCAAGCCCATCTGTTCAATCACATCTGCAGCTTGAGCATAACTGGCCTTGGCCTTGATATCTCGCATTCTGTAGGGCTGCATCGGGCGAATAGGATGGTTATAGTGCTTATAGATGTCATTGTATATATATATCTGCTCCATGCACCAGAAGTTGGGATCTTCAATATCATCATCTCTTGGCATACTCGTATACCAGTTGGACTGACGGACTCGGGCATAGTCAATTGGGTTCATGGTCAAATAGTTGGGGCGAGTTTCCTTGAGCTTCTTGGTTCTATGAGCAACTTGCTTCTTCTTCATGGGTTGCTTGCCTTTTCTAGCATGTTTCTGTGGAGGACTACCCGAATCACGACTGCCGGAACCACCTGTGAGATAGAATAATAGATGGATAGCATAGATGAGTACACACAAGTCACAGAGCAAGGAATGGTACAATGTACACTAGAAGAGCATCCCTAAGTTGAGTCTACTAAGTCCTGGACAAATCAAGATGTGGCTGAAAAATAGCACTGAGCAATTTCGGATAATCCGATTCAGTATGTATCGGATAATCCGACTGGTCGGAATATCCGGTTCAGACTGAATCGGAAAATCCGATCTGGATCTGGCAGCAACAAAGTGATTCAAGTCCTAGGTCTAGCAGTAGATCGACAATAAGGGGGGCTAGCCTAGTGTTCTAAGTACCAAGGGGAACCACAACCACCAGCCAAAACAACTTCTTCCAAAGATTTAGGTGAGGAACACCTAGGAGATGAGAGAGAAGAAGTTACCCTCGTCCATTGAGGAAAAAGCTTCGGTGAATGGGTTCCCGGGGAGGAGGAGCACCAAATCCGGCCAAATGCCGGAGTTGGGGCGGCCGGAGATGCCGGGGAGGTGCGGGGAGAGCAGGAGGCGGCGTTGGTGGAGAGAGGGTCGGGGGTGGAGAAAGACTCGAATGAGCCCTTCACCCCGACCCCTGCTCTATTTGGAGACAAACCGCCAAATCGGATAATCCGATTTTGACTTGGATCGGATATTCCGATAGTCGGATAATCCGAGCAAGTCAGAATCGGATAATCCGATTTTCAGGATTTCGTTAGAAATTCTGGCCTGCTAACCCTTTCTCCTCAGTTTCAAAATAGGACTTGTGTGCATAAGATGAAGTGTTTTTAGGAAAGATAGGCTTGGGATAAGATTGTCAAACTGACATTGGTACTCCACACTCAAACTTGCAAAAATCGAACACGGAAATGCCAAGATGAGTGGGTTTCCCATAAAACCAACAATAGGACCAAAATTCCAAATGATTTTCAATTAAGACCGAAAAGAACCAACTCTTCATAAAGAAGAGGGCGGTGGCCAAGGCCACCATGTATGAGTTTGTGGTGTGACACCGCGAAGATGTATCTCGGGTTCACGGCCACTACTCGTCATTTAAGCTCACAATTCATGAAATGAAAATATAGAGACAAAATGAGTTCTTACTATCGGCATAATGGGGGGAGGGATAGCCCAATGGATTAGGACCGCACTCCCCCTATGTCCATGCCTACACCTAAACCAAATAAGTATCGTCTAATATGGGTAGGTATGCAAGAAATCCACTAAATCCAATTGGATATGTCCACCACATTGAGTTCTCCTCTCAACTCCTTGAATCTTGCTTCACCAAGAGGCTTCGTGAACATATCGGCGAGTTGATGCTTGGTGTTGACATACTTGATTGCAATATCACCCTTCTCAACATGGTCTCGAATAAAATGATACCGAATCTCAATGTGCTTGGTCTTGCCATGAAGAACCGGGTTGTGTGCAATTTTAATAGCACTTTCATTGTCACATAAAAGAGGCACTTTGTCACAAATGACACCATAATCCTTTAAAGTTTGCCTCATCCATAATAATTGTGCACAACAACTACCGGCGGCGATGTATTCGGCTTCGGTGGATGACGAGGCCACACAATTTTGCTTCTTGGAAGACCAACTCACAAGGGACCTACCAAGGAATTGGCATGTACCCGAAGTTGATTTTCTATCCATTTTGCAACCCGCCCAATCCGCATCCGAATAACCAACAAGATCAAAGCTTGTACCATGGGGATACCAAAGACCATAGTTGGGAGTATCCAACAAATATCTTAGAATCCTTTTGACCGCGGTTTCATGACTTTCCCTAGGACTTGATTGGAATCTTGCACACATACCCACACTAAACATAATATCCGGTCTAGATGCACAAAGGTAAAGCAAAGATCCAATCATAGAACGATAAAGCTTTTGATCAACTTCCTTACCATCCGGATCTAAGTGAAGATCCGCCTTGGAGTCCATGGGAAACTTATATGGCTTGGCATTGTTCATATCAAATTTCTTGAGCATGTCCTTAATATACTTGGCTTGACATAAGAATGTTCCTTCTCGAAATTGGTGGATTTCAAAGCCAAGAAAATAATTCAATTTTCCCATCATGGACATCTCAAATTCCTTGGTCATTAGCTTGCCAAATTGATCACTAAATTCACGGTTAGTGGAACCAAAGATAATATCATCAACATATATTTGGCATACGAAAAAATCTCCATTTACCCTTTTTGTAAAAAGAGTGGGATCTATTACCCCAATTTCAAAGCCACGGTCTACTAAGAACTCCTTGAGATGATCATACCAAGCACGTGGAGCTTGCTTGAGCCCATAAAGAGCCTTATGTAGTAAGTAGACGTGGTTAGGAAATTTAGGGTCTTCGAAACCCGGTGGTTGTTTAACATACACCAATTCATTTAGTGGACCATTTAAGAAAGCACTTTTAACATCCATTTGATATAAGACAATATTATGAGTAGATGCATAAGCAATTAGTAAGCGAATGGATTCAAGTCTAGCAACGGGGGCATAGGTTTCACCGTAGTCGACTCCTTCGATTTGGGTGTAGCCTTGTGCAACCAATCTTGCTTTGTTGCGAATGACTTGACCATGTGAGTCTTGCTTGTTCTTAAATATCCACTTGGTTCCAATGACATTATGGGAGGAGTCATTGGGTCTTTCCACTAATGACCATACTTTGTTGCGCTCGAAGTTGTTCAACTCTTCATGCATAGCCGCAACCCAATCCATGTCTTCAAGAGCATCATATACCTTGAGAGGTTCTAAGCTAGACAAACAAGAGACATGACCACAAAAGTTAGATAATTGATTGCGTGTGGACACACCTCTACGGATACTCCCAAGGATATTTTCTTTGAAGTGTTGTTGGTAATCCAATTTTGATGCACGCCGGATGACCCGGCGTTCCGAGGCTTGACCAATTGTTTCACCAACACAAATATCTTCATCATTGCCTTTATCTTGCTCATGGTCAAACCGAAGTGGAGTTCTTGGAGTTGTGGGTTCATTATGTTCTTGTTCACCACTAGAGTTGGGTGGGTCTTGACCATCTTCTTGATCAATATTTGAGGTGGATGGTTCAACTTGAGTAGAACTTGTTCCTTCTTCTTGAGTATCATCAATAGGTCCTTCAATAGGAATTAGTTCTCCAATCCCCATAGTTCTTATGGCTTGAGATGGAGTATCATCACCTACATCATCATGATCAATATGCTCCGCTTGGGAGCCATTATCCTCGACAAACTCCACGTTCATAGATTCTTCAACACACCCGGTGGATATGTTGTAGACCCTATAAGCATGAGACTTTGCGGCATATCCAACAAATATACCATCAAAAGATCTAGATTCAAATTTAGCAATTTTGCAACCTTTAATGTAAACATGGCATTTGCATCCAAAGACTCGAAAGTAAGATACATTTGGCTTTTTACCGGTGAGGAGTTCATATGGTGTCATGTCCTTGAGAGGACGGAAGAAGAGCCGGTTTGAGTAATGACAAGCGGTGTTGATGGCTTCGGCCCAAAAGTTGTATGGGGAATTAAACTCGGCCATCATAGTTCTTGCCATATCAATAAGAGTGCGGTTCTTCCTTTCGGCAACACCATTTTGTTGGGGAGTATATGCAGCGGAATATTGGTGTTGAATGCCCTCCCCACTTAGGAAATCATCCATAGTGTAATTCTTGAACTCCGTACCATTGTCACTTCTAATTGCCAAAATCTTGGAGTCATATTGGCGTTGAACTAGGGTTGCAAAGTCAATGAATATCTTTTGAGTTTCACTCTTCTTCTTGATGTAGAAAGTCCAACAATATCTTGAATAATCATCCACAATCACCAAACAATATTTCTTGCCACCAAGACTATCATATGTGGGAGGCCCAAAAAGATCCATATGAAGGAGCTCCAAAGGCCTCTTAGTGGAGATAATGGTCTTCTTGGGGTGATTCTTCTCATGCATCTTTCCGGCTATGCAAGCACTACAAGGACGATCTTTGGAAAAATTAACATCGGTTAGTCCTACCACGTGTCCACCCTTTACAAGAGTTTGTAAATTTCTCATACCGACATGGCCAAGTCGGCGATGCCAAAGCCACCCCTTGTCGCCTTTAGCCATTAAACATGTAGCGATTTGAGTGGTCTCTTTTGAGAAATCAACCACATACAAACCGTTTTCACGAAATCCAACAAAGGCGACATTGAGTGTTTGAGTGAAAAGGATGGTCACGTGGTATTTATTAAAAATAACGGTGTAACCGGCATTGCATAATTGACCAACGGAAAGTAAATTGTATGAAAGAGATTCGACAAGAAGGACCTTCTCAATGGATAACTCCGGAGTGATCACCACCTTACCAACTCCCACTACCTTGAGTCTTGCATTGTTGCCAACGGTGACATGAGAGAATGAGAGTAGTTGTTTCAATAAGTCCTTTACTAGTTCTTTGCTTCCGGTCATATGGGATGAGCATCCACTATCAATGAGCCATGAAGATCCACCGGAAGAGAAACCCTTTGTTTCCTTGACCATGAGACACATAGGCTTGGAGATCTTGTCGTCGTTTGGAGATGAGAAGAGGTTGGCCAATGATGGAGGAAGGGTGCCCATTGCAAGAGCCGCCATTCCTACTTCTTCACTTGGTTCTTTATCCTCCTCACCTCCGGACTCGTATTCCTCTTGGGATGCCACAAGAGCCTTTTGAGGTGACCTCTTCATGTAGGTGGGCTTGGGGTGGTACTTGTTCTTCTTTAGAATGAGTTGACCACCATTATCCTCTCTTCTTTCATAGGGGCAATCCTTCACAAGATGAGTGTCCTTTCCACAATTGAAGCACATTCTTTTTATTGGTGGAGGGTTGACGCTCTTGTTCTTCTTGTTCCAAAACCGGGTGGCGGCAAGTGCAAGAACTTCATTGAGCTCACCCTCCAAGTCTTCTTCACCTTCATAGACCGGGCTTTCTTCATATCTTGGATGGTCTACCACACGAGCCTTCAAAGCAAGAGTCTTTGGGCCACGGACTTTGTTGAAAGACTTGGATGTGGACTTCAATGTATCATAGGTGACAAATTGAGCCAAGATGTCATTGGGAGTCATTGTTGTGTAATCCGCTCTTGCATGGAGGTTCATCACCATAGTTTCACTATATGGCATAATTGCTTGAAGGAACTTGGCCTTGACCCATTCATCATCCATATCCTTCTTTCCATTTTCCCTACATGTCACCACAAGCTTGTAGAGTCTTCGGTAAAGTTCGGTTGGAGTCTCTTCGTCTAGCATGATGAAGTTGTCAACTTGATGTTGAAGGACGGCCGCATTGGAGCGTTGAATGCCCTCATTTCCTTCATACACGGTTTCAAGATAGAGCCAAGCCTCATTGCAAGTTTTGAGATTCCGCACATGATCTTCATCATTTGCGGTCATAGCACTCTCAAGAATGTACTTGGCATTTGCATCAAGTTGCTCATCAATCTCTTCTTGCTTGGTCAAGTTGTTGGGATCAACTGGGTTGAAACCATGTAGAACCACCCTCCAAAGATGCACCGATAAGCTGCGAAAATAAGACTCCATAGATTTCTTCCAAGTGAAATTGATGGAGGGATAATAACCCGGTAGGCCATGAAGAGGGAAACGTGATCCGCCAGGAAGGAGGCCCGGTCAGGCCAGTTAGCCCTTAGCACGGGCCGGGTTATGTTTCTGGGCTGGCATCTTGGCGGTGACCCGGCTAAGGAAGGTGATATTCTAGAAGGTACAAGAGGCGGTTCGAGAGGCGGTTCAAGACTTGGAATGCACGAAGAAAAAGGAGCTAGGATAGGACTTGGAGTTCGGGTAGAACCCGGCTCTATTGTGTACGCGGTCAGAGGGCCCGGTATCTATATAAACCGGCCCCTGAGCCATAGCTAGCAAGACTTTCAGAATCCCCAAGCTTTAGGCGAGAGAACCATCGAGAGACACACAAGCTTTGTAACCTAGATCGAGATCCGGCTCTGTTGTCGTAGCCGGGTTATCGAGATCGAGACCAAGATTAATAATAAGATAGCAGGAAGTAGGTCTTTATCTCCAATGGAGAGGCCGAACCTGGGTAAACCTGTGTCCCCTGCAATGCTAAACAATCTCCCAGACGCCAGTGTCGCCTTGCCCAAAAACTCAAGCTACCCCAAAGTAGCATCTGCCGTGTTATCTACCCCACGACAGTTGGCGCCGTCTGTGGGAATCGCGGCCAAAGGTGTCACCATCATGGGAGAAGCAAAGAGAGGGGCCGAAAACTTTGTTTTTGGCCAGATCACAGTCAATGAGCAAGGAGAATCCATCGTCGATGATTTTGGCTGGGGGCCGGAATCTGATCTACTTGAATCAGGTGATGTTATTCCAATTGGCAAATTTAATGTTTTTGTGGGCATGATTACAACTAGATCTGCTAGTGATGGAGATTATGAATCTGTGTCAGGAGCCGCCACAATTGTTCAATCTGATGGAGAGGAATCAGTTGGCACAGCTGAAGTTGAGGAGGTCCTGAACACGCTGGAGGAACGGCTGGATGACCCGGCAGAAATCCCGGGTGACGCGGTGGAACAAGCCGGGTCGGAATCAATCTTGCCCCTGTTTGAAGGCCGGTTTGGGTATGATGCAGAAGAGAAGATGATGAGGAACAAGAGTCAAGTCCAAGCCCGGTTCGTAGGGTAGCGGTGTACACCGCGCCTTCGTCCAGCATGCAACCATCACCATCAGCTGTTGTTCCACCGGCCTTTACCCCGGGTCAACAGCAGCTGCCCCCAATTCTGGAGTTGGCAGAACAGAGAGTTGATGGAGAGCCGGCTTCGGTCTCAGAGGAAAGCGAGGATACGGCAAGATACAGAAACAGTTTTGGGTTCCTGCATAACCGGGCCCAAGGAGAGGAAAGAAGTAACACAGCAGCTGCCCCGGCCTTGTTTAACAATGGCCTGGTCTTAGATCCATCAGCACTTACAAGGTTGGTTACTCCAGAAAACGCAGCAGTTAGAGCAATGGAATTGGATACAGCACGCCGAGCGTTGGAGCAGATGCGCAGGGACGCCGAGGCAGAGAGGCAAGAAATAGAAGCAAGAAAGAGGCAAATAGAGGATGAGGAAAATCGTCTCAATGAGATGACCAGGGCGCACCGGAGGAGGCACCAGAGCCGGCTGGCCCCTGGAGAAAACGCTATAAACCCAGCAGTACTGTTTAGGACCCCAGAAGATCAACCAGTTGGTGTCACCCAGGTGGCTCCAGTTGTAAGGGCAGATGTAGAACCAGATAGAGGAACAGGAGCAGCTGGGGTTGCAGTGGCAACGGCGCCGGGTCTTCTCGCTGGGGAGCCAGGGGAAATCCGGGTCTGCCGCCCAGGACACCAAGGTTTCACACGCCGGCGGGTCACTATTCAAATCCGGCGGATAACGTGTATGCAGCAACTTTGGCGCTTGATCGTATTCCATTGGGAGACACGCCAGCGGAGATTGAAGCCCGGCGTGCCATTGACATGTTACGCACTGCAGTTGTCCAGCAAACTCAGTATTCAAGGGAGAAAAGTGCATTGCATTCCACAACGTATCGTAGCAAGAGTCGCAATGGAGGTAACCCGCCATTGGCCGGGCCTGTAGCGGCACAGCAGCAAAACCCGCCCCAGCAAAATCAAAATCAAAACAATCAGCAGCATCAACCCGCCCCAGCAGTTTCCATAGCTCAGCAGATAGTCAATAGATCACGCGCGGGGAGAAGTGCGGGCAATGCAAACCCGGTAGTACCTGCAGCAGGAGTACCACAAGGAGGACCGGGTCCTGCACCAGCCGCGTCTGCAAGCTCACCCGGTAATATCAATATTTCGGCAAGTTCTTCTAGTTTAGCCGGGCCAAAATGTCTTTCAGATTCCATTAGAGCAGAGCCTTTCCCTGAGAAGTTCAAGGAGCCAAGCAAGATATCCAATTATGAGCCCAGCATGGACCCGGCCAGCTGGTTGAGCAGTTATGAGATGGCAATGTGTATACGCAATGCCACAGAGAATGTTTGTGCCAAGTACATGTATTTGATGATGAGCGATGGAGCAGCGAAGTTGTGGTTTAAAAATCTACCAGAGAAGTCCATTAATTCCTGGGATGAGTTGAAGGCGGTTTTCACCAAGCACTTTCAGGGTACGTGCAAGCGTTTGTTTTCCATTGAGGATCTTGATCGTTGTATACAGAAAAAAGGCGAGTCAGCACGTCATTGGATGGGCCGGGTCACGGAGATCCTGCACTCTTCATCTGGTATTGAGCCCAAGGATGCAATTTCATCAATGGAGAAAACTTGTAAGTATGCACCACTTGTCCAGAAGCTGGGTCGCATGAAGGAAGGGCACCGGGTTAAGCCGGTCACCATGGCAGAGTTGATGGATGCTTGCAATAGGCACGCAGCCACGGACAAAACTCAGGATGAGCCTGAGGAGGAAAAGGGGAAAAGCACGGCAAATAATGGTGGAAGGAACAATAATGGCTCGGGAAACAACAATAACAACAATCAGAATCAGCATAAGCGAGGTCATAATGATGGAAGTTCAGAGTTAGTAGCAAACACCAATACCGGGTTTCAGAGGCAAAGGATGGACGGGAACTACCAGGAAAACAGAGGTTATCAGGAAAATAGAGGTTACCAGGACAACAGGGGTTATCAGGGAAACAGTGGGAATCACAATAGTGGAGGTAGTTACCAGGGAACACGCCCAATGAGTACTGAGGAAGCTTTTAGGATGCCGTGTCCTCGCCATAGCAAGATGGGCAGACCATCCAATCATTCATTGGCACAGTGTGTGGATTTGAATAGGTGGAAAAATAATGAGGTGCAGAGAGCTCTGCAGGGAGCAAACAGAAGTGGAGGACCCGGCCAGGGTGGTAACCCGGCTGCGGGGCCTCTAACAGGAGCAAATGCGGTACCCACTGGAAACCCGGGTCAGGGTCAGAACCAGAATACAAGTAATCAGGGAGGATTTTCTCAGAACCCGAGGCAGTTGGGCCAGTATCACATATACACCAGTGGCACTACCAAGAGAGAGAGAAAGTTAGTCAAGAGAGCAGTTAACACAGTGGCTGTTGGGGTGCCAAGATATCTGAGGTGGTCAGAGCACACCATCACATGGAGTAGGGCAGATCATCCAGAGGTGGTGGAGCACCCGGGTCTGCTAGCTCTTGTGGTGGCTCCTCAGGTTCACAATTTCGAGTTGAAAAAAGTTCTGATGGATGGTGGTAGTAGTATTAATATCCTGTACTGGGATACATTTGTGCGTATGGGATTGAAGGAGTCACAGTTGCAGAAAACGTCAACAATTTTTCACGGTATAGTTCCTGGGAAATCAGCCACACCAGAGGGAAAGATTGCACTGGAGGTTGCTTTTGGCGAGTCTATCCATAATTTCAGATCAGAGTGGCTCACGTTCGAGGTAGTAAAGTTTCCAAGTCCTTATCATGCGTTATTGGGAAGGCCGGCTTACGCCAAGTTCATGGCAAGGCCGTGTTATGTGTATCTACAGTTGAAAATGCCGGGTCCCAAGGGGATCATTACAGTACATGGTAACAGAGAGATTGCAGCAGAATGCGATGAGGGGGATGCAGCCCTGGCAGAACAAACTTGTGCTAGAGAGGAGTTGAAAGCTTATAGATCAAATGTTGACCCACAGGATAACACGGCACTCAAGAAGCCAATGACAGAAGATGACAGGGCAAAGTTCAAAGCAGCAAAGGATACAAAGATGGTGGATTTTGTGCCTGGAGATTCCTCCAAGCAGTTCGCCATAGGGACAAACTTATCTGACAAATAGGAAAGCGCGCTCATCGAGTTCATCCGTGAGAATCGGGATGTTTTTGCATGGACACCTAGTGACATGCCAGGCATTCCAACTGAACTCGCTGAGCACCGCTTACATGTTGATCCTAAGGCAAGGCCGGTGAAACAGGTTTGAGAAAAATGAATGCAGAGAGAAGGAAAGCTATAGGAGAAGAGATAGCCCGGCTTTTGGAGGCCGGCTTTATCATGGAAGTGTTTCATCCAGAGTGGTTAGCTAACCCGGTTTTGGTTCTAAAAAAGAATAATGAGTGGAGGATGTGTATTGATTTCACGAGTTTGAACAAGTATTGTCCCAAGGATCCGTTTGCACTACCGCGCATCGATCAAATCGTTGACGCAGTTGCAGGCAGCGAGCTCTTGTGTTTTCTGGATGCGTATTCAGGTTATCATCAGATCAAACTTAACAAGGAAGATTGGGAGAAGACGTCGTTTATCACCCCCTTTGGTGCTTTTTGTTACAAGACCATGACTTTTGGGTTGAAGAATGCAGGAGCAACTTATCAGAGGTGTATCCAGAATTGTTTTCATGATCAGATTGGGCGCAATGTGCATGCTTATGTTGATGATGTGGTTATCAAGTCAGAAAAAGCCGGGTCATTTATTAATGACCTTGCAGAGACATTCAAGAATCTGAGAGAGTACAAGATGAAGCTTAATCCTACGAAGTGTGTGTTTGGGGTTCCAGCGGGCAAGTTACTTGGTTTCATTGTGTCAGAGCGTGGAATTGAGGCAAACCCGGAAAAAATTCGTGCAATCCAGAGTTTGAAAAGGCCAGAGGAGTTGGCTGATGTTCAGAAGCTGACAGGCTGTGTGGCTGCGTTGAGCCGGTTTATTTCCCGGCTTGGAGAAAAAGCTATTCCGTTGTATAAGCTGTTGAAGAAGACAGATAACTTTGTGTGGAATCAAGAGGCAGATGAGGCCTTTGAGGCCTTGAAGAAGCAGTTGTCAGAAGCGCCAGTTTTAGCGGCGCCGGGTCCCAAGGAACCCATGCTTTTGTATGTTGCAGCCGGGCCTCAAGCTGTGAGTGCCGTGGTGGTGGTTGAGCGAAAAGAGGAAGGAAAAGAGAACCCGGTACAAAGGCCGGTCTATTATGTCAGCGAGGTCCTATCAGAAGCAAAGCAGAGATACCCACATTGGCAGAAGCTAGTGTTTGGTGTTTTCATGGCTAGTAGAAAGTTGAAGCCGTATTTCAGGAGCATCCAATTACGGTGGTCAGTTCTATTCCCTTAGCAGATATCATCAGAAACTCCGAAGCTACAGGAAGAATTGCCAAGTGGGCAATTGAAATGGGGGATTATCACATTGATTATGTGCCTCGCACAGCTATCAAGTCTCAGGCGTTGGCAGATTTTCTTAATGATTGGACACAGTTGAATGCACCACCTCTCACCCCGAGTCTCAAATCTTGGGTTATGCATTTTGACGGGTCTAAACAAGAGCAAGGTTCAGGAGCTGGAGTGGTGTTAACTTCTCCCAAAGGTGACAAGTTGAGTTATGTTTTGCAAATTCACTTTGATTGTACCAATAATGTGGCAGAGTATGAGGCCTTGTTACATGGTTTGCGTATGGCAAAGGAGATGAACATCAAGCGTATTAAGTGCTATGGGGATTCAGATCTTGTGGCGCAGCAAGTTTCAGGAACTTGGGACAGAAAAGATGCAACTATGGCGGCTTACAGGCGAGAGGTGGATAGAGTAGCTGGGTTCTTCTCAGGCTATCAGGTGGATCACATTGACCGCAGGAAAAACGATGCTGCAGATGCTTTGTCAAGACTCGGCTCACGCAGAGAGCCGGTTCCACCTAACGTTTTCTTGGACGAGCTATGGGCTCCATCAGTCAAGTCCCAGGATGAGGAAGAGTTGGTAGACCCGGATTCGCAGCTGGTGGCTGTAACCCGGGAAATTCCAGAGTGGACAGAACCGTATCTTGCATATCTTTTGAGAGGGGAGTTGCCCCAGCAGGAAGTCATAGCCCGGCAGATCGTGCGCCGGTGCAAGGCCTATGTGGTCATAGATGGTGAGTTATATAAGAGAAGTGTTTCAGGGGTATATCAGAGATGTGTGTCTGGAAAGGAGGGCCGGCAAATTTTGAAGGAAATTCACGAGGGAGATTGTGGTCATCATGCTTCAACCAGGTCCTTGGTTGCAAAAGCTTTCAGGCACGGTTTCTTTTGGCTCACAGCCCAGGCAGATGCAGAGCGCTTGGTGAATAGATGTGATGGATGTCAAAGGTATGCAAGACAGATTCATGTGCCGGCTCAGGAGTTGAGAACAATACCTTTGACTTGGCCCTTTGCAGTTTGGGGGCTTGATATGGTGGGTCCTTTCAGCATGTCTCCTTGTAAGAAAACCCACCTCCTCGTTGCCATTGACAAGTTTACCAAGTGGGTTGAGGTCATGCCTGTTACAAATTGTGAGGCGGCAACAGCAGTGAAGTTTTTGAAGCAGATCATACACAGGTTTGGGTATCCCCATAGTATTATCACAGACAATGGTACTAATATGTCCTTGGGAGAGATGGCAAAGTTTTGTGGAAACAATGGTATACGTTTGGATGTTGCTTCTGTGGCTCATCCTCAGGCCAATGGGCAAGTTGAACGAGCTAACCAGGAGTTACTCAGAGGATTGAAACCACGTCTCCGGGTCCCGTGTCTCAGAGCCGCCGGAGCGTGGGTGGAGGAATTGCCATCAGTTGTTTGGGGAATCAATACAACACCAAACAGATCCACAAAGATGACCCCTTTCTTCATGGTGTATGGGGCAGAGGCAGTTTTGCCAAGTGATGTTATTCATGACTCGCCTCGCGTGGCGGCTTACGTGGAGACAGAAAATGAGAAGACCCGGCAGGATTCTGTTGACCTGCTGGAGGAGAATAGAGAGCAAGCATTGGAAAGATCAGCAATTTATCAGCAAGATTTGAGGCGGTATCACAGCCGCCGGGTTAAAACTCGCACCTTCCAGGAAGGTGATCTAGTGTTGCGATGGGTGCAGTCCAAGGAAGGGATGCACAAGTTATCTCCTCCTTGGGAAGGGCCCTTCATCATAAGCAAGAAATTGAACAATGGTTCATACTATTTGGTGGACGCTAGAGAGAAATCAGAGACAGTCAATGACTCAACACACTCTACCTTTTCTATGGAAGAGCGTGAGAGGCCGTGGAACATTGCGCAGCTGCGCCCATATTATACTTAGCATGAAAAAGATGTATCAGATGTAACACACGATGTAACAGGCAGCAGGTTTCAGACGCGCTCTTTTCCTTACCAGGGTACCTAAGGGGACTGGAAGGTTTTTAATGAGGCGGCTTGCTGACCTAACCTTTTCTATCAATAAAGTGAAGGTTGAAACAGAAATTTGTCTTGTCTCAGTTTATGTTTCAGTTTTATAAGCCGGTTATTTTTCTTTGTTCTATATGTATTGTGGCAGTTCTGGTCAAGCTTGGTCCTGGGGGCTTGTCATTGAGATAGCTAAAGTTATTTCCCCAGGACCCGGCTCATAAGTATCCCCGGGTTTCAGTTTTAGTTGCAGTTGTTTAAGTTTTTTATTTTTGAGGATGCCCAGAGAGTGCGTCCCACCAGTATTTTGGATCAATGGGGTACTGAGGCATAAGCCCTTTACTTTATAAACATTGATCCAGGTCTTGGGGGCTCTTACTGCAAAAAGTCTGTAGCTGCAATCCCAAGACCCGGCTTTTATGCCACTAGTATTCTTGGTTATCTTGCTGTGTAGCTGATGTGACTCGCACTTATATGGCCTGATTGCACACCTGGAAACTCAATCAACCATGAAGCCCATTGGGACTTGGTTTGACCCTGTTTTTCTCAGAGAAGTTGCGCCAGGATATCCATGCGAAAGCCGGCTCACAGTTAAAGAAACCAAAAGGGTCATCAAAACCACAGAAGATAAGCAATTGGATATTTCAAATGTCATGTGATTCCACATAGTTTCACCAAAGTTTAAAACAAGTGCAAAAGCACACATCACAGGCATGGTATCAGAATAGCTAAGTTATTACAATAAAGTGCCCCAAGGGCCGAATGATATAAGTTTTCTAGCAGAGACACAGCATCTGCATAAGTTAAGAGCCGGCTTCTGGAGCCGGGTTAGTGGAAGGAGTTGTAGCTGGGGTGCCGTCTTTGGCGCTTGCCGAGTCATCCTTGGCCGTCTCTGCTTCTGCTTCCCGGGTCTTGGGGGCTCCGTTGTTGCGCCATGTCACAAGCTGAAGAGATTGGAAGTAGTTTTCATCTTCATCTTCCACTGGTGCGCGCGATGGAGGTGGCACAGTAGGAGTTGAGGAGCTAGGCGTAGCAGAAGCACTAGGAGCACTGGGGTCTGTAGCAATTGATTCCTTGTAGCTTTGCAGGAGGTCAATGCGCTGAGGTTCTTCATCAATAATCTCCTCATTGGTCTCGCTGTAGCCGTATTGTATGGAGTTCAGTTTCAGACCATTGGCAATTTGGGTGGCCACGTGCCGGGTTTGCTTCACAGCCCGGCCGTAAGACTTCCTGTCAAAGGGAGTGCCATCTGCATTAAACTGGGGAAATCCTGAAGCAAGGGGACCCGGTTCTAAGTTGGGATAATAGGCCTTGGCCAAAGCCAAGCTGCGCATTGCCCCGGCTCTGCACGCGGACCTCTTCAGCAGTTGGATCCAATTTGGCATTGTGGACAGATGACCCAGTACTTCAGTGTAAGTGCTGGGCGGGTTTTCCCAATTCCTTACGGTCTTGATTACTTCACAGCTTCCAAAGTATAGTTGACGCACCAGTGTATACATGCATTTGATTTTGTCCATTGCGGTCTTGCGGATGTTACCGTCACGTGCACCTGCAAAGTGGAAACCAGTGTAAGGCATAGTTTATATGCCGGGTCTGGTACAGGAAAATTTACCGGGTTTGAGAGGGTTGTGCTTACCAACAAGGGAGGCAACCATGGCATTAATCATCTTCTTCAGGCGGGTCAGCTCACTGGTAGTTGCATCAAACTTCTGTTGAAGATTGGTCAGCTGCTCCTGGAAGTTCTCCTCATGCTCTTGCATGTCTCGCTTCAGATCGGCATTTTCTTGTGTCAAGGCAGCTATTTTTTCTTCCAGGGCCTGAAGTTGGTTTGCTCCTTCAGCCCGGGTCTCAGTCTCAGCTTTTAAGGCTCCTTGGAGCCGGGCCACTTCTTCATTGGCTTGGCTCACATGTTCCTGTTGAAAAGAAAGACGTGTACAGTTCAGCCTCAGGTTGCCAAGGAATTATCAAGCCTGGGACTTGGGGGCTACAAGTTTAAAAAGTTTATAAGTAAAGAGTAATAGTCCCAGGTTGCTGTGGACAGCTAACCCGGCACTTGGGGGCTACAGTGTTTGAAGTTCTAATTTATGTATGGACTAAAAGGTGTGAAAAAACAGTCCCAGGTTGCTGCGGGCAGCTACCCGGCACTTGGGGGCTACAGTGTTCAAAATTTCTTTAGTGCACTGTGCAGTTTTTTTTAGATAATGCAAGTGTTAAGTCCCAGCTTGTCATACATAGACAACCCGGGCCTTGGGGGCTATGGATTTGAAATTTCTGCCTAAGTTTTTTTCTGTTAAAGCACCAAGCTCATCAACAAGTGATATTCTTGGTGCTTGGGGGCTAGTAAGAGTATGGTTACACAAGAAATAAGAAGGTAAGTAAAGTTGAGAGATTACCTGGTATCGTTTTTGAAGCAGAGAGACCAGTTCAGTTTCCAGGGTTTTGTGGTGAGCAAGGCGAGAAAAATATTCTTCGCACAAAGCCGGCGTAGACATGGAGTTCAGAGCCGCCAGATCCAAAGAAGGAACCGGGTCTTTGCCTTTTGCACTGGGATCCACCTTGATTTCTGGAGCGGTGACCTTGGCGATGGCAGTAGATACGCCAGGAGCTGGGCCTTGCTTGGACCCGGTGATCTGGACTTCCGGGTCAACATCTTTGGTCCCAGATCCATGCCCGGGTGATTGTGCATCTGGACTTGTTTCTGGAGCAGCAGGTGGAGGACTTGGTGGTGTGGCTATCACGTTCTCTGCGCCAGATTCTTCCTTCTGGGCTTGCTCTTCAACATGTACTTCCATTTGGGAAGGTTCAGCTGTAGCAGGTGGAGGAGAGGCAGCTGGAGAAGATTCCGGGTCTTCCTCCACGATAGCTTTGGCACTGAAACAAAAGAAAGGTGGTTAGATACAGAAAAGACTGCAAAGTAGTGAAAACTGAAAAGACAGGAGAATAGTTCTAACCCGGCATTTATGTGGAAATCCTCGGGCGTGCTAACAGCGTCCGAGGAAGAATCTGATACACGAGAACGTTTAGGGACCCGGATTTTGCCAGCCAAAGGATACTTTTTGCTGGGCGTCTTCTGGATCGATTTGGCCCAGCTTGATAAAGAACATGGAGGGATACCTGTGCTCAGAGTGACATGGCTTGCAGAGGACCGGGTCCGCGGTTTCTTGTTGGCTTCAGCTTCCTTCTCAAGTTCCTTTTCCTGTGTTGGTATTTGAGTTTGAGATGAGTTCATCATGCAAGTTGAGAAACGAGAAAATGGCACCTTTGCAATTGCAGCTCGGGTCCTCTTTTGAGGAGTTGGTGCAACAGCTTGTGGACCCGGCGGTATGTCAGGAGCCGGGTCGTTGAGGCCTGGAATAAAATGAGCCGGGTTGTCAGCAGAAGAGTCCTTTTTGGGGACTTCGTTGTTAATCAGCTCGAGGAAGAGCCGGCCTACGGAGTCTGGCTCACCTTCTTCTTCTTCTTCTTCATCTTGATCATCACTTTCTGTGTCCTCCTCAGCAGAGGACGTAGGGGTGTAATCTGCACTCCACCACTTGGGGTCCTGACAAAAAGAAGGTATCAGTAAGATAGTTTGCAAGAAATACCGGGTTACAGTTAAAGAAGTGAGTAGATGACAAGTTGTACCGTAGGAGGTTTGTTCTTGGTGCTGAAAGGGGCGAGCCCGTTCATAGCAATATCAGTCTTCTTTTCGCCAAGGAGCCTCTTGGCGTTCTTCACGATCTGATCCTCTAACAGTGTGATTTCTGAGTAACGCATGTCATCAGTGGTCTCTTCTGTGTATTCATGGAAGAGCCGGGTCCTGATGCTGAGAGGTTGGATGAACCAACCAACCCAGCATTTCACCAGATCAGTTCCACGAAGGCCGTGGGCTAGTAGGGCTCTGGCCCGGCAGTGGATGCCTTCAAGTGCTTCCCGCTTCTCCGGGCTAGCATAGCTGTTCATCTTTGAATTGTACACAAGAGGGGAATTTCTGAAGGCCGGGAATTTGGCCTCATCAGCTTCAGGAGAGGTATCCTTGCAGTAGAAGTAAGTGTTCTGCCACCCCTTAGGGTGGCTGGCCAAAGCAAGAGCCGGGAAAGTGCATTCTTTGCGGCGTTGAATAGACACGCCCCCGTACGGACCAAGAGGTTGATTTTTTCGAGATGGGTTGCAATAGAAGATTTCAAGGAAAAAGTCGAGAGACGGAGGTATTTGGAGATAATCCTCACAGAAAACGACGTAGTTGCTAATGTTCAAAATGGAATTGGGCGCCACATCCATGGGAGTGAGCCCGTAGTATTGAAAGACTTGGCGGAAAAAGAGGGAACCCGGGGGGCGGAGACCCCGGGTCACATGATCTAAGAGCACAACGACCTCACCTTTTTCTGGTGTGGGCCGGGTCTCCTCCCCAGGTGCGCGCCACTGGATCTCGTTCTGAGCCGGGAGTTCGCCCCGGTTCACGAAGGATTGGAGGGTCGTTTTTGTAGCGCTGGACCTCGTCCAGTTCACTGGAGCGGCTGCGGGAGCCGCGGATCCAGATGCACCAGCAGCAGTACCAGAGGGTTTCTTTGCGAGCTTTTTGGCCGCACGGGGCCCTCCAGATTTTATCTTCTCTTTCGTCATGGATTTCAGCTCTGGAGGAGGACAGAGCGCAACAATGGCGTTATGAACCCTAGCTTTAGGTGCGGATGTGAATAATGAAATACGGAGCCAATCTAGAAGAAATAAAGGTTGGAATCGGATGCGCGGAATGGATAAAAGTAAGAATCGAGGTTACCTTGGAGATTGAACGAGATTGAAGGGCGCGATTGAAGATCGGAGTTCCGGCGGCTGCGGTGGCAGTGACGCGAGCGTGAGGTAGGGGATGAACGTGAGAATGGGGAAACTTACTCTGGGGGTCGTGGCCAGATACTTATAGCCACGGTGAAAACCCTAGGGGTATTGCGGTAAAAGTGAGCGGATAAGATAAGTATCTTCTCCGGGAAGCCAGCGACAAACAGACAGGACAAAAGGAATATTCTTTGACTCCAGTTATGACTAGCAAGTGGCCCAGTTGAGTTGAGATTTTCGTTAAGTGTTGGGTGAGAGACCCGGAGACATCTGACCTAGTATGAGAAAGCCGGGTTACGGTATGACCCGCCAAGAAGAGCTGGCCCAGTTAAGCAGAAAGATAAAATAGTGCATTATATGTATTTGTTGTTTTTGTATTTCAGGTGGTTAACCCGGCAAGCCAGGGTACCAGCATTGATCAAGGAAGCGACACAAAGTTGGAAGCAAAGCATGGCAACCTGGTTACCTGGTTAACCTGGGGGCTACTGATGGAGGGATAATAACCCGGTAGGCCCATGAAGAGGGAAACGTGACCCGCCAGGAAGGAGGCCCGGTCAGGCCAGTTAGCCCTCAGCACGGGCCGGGTTATGTTTCTGGGCCGGCATCTTGGCGGTGACCCGGCTAAGGAAGGTGATATTCTGGAAGGTACAAGAGGCGGTTCGAGAGGCGGTTCAAGACTTGGAATGCACGAAGAATAAAGGAGCTAGGATAGGACTTGGAGTTCGGGTAGAACCCGGCTCTATTGTGTACGCGGTCAGAGGGCCCGGTATCTATATAAACCGGCCCCTGAGCCATAGCTAGCAAGACTTTCATAATCCCCAAGCTTTAGGCGAGAGAACCATCGAGAGACACACAAGCTTTGTAACCTAGATCGAGATCCGGCTCTGTTGTCGTAGCCGGGTTATCGAGATCGAGACCAAGATTAATAATAAGATAGCAGGAAGTAGGTCTTTATCTCCAATGGAGAGGCCGAACCTGGGTAAACCTGTGTCCCCTGCAATGCTAAACAATCTCCCAGACGCCAGTGTCGCCTTGCCCAAAAACTCAAGCTACCCCAAAGTAGCATCTGCCGTGTTATCTACCCCACGACAGAAATAACGAGTATTATCAAGCTTAGGAGGGGGTCTACCAAGGTTGGTTATATGAGGTTGAGTGAGTGCAACTTGAGTGAGATAAGAGCTAGGTGGAGCAAAGTTAAGAGAAGGCTTCTCAAAAGGTTTATCATTTTTATCCTTGTCACTAGCTCCCTTAATAGGGCTAGCGGTTGATGAGGAGCCATTTTGATTAGATACCCGAGTATACACCTCATCCACCATTTTGCCTTTCATGAACCCAAAAAGTTCAATCATGGACTTCATGGTGATTGGGGCATCACCCTCGGGAGGGATTATTCCCGCTTCGATTAGTTCTTTGTCAAGTTGTTCTCTATTAAATTTTTCTTGTTCCTTAGCAAGTCTTGACTCCTCATCTTTAGCACGGTGTACATCCTCCGCACTAGCCATCCTCCTCTTTAGGCGATTAAGCCCTTAATAAAGAGACCTTGCTCTGATACCAATTGAAAGGATCGAGTAGGTTGACTAGAGGGGGGGGGGGTGAATAGGCAACTACCAATTTTAATTTTCTTTTCAACAAGTTAAGGAATTGCTCAAATATAAGTTCTCTAGATATGCAACTAGGTGAACATTCCTATATGATGAGCAAGAAGCTAGCTAACAAGATATACTAAACAAGGTAAGCTAGCAATACAAGTAAAGGTATATATATAAAAAGGATAAGCACACGGTGACACGGAGATGATTCCCGAAGTTCACTTCCCAATGGAAGCTACGTCTTCGTTGGAGCGGTGCGGGGTCACAAGTGATCCCCGAATAGCCGTGATATGGCACACCGTATCTCCTCCACTATATGATGCCCTCGAGGTCGGCAACAAACCTTTACAAGGATGAGGCACACTCCACAACCGAATTGGAGGCTCTCACCAATTCCCACGGCTTCCAAAGCCGTAAGAATCACAAGGCCGGGGCACGTCTCCACAACCGAATTGGAGGCTCCCGGCTAGTCCCCGCGGCTCCCAAAGCCACAAGAACGACCAACGACCGTCTAGGGTTCCAATGAACCCAAGATGCACAAGTTCCTCTAAGGAATGGATATGGAAATCAAATCGCTTTGGTGGAAGGGTAGATCTAGGTCAACTCTCCCAAGTCCTAGAAGGACAAGGTGTTTGAGTGGCTAGGGAGAGAGATCTACCAAGTTTAAGCTTGCAACAATGGTGGGGGAGATATTTCTGGTCGTGGTGCCCTCTCCAATGTAGGAGAAGGCCTTTATATACTGCCCCCAGATTCTAGCCGTTGCAGACAGGTAAATCGGATAATCCGATTCGAGTCAACATCGGATAATCCGATGGAATCGGATAATCCGATCAGACTATCATCGGATAATCCGAACAGCGTCAGTGGAAGATTTCTTTCAGTCCTTGGCAGAATTCCAGCGAAATCTTGATCATCGAATAATCCGATAATTTCCAGCTCGGATAATCCGAACATCTTCAGTGTGACATTTCTTCTAGTCCTTAGCAGAATTCCAGCGAAATCTTGATCATCGGATAATCCGATACTTTGCAACTCGGATAATCCGAACAACTTCAGTGTGAGATTTCTTCTAGTCCTTAGCAGAATTCCAGCGAAATCTGCAAATCGGATAATCCGATACTTCCAACATCGGATAATCCGATTCACTTCAGCAACAAAACTGGCTCTTTTCAACTCCCTTTTTGGTTTCGATGCAAAGATGTTTTACACACTTAAAACCTGCATCACTTGATTCACATGTTAAATCGTCACTAGTGTTGTTGCCTAACACACAAAACACAAGGGATTAATAAATGTCCTTTCAACGAGAAGCCGGCGATTCTTCCGTCCTTTATATATAGGTAAATTTTTGACTTTTTACTCTTTCAAAAAGAAGAAACAGTACACGATTAGGCGCATTCGGCCAACAGTCCAACACGCTGTTCTAAAAAAAAAACAATCCAACACGCTCATGCAGTTGATAGAAATTGAGGATATGATGAGAAAAAAGAGAGGATACAACTCTGAAACTTACGAGGTTACTTATGCTAACAGTATTTGCGAAACCTCACCACAGTTCAGAAAAAGTGCAATTTGCATCTGGTTGCACTTTTCTGAAACGAGTGCATCTGGTTGCACTTTTTTGTAAGCGGGTTGTCAATTTTTAGAAAAGTGTAGGCAGCAAAGTGCAACCGGAACGAAGGGCCTTTTTTTTTTTGAGATTTCCAGGACTTAGTACATCGGTAGTATCTGAACTCACGCACTACACACTCCACACACACACAACACCACACGCACGCCACCCGTGCGCAAGCTAGACCTAACCAGACTATACTAAGACTTTGAGCCTTCCACGAGCCTAGATCTTCTGGGAAACCCCTGCGGTGGTGGGCACACCACAATACCAGTATCGAACCGCGGTGGAATCGGCTCAGAGCAAACACTGTTCACGTGAATCACTGTTCACTGAACAGTGCCGCGCGGGGTGAGACAACCCGGAATTCGCTCCTGAGGAGTCGAACCCGGGTGGGCAGCCTAGCCAGCGCTAGTGCTAGCCACTGAGCTAGAGCTCAGTCCTCAACGAAGGGCCTATTTGATTCAAAATAATCTCATAGCATTTCAATCCATAGAAATTTTTCCTATTGAGTTCATTTGGTTCAAATGAATGAATCTTCAAAAATTCTTATGTAATGCTTTATTACACTACAATCCATAGTAATTCTAGAAGAGGTTGAACCTCATGAAAAAATTGTTTATGACAACTATGCCTTGTACCCAACTCCATAAAAAAAGTCTGCGTTTTTCCTGTGCTCTAACCAAACAAACTAGTGTGACTGGTTCCTGTGATTTCAGTTAGGATTCCACATGTCATGACATTCTATTCCTATGTTTTTTCCTATTCATGTGGTTTTCAATTCCTGTGAACCAAAAAAAGGCCTGGTCATATCAGTTTTCATACTGAATTTTAGCACTGGATGACGCTCTCTCCCACCCTCCCACCCACCACCGTCGCCGCCGCCCACCTTCCCACCGCCGCCCCATCCAGCCATGATCTCTAGGTTTTCTCCATGGAGGCGCTCCTGCACTAGGATTTCTCGCCAGGCTTGGCCCTGGCGGATCAGGTTCGTAAGAGGTTCGGCTCCACGGTCCATTTCTCTCCTTCCTACCGAGGCGCCAAGGAGTTCTTTCTGGTGGTGTCATTCTCGTCGACTTCCTTCCCTCTCTCTGAAGATTCGGTTGCTTTGGCCCTTCAGTGTTGCATCGGTGGTGATCACCAGGCTTTCAATGTTTTCAAACTCAGTGATCGCAGATTTCGGTTTTCTCTAGCCTCTAGCAAGGTTGGGCATTTCATCTATGGGCTTAAAGATCGTGTTTGGCCGGATTTTGTCTGCCATTTATCGCTTTTCAGAGGTGAAATACCGGTTGTTTCTCGTGATGTTTCTACTGGATCCTGGTTTTCTACTTAACAAGATCTAATTGTTGCTCAACGGAGTCCGACTTTGGTTCGGCCAAATCTGAATCTTCTTGCCATTAGTGCTGCAAAGGATCCTGCCTCATCGGCCCATGAATTGTCTAAATTTGGTCTATTTAAGAAACCGAGTGCTCAGTCGGTCTCTAGGGATGATCACATTCAGTTTGGCTCTTTCTCTCCGCCGCCGGCGATCTCTCCGTTGAAGTCTAGTCACGTGGAGGTTTCAAAATCTGGTTCAGACGACAGCATTATTTTCGGCAGTTTTGTTGATCCGGTTTTCTTGGATCACGGGATTTCAGTGACTAAATCCTTTATTGGAAATAATTTTCAAAAAGAAGCTTTTGCTTCTATTCCTGCGGATATTCTGGAGCATATCAATGATCTTCGTTCTGCTAATTACGTGGACAAGGATATTATGGAGGCGTTAAACCTGCCGCATCTCCCGCCCACGAAAACTCTTTTTGAATTATTGGGCCGATGTGCTAAATGTGGGCTGAAAGATCATCTCCAGGAGAACTGTCCGGGCTTCTGCAGTGATTGTGAGATACTGAATCGCACTTGTGTGCGTTGCCTTGAGCAGAAGAAATCTCTATCCGTCAGGTGCTGGGCTTGTAAGCATATGGGCCATCGGCGGGGCAACTGTCCTAATCTGCAATGGAATCCCAAGAAGAAAACTCCGCCGCCGCGTATCAATTTGGCCCGCAAAATCTGGGTTCCCAAACGGAAACAAGTAACAGAAAAGGAAAAGGTGGATTTTCCCCTTATTTCCAGCGATTTGTTGCTCGCCACTTCATCTCCCTCGCCCTCTGTTTCCCTAGCTACAGTCAAACCCTTGCAGGCGACGGAGGAGTCCGATTCTGGTGGCGGCGACACAATGGCTAACTTCCCCGTCAACCCTCTCGCCTTCATCCTGGAGGGCATGACCATCGACCAGGGCCCAGCTGACCGCAAGGCGAGGACCATGCTTGTTGTTCCTCCACAGCCTCCTCTTCAGCACGACAGAGTGGTAATTGCCGAAACAAATCGATTTATTCCAATCCAGCTTAGGGAGCAGATGAGGCTAGATGTTCGTGCTTTCTTGAACTACTCTGATTGCACTGTTAATCACTGGGATGACCACCCTTTTGGATTGGGGGTTTTCAAGCTAGCTGACACCCTTGCTGCGGATACTGCTATTGGACTTAATTATGAGTTGGATGAGATTACTATGGTTACCTTTGTCCGTCATGATCAGGCTAAGAACATGCGTCTCACAACCTTTGGTAGAGAGATCTGGGTGTTGTTCCTAGGTTTTCCTCTTGACTTTCAAACCAATTTCTATATTGAGAGGGCAGTTGAGGATTTTGGTCTCTTATCTGTTTGGCACCGTCCTAGAGAGAACCTGAAATTTGTGCTTGCCAAAGTCAGAATTGTTCACCCAAAGTTTGTGCCGAGAAGCATTGTGGTTACTCAGCTTGGCGGTGCAAGGCAGAGCTGGTCAGTACCTGTCTTCATGTTGCGAAGTGCTGATTGGAATGCTCCTTTCCATGAGGTTCCTGCTCCCCCAGAAGATCCTGAGCCGGAAGATGGAAATCCTCACCCTCTGTATGGTGCTGATGTAACTGCTGAACAGATGTACCAGAACCAGTTGGCTAGATGGCTTCAGCAAAATGTGGCACACAATGCACATCTTAACAATCACGGTCAAGGACAGCAGCATGCTGCAGAGGCTCCTCAGCAGTAGATGGCTACTCAGCCACATCCAGAAAATAATGAAGCCTTAGCTGATACTGGTATTGCTTCCCCGGTGGTCGATATGATGATTGATCCTCCACTCGTCAATTTTCTTGCAGTCCTTGGTGATCAGGGTGTTCCCCTGCACGTTGGAGTCCCTCCCAATGCCTCCAATTTAACTGATAGCCCCATGCAAGCTTGGACTGACTCTATCAGTAGTCCTGAGACCGAACCTGAAGAAGTGGTGGTGCAGTTTATGTCTCAGCCCTCTGAAAATCTTTATGCTGCTAATGCTCTGGTTCTGCAACAGTTTGAAGGAAAGCAAATGTTCCCTAAGTGCTTTTCGGCTACTTAGGTGGATAGTCTGCATTATGCCCATGCTCTGTTGCTTGGCCTGACTCCTTTCGAGGAAGCTACCACAGCTAGAATCTCCCTGCTGTCTGCTGGAATTAAGCAGTTTTTGCTGCCTAGCCCCCTCTGCTTTTTACAGACTACTCCGATGAGTCTTAGCTATGTCTCTGTGATTGCTGGTAAGAGAACTGCAGCCTCTCTGAACCTGTTCCCCCGCCTACCAAGGAAGGTGGCTAAACTGACTGAACTTGTGGATGATGATGCTCTCACTATGGAAAGGGGGTACACTGACAGAATCTGCTGTTGTGGAGACTCCAACTGCTGGTCTTGCTCTGGCATTACATGATGTGGATACAATGATGGTCACTCCTCAACATGCTAAAACATGTGTGCCTCGTGTCACCAACCAAGTTAGGAGGAGCACTCGCTCAAACAAGTTTGATGGCTTCCGAGTCAACAACCTGTCAGAGGCAAAAGCTAAGAAGTCCAAAGTGAAGGCAATAAAGAAACCAGGGTTTGCTGATACAACCGCGGAAGCACTAGAGACTCAGATAGTTCCCTTTGATGACGACGCAGTTATGCGCCCAACTCCCCTTGCTGTGTTGCAGAGCATTGGAACTCATCTCTGTGGTGTTCCTCCTGAAGATTTATCCTCTGAGAAGCTGCTAGCCATGCTTCAGGAAGATGATGTCGGCCCTTCTTAAGTCCTTTTATTTTCTGTAATGAATTATCTCAAGAAATGGTTTGTTTTATGCTGGAACATCAGAGGCTTGAATGCCAAGTCTAAGCAGCTAGCTTTATTAAATGCGATAAACTCTAGTGGTTGTGCTATCATTTGTTTACAAGAGACCAAAAAATCACACTTTGATCTGGCTTTTATTCGTGCTTGCTGTCCTAAGAGGTTCGATGAGTTTGTTTATGTTCCTTCTAATGGGGCTTCGGGGGGCCTTATTATTATTTGGAATAGTTCTCTCTTTACTGGTCTTGTGATGCACTGTCAACCTTTTGCTCTATCAGTTCGTTTTACCTCTACACAGTCAGCTTACTCCTGGACCCTCATGAACATTTATGGTCCTTGCTCCGGGGACACGAGAGACAGTTTTGTTCAATGGTTGTATGATCTTTCGATTCCAGATGACGAAGATTGGCTCATTGTGGGTGATTTCAATTTTATCCGATCCCCTGATAATAGAAATAAATCGGGTGGTAATGTCGATGACATGCTAATTTTTAAAGATATCATTAGAGCCCAACATCTTACTGAATTGCCTATCAAAGGGAGAAGCTTCACATGGAACAACATGCAGATGGATCCTCTTTTGGAGCAATTGGACTGGTTTTTCACATCTCTGCATTGGACTGCTTCATTCCTAGCTACCTTGGTGAGCCCTCTGGGTAAACCAACTTTAGATCACACTCCCTGCCTGGTTTCAATTCAAACAAATATCCCGGCTTGTAAGTTGTTTCGCTTTGAGAATTACTGGGTTGCTCACGCTGGCTTCATGCACACAGTGCAATCTAGTTGGTCTAAACCGACTCATAAAACCAACTCTGCTGCAAATCTGAATGCCAAACTCAAAAGGCTTCGATATGACCTAAAATTCTGGAGTAAGCATATCTCTAAGTTAAAAGTCTGCATTGAGAACTGCAACAAGACTCTGCTAGAACTGGATAACCTGGAAGATAGAAGGAGGCTGACAGTATCTGAAACTAATTTTAGGAAAATCCTGTGAAAGCATCTTCTGAACCTCCTTGACTACCAGCGCCAGTACTGGAAAAAGAGATGCACCATCCGATGGACTAAGTTTGGTGACGAAAACACGAAATTCTTTCACTCTATTGCTACTGATCGCTACAGAAGGAATGCAATTTCCCAACTTACTCTGTCAGATGGGTCTGTTGTGACTGAGCATGCTGACAAAGAGAGAGCTATCTTTGATTCCTATAAATAAAGACTGGGCTCCACCACAAAGCCTCCTATGTTGTTTGATCTGGCCTCTCTGATCACCCCCATAGATGGTCTTGAGTCTCTCTCTGTGCCCTTCACAAAAGAGGAAATTGACTATGTGGTTAGAACAATGCCGGTGGACAAGGCACCAAGGCCAGATGGTTTTAATGGGCAGTTCTTGAAATCATGTTGGCATATTATTAAGGAAGATATATATAGCTTGTGTGATGAGTTCTATAATGGCAACCTGAACCTTGAAAGCATTAACACTGGCTACATTACCCTAGTCCCCAAAGTTAGCTCTCCTAGCACTGTCAATGACTTTCGGCCTATCACACTGCTAAACTGCTGTCTCAAGCTCATCACAAAGCTTCTAGCCAATAGATTGCAGAAAATTATTCTGAAGATTGTCCATAAAAATCAGTATGGCTTTCTAAAAGGCAGAACTATACAAGACTGCATTGCGTGGGCATTTGAATTCATTCATCAGTGTGAAGCTTCCCATAGAGAGATTATTCTTCTTAAGCTCGACTTTGCAAAAGCCTTCAACACCATTGATCATAACGCCATGCTGAAAATCATGACCCAAATGGGCTTTGATGCCAAATGGTTGTAGTGGATTCAGTCCATCTTTGGGAGTGGTATGTCTTCTGTTCTTCTTAATGGAGTTCCTGGTAGACAATTTTTCTGTAAAAGAGGTGTTCGGCAAGGAGATCCCCTCTCTCCTCTGATATTTGTTCTTGCTGCTGATCTGCTCCAATCAGCCATTAACAAAGCCTTTGCTGATAATTTACTGCATGCCCTTCTCGACCTTGGTTTTCATATGGATTGCCCGGTGGTCCAATATGCTGACGATACTATTGTTATCATGCATGCCTGCTCTGATCAGGTTCTTGTCATGAAAAATATTCTTGACACTTATGCTGCATCGACGGGGCTGCACATCAATTACCAAAAATCCACGATGATTCCAATAAATCTTTCTGATCAAGCTGCTATGGACATTGCAAACTTGTTTGGTTGCTCCATAGGAAAAATGCCGTTCACTTACTTGGGTTTGCCGCTGGGGACAACTAGGCCTACGGTTCATGATCTGATGCCCCTCGTGGATCGGACTGAGAGAAGCCTGACAGCCAACTTCATGATGATGACCTACAGTGGTAGAGTTTCTGTGATCAACTCTCTCCTTACATCTATTGCCACGTTCATGATGTGCTTTGTCAAGATCCCTCCTAAAATTCTTGAACACATAGACAAGATAAGGAGACATTGCCTTTGGAACAAGAAAACTGAAAGTGGAGATCATTGTAATCCCCTGATTGCCTGGGATCGTGTTTGCAGACCGAAAAATAAAGGAGGCATGGGTGTTATAAATCTGAAAATTCAGAACGAGGCCCTCCTCCTAAAATATCTCCATAAATTCTACAACCACTCTGACACACCTTGGGTACAGCTGATTTGAAATACTCACTACAATGGTCGAATACCACATGCTGTGGATGGCTGTGGATCCTTTTGGTGGAAAGATATCTTAAAACTCACACCTCTTTTTAGAGGAATTACAAGCTGCTCTATTAACTCTGGGACCTCTGTTTTGTTTTGGAAGGATCCATGGGGAGATGTTCCTGCTATGCAAAAATTTCCTAGAGCTTTCTCATATGCCCTAAACGAAGATGTGTCTGCTCGAGAGTTCCTTTCAGCTAGCACCTTGGCTGCAAATTTTCACCTGCCCATCTCTCCGCAAGCCCTAGCGGAGCTCAGAGAACTACAATCTTTGGTGACACATATAGAGCTACCTGATGACTGCCCCGATGAGTGGTCCTACTGCTGGGGATCACGGAACTACTCTGCTAAGTCTTATTACTCCTTCTTCTTCAGAGACATACAACCACACATAGCCTTCAGCTGGCTTTGGCAAACTAAATGTGTGCCAAAATTGAAATTCTTTTGCTGGTTACTTCTTTGCGATAGGCTCAACACAAAGAACATGCTTCGAAGAAGACACTTCTTAATACCTGCTGGTTTTGAGTGCTTAATGTGTGCTGATCACACTGAAGAAACACTAGAGCACTTGTTCTTTCACTGCGGCTTCAGCAGAGGATGTTGGCAGAAACTAGGGATTTCCTTTCCTGCTAATGACCACATGGATAGACTGCAGCTTCTTGAGGCAGCTAAGCAAGTCTGGATTAGACCAATGTTCATGGATATCTTCATCACAGCTGCCTGGAGTATTTGGAAGGAGAGGAACAATCGCTGTTTTAATAGTATACAACATGACTATCAGAGCTGGACTAATAGGTTCAAGGAAGACTTCTCTCTGCTGGTTCATAGGACCAAACAGGAAAAACATAACTTTATTAATTCTTTTACTGCTGCGTTGTAATTAATCTCTCCCTCCCCCCACACTCTCCATCATGTAAATAACTCTCTGGTTACTAATTGGTGGTTAATATAGAGGCAGTAGGAGCCTTTCCTACTGTCATAAAAGCTAAAAAAAAAAAAATCAGTTTTCATCCAGTTTTCTTTATAAACTGGTCAATTTGCTTCTTCTATCTATACCTCGTATAAGCAAAACCCCACTAACATGTATTAATTATTTTCTATCTCAATATGCAAGCTATCTAAATATCCATGCCATCCCACTAACATCCATTAAAGCCAATATTTTCTTACATGCAACATATCCAAATCATCTCTTTTTAATCATTCCAATTGTCCGCATAACCAATTTTACTCATCAAATACAAAAAAAATCATGTGAACTAAATTTAGCCTTTTGACAATTGTGATCAATTTAATCTTTCATATTTATATAATCAACTTCATATTTTATTGGTTTTACATACCTTTATTTACAAAATAGATTTTTAAAGAGATTTCCGTCGCAACTATGATTTTTCTATCTCAACATGCAAGTTACCCACATCACTCACTATTTTAGCCAACCAATAGTCCATGTCATCCCATTAACATTCAGCAATGTCCGTATTTTTTTCATGCAAACTATCCACGTCATCTACTTTTTATCCATACAATTGTCCACATCACCAATTTTTAATCATCAAATAGAAAAAAGTTACATAGAATGTTGCATTCTTTTTTAGCCATTTGATAATTATGATCAACTGAATGTTGCATTCAGTTCGCAAAAAAAACAATGTTGCATATTTCTATAAACAACTTCATATTCCCTGTGTCTTATATCCTTTTATTTAGTATACAATAACTTTTTTGAAAAGATTCCCGCCGCAACACGCGGGGTATCTTTCTAGTATCAATGAAGGGAAATGTTTTTCCACGTTTAAAAAATGAAGATATCCCAAAACAGTTGGTTTCAAGGAGCCTTCTAATAAGGCAGGAAAAGCCTCCTTTGATTCATAAGACGAAAAAATGTAGCAATAGTAAACATATAGCATTGAAATGACATGAGAAATTTATTCCTATAGGAATAGAGATTATTGTGGTGAAGGATAAGGATGGCAATGGGTAGGGTATGTGGCGGGTAGAGCAATACCATACCCATACCCATACCCATATAGTCAATGGGTATAAAATTCTACACAAACCCATACCCACCCATCGGGTACTAAGGCCGGCAATCGGGTCGGGTTTGGTCGGGTCGACCTCTTCCAGACCCATGCCCGTTTAACAAATGGGCAAGCTTCTCTGCCCGCGACCCTACCCATGGGTCAGATTTCATGCCCATGCCCATGTCTGTCGGGTCACCCGACCCATCGGGTCGCCCGTCGGGTCTGCCTACAACAACTCATCATGTCAATTCTGGCACTCCAAAATGGCATATTTTATGTGTCAAACTGCATCAGTACATCAATAAAATCATAATAAGTGTTGAAATGCATCACAACATCAGTACATCAATATCATCAAACTTGGTGTCGAGAATTACATCAAATATTCAAGTCATCAAGTGGCAGGCAAGCAGCCACACAAATGTGTGTCCATTGTCCAGCATTACAACAAACTAACAAGCTTATACAGGAGCAGATTACATGGACTCTGGTCATGTCTTACTATGAGACCCCACATGTCAGCTAATCGGGTTACCCATCGGGTCGCCCATGGGTACACATGTCAGCCCATACCCTACCCATGACTAATCGGGTCGCCCACGGGCGAGACCCATGGGCGAACATAGTGACCCATACCCTGCCCATTAGGGTCGGGTGCCCGTGGGCGGACGTGCCCATGGGCGGAATTGCCGGCTTGATCGGGTACCCAATGGTTTTTATACTCATCGATAAAACATTTGACAAAAAAACGTTTGTCTCAACTAAATAACAGATAGATGAGTACATGACAATTATCTCAACTCAATAACAAGCTATATATATTGGAGCTCTAAGATTAATATCCACATGTCTACATAAAGGGTAGGGTATGGGTATACCCATGAGTATAAAGCTATACCCATGCCCTACCCACGACTTAACAGGTAGGGTATGGGTATAAGTATATAAGTATGTCCATGCCCTAGCCATGCGGGTACCCGTACTCATGGGTAAAATTGCCATTCTTAGGCCCATTTGGAACACAGAAAGTAAAAAACGTAGGAATAGGAAAATTGCAGGAATTGAGGTGTCATGTTTTTTAGATTCCTACAGTAAGTAAAACTACAAAAAAAAAAATCCAAAGTGTCGTTTGCATGTCACACACGAAAAACACCGGAATTGTAGACATGGGAAGATGAAAACATGAGGTGAGACCTCATGTTTGTTTTCCTCCAAAATTCCTACAAAATGAGCTATTCCATAGGAATTCCAAAAGAATCTAGCATTCCTATTCCTTTGTTCCAAACGGTGTCATAGAAAAGTTTCTTATAGAAATCCTATCCTCCAAGATTTATACATTTTTCCTTTGTTCCAAACGGGGCCTAGTGAAGAAATTTTCCATGAGATTAGACCTGATGTTGTTTTCGTATGACATTTACACTACAAGATTCTTATGGGATTAGTTCCTGTAGGATATGATTCTATGAAGGAAACAGCTTCTATAGAAAAAAATCTATAGGATCCAATTTTCACAAAATCTTATGATATTCTTTGAATCAAAGGCCCCTAAAACCAGCAGACGCAAACACCCGCTTGGGCACATGTCACTTTTCCCTTTTTGAAATAACCAACTGGTTAGCAACGATTGGCATGAATGTACTAGTCAGAAAAGGGTTCTGTGGACTGACACTGTAAAAGGCTGTTGCTAGATACACATATTGCATCCTACTCCATATTATCATAAAATTGAATACATGTAGCTGAAGACAATTACATATCATGCATTTTATGCTTCTACCAGCCACTACATTTTTTTGGAAGGATACCAGCCACTACCTTCCTACAAATCTTTTCCCAAATTGCTGAAGCTTAAGAAGAAGAATAATTGGTGCATATTTGATGTTGCCACTCTTTAACTAGAAATGAAAGCACAACTTCAGTACCTGAATCAGTTTACATGAATACCACTGACATGCATTATTACAGTTAAAAGGTAGTTTCCCGTATTTTTCATACAAACTGGCTACTGCCAAAGAAAAGGATGGTGCAGTTTAAATACGCTAAAGTACCCTTGTTTTCCCCAAAACAAGCACACGTTATCACTGGCAAAAAAGAAAAGAACAATGAAAACTTGCCAAGAAATGGTTTATCTGGCTCATATCGTTGCCACGCTCATGATTAACATAATATTCCTAGCAATTGTATAGAACTAGAAAGGTGCCCCGCAAGTTGCAGCGGGAACCTTAAAAAAATAGCGAAAGTTGCACATGAAATTACTCAAGAGTAATTAGGGCCCAGGTAAGCAAGAGGCTGTTTTCATGTACTAATAGCGAAAGTGTTAATATTTATTTGGGAAACTACAAACTGAACATTCAAAGGTATTAGAAGTACTAGGACATGCATCATGATGGTTCACCTCATCTATTCATTGCAATTGACAAATTGTAGGCAAAAGGGTAAATAAACATTAACAAGCCTGCACCGCATAAAGGATATATGGTCAAGCAAGGCATAATACTAGCCTGAAGAACATCCCAATTTTACACCGAAGAGCCTTATGATTTAGCAAAAATGAGATTTGTCATGATTAACACTAAGAATCTATTTCTCTCTGTAATTGCTCGGATAAGATACACTACCTTGAACAACTACCAAGTATAACAAGCAGCTGATTACTGCCAAGTGCTCGAGGCAGAAAAAGAGCCCCCAGAACACTTAATCCAAAGAATGTAGGATGGTAACTACATCTTCCAGGCATCACCTGGACAGAAAATATACACCTCTGTTTTCCATCAATCAAGCGAATCAGAAGCTGAGCCAAACGCTCCCCGCCCACATTGCCGAACATACACAAACAGAGTACCATTAATAGATCCTTTTACAGCACTGCATAACCTTCTTGGTGCCTATATCAGCAGAATGATAATTAGCAAATGTAAAGGTTGAAAGAGTAGAGAAGATTTTGCTAGGAATATAAGAACGAACCAGATGCCATCTTTTGCTTAATGGGGATGCAGAAACTTGAATCTCGTCTATGTCAGGTACAGGGGATGACCTGAAACAGAACACCTTCCTTTTGAGGTCATCCCGATCAGTTGATCTTATATAAGAGCCTCTCGTTATGTTCCCGTCCTTCCAAACATCCTTCAAGAAAAATAAGATTGGCTTCTTGCACACAGACTTCTGAATTTCCTTAGTGTCAAAATCGAATTCAAGTCTCTGGCTCATCCTATTAAAAGCAATATAAGTCCGCTCGGACCGCTCCAATTCAGGAGGAAGAAGAACACTGGGGTACACTTGAACAACATAACCCAAAGAGATGGCAAATGTAAGCTTCTGCCTTTTATCATAACAAACTGAGCGCTGCAAGAAGCTCATCGGTTCCGTTTTCATAGCCTTTGTAAAGAGCTCCAAGCTCTCAAGAGAGTTCAAACTAGGATATATAGGATCCACAAACTCCACATGGTGGATGCTGATGAAAGGAGTGATCGGATGAGCAGCCAGTATACCATGGGCATTGCCTCTGATATCCCACTGATAATGAAACCAGGGGCAAAAATACATAAATTAGAGTAGGGAGGTTAGAGGGATGTATTCCAAATTCCAAACCCATAATAATTACTAAACCTCAGAATCAATCTATGGAGTTAAAGGATGATGTTCACACCCAACAGAATAGCTTTTGCTAATCAGCTACTCCCTTCTAACTTTTTTCTGATTCGCATGTATCTAGACGCGTTCTAGTATGTATCTTCACTCATTTTAGTCCGCATGTAGTGCACGTTGAAATATGCAAAACATCTTATAATTAGGAACGGAGGGAGTATTTTGTTAATGAAGCAGATTCAACAGAGATATATAAAAATGTAGTACTGTAAAACAAGTAAATAACCAACTAACCTACCAAATGAAAGTAGAATTCAAGGCCATCCAAACTTGCTTTCACTATCATAAACACTCTGGCAAGGCCCTACTTTTGTTCATGTACTACAACCAGCGAGATAACAACACGGGGCACAGCTACGGTGGTACCACAGCATAAGGGTCAGCTTTCTTTCTGTCATAACGAATCAAGCATGACACACACAGTAAAGTTTAAAACAGCGCATGAGGATCTAAAACAAGCTGCCAAGCTCTACAGCGGGGCAAATTCCTCAGCAATCCCCACATGCGTTTCTGTCAACAGGAAGAGCATATTGCATTGCACTAATTCATGCAGGCAATGTGGGGAAGAGGGCAGAGTTCTCGAAGAACCAGTTTATAGACAGAATCTACATAGTCTCACAGGCTATGACCCAATTGATTCGATGAGATTTAACTATTTGATAAGATCCCTAAACAAGCAAGTGCTGTAAATAGCCAAAAAAAAAGTTCAAATGCCGAACAAAAGTTGAAGGATAAGCTCCATACCTGATGGAATCCATACTCGCGTGAAAGGGGCACGCCGAGCTCCGTAATGCAAGCATGGAGGCGGTCGTCGCTTCCATACAGCCTGGGTACCTCTCGATGCAGACGTCAAGTGTCCGCGCGAGCGCCGCGGCGAGGGGGAAGCTGAGCGCGACGCCACCGCCTCCGAACGCCATGCTGTGGCTGAAATAGGTGTTGGCCGAGTGGCTCTCCGACGGGGCCCCGACGTACACCATCTCCGTCCAGTCGTACTTGCCGAGCACGGCCACCAGGTTGTCCGGGGACAGCACGGTGTCGTCGTCCACGAGCACCACCCACCGCGCACCCCCGCCACCCACCAGCCGCACGGCCTCGGCCGCGATACGCGCGATCCGGAGCCCGGAAGGGTGGCCCGTCGGGTTGGTGTACCGGAACCGCGAGGTGTCCTCGGACACCCGGATCGGCGGGAGGGAACCCTCCCCGGGAGCGCTGGGCCCCGGCGCGCCGGCGTCGAGCCAGACGTGCCCGCGGATAGAAGCCGGGTCCCACCACAGGCGGACGTACTCGCGGCGGCGCGGCCAGAGGTGCGCCGAGCCCGCGATCCCGAACACGATGTGGCGGAGCGAGAGCGGGGAGGACGCGTCGGCGGCGGAGAGCGCTTCATCCGCCGCCGCCGCGTACGACAGCGCGGAGGAGGAGGACGCCACGGGGGCCTGGGCCGGGGACAGCACGAGCGCGAGCCAGAGCGCGGTTGCGAGGAGGAGCGAGAGCAGCGCCAGGAGCGCGGTGGCGAGCGGGCAGGTCCGCGGCGGGAGGATGGCGAGCGGCGGAGGCGGCGCTGGCGCTGGCGAGGCTTGGTGGGGCTTGGGCATTGGACACGGGGGACGCCGCCGCCGCCGGTGGCCACGGACATTTGGGGGGTGGCGGGACGTGGCGGTGTTTCAGGGATGGACGGTGCGGTTCTAGGAGCACAAGTCCATTCCGAAAACACATTTCCCTTTTTTATTTAAAAAGAACATCTAATTTTGCAATATTCGTACAGTTGCCTTGTTTAAAGTATCTGATTTTGAATTGGATTCGGAGGCGCCGTTAATTTAACTTGACCTGATTATACCCGTTAAGATTTGAACGTGCACGTGGAGGGCGATGGGAAGCGTGAACGATTCCACGAATTTTTGATTTGTAGTGTAGGCGACATGTATGCTTTAGAATAGAATATATCTCCGTGTAGTGAGCTATAAGATAGGACGCCGAGGGGTTGCCATGTGTCTGCGGAATGAGATTAGAGGATGTAATCTATAGGAGTATTTTCTTTCATGGACATTGTGGAACATATTCCCTGATCGATCTCATCAATCACTGTCCTACCAATGTTCGTGAAAATTGGTTATTGCAATGTGGTATGGTGCTGGTACTATTGACAATAGGTGTGTGGCTGGCTTGAATTTGCAGCAACTACTAGTTGGGATCAGTGAGAATTACATGTCAAGCAACCTAAAGCTACATCAAACGCTTTATAAATGATGGTCAACCCATATGACAGGTAGTTGCCGGTTATACACTAAACTAATTATTGCATACAATAAGTTATACGTCTGGTTTTACCCGGCTCCAGTAAGAGGGGTGAGGACAGTGGTGTGCCTTAGCTCGCTTTAGTGTTGTAGCCATTGCTAGCTAGTCTAAAATCTTTTGGTAATTATTATTATTTTGGGAATTCGTTGTACTACTGTGAATGATAAATATATTGGTTGACCTTTTCGCAAAATAAATAAAGGCATCTGATGTGATAGGCTTTACTAGTGTTGTCTAATTAGTTAAATAAAAAGTTGTGTCATGCCATGAACATAAATATCTGCCTGCATGAGGGGCCGTATGAAACACAGGAATCAAAAAGTACAGGAATAGGAAAGGAATACACGTGCAAACCTAAGGATTGAGAAACATGGTAAAATATTGCCACTAGTCGTTTGGAACGCAGGAAAACAAAGCATAGGAATTTCACAATCTTAAGCAACTTGATTAGATCATATCCACCATATAAGGGATTTCACTTCACATGTCTTTTTACAATATTTCTACTCTATATGTGAATGACATGTGGGGTTTGTAGATCGGAGGGCCCACCTACAAGAATAGCATCATTTACTACAGAGTCTAGTTTACATTCATGTACAACCCAGTTTTGTGGTCGTCTTGTGCTGCCGCACTTTGTTCTCCAGCGGCAAAGGTTGTTTGTCTAACAGTGGTGGCAAAAGCTGGTTATAGTGGCTTCGTTTGCCTTGATTGACGCAAAGGAAAAGAAAAATGAGGTGAGAGCTAATGTTTCGGGTCCTGTAGTTTTCCCGTGAAAACGACTCCGTAGGAAATTTTCCTTTGTTTTTCCCAAGGTCATTTCCTACGTTTCAAACGGTGTCATAGGAAGTTTTCCCACGGGAATTGATTCCTGCAAAGTTCCTCCAAAAATCCTGTGTTTCAAACAGGCCTTGAATATTTTTCGCAGGGTTGGAGTAATCGTATGTGCTGCATCCAGTCTATTTTTTTGTCACCTAAGTATTTCGATTTTATTTGATTTGACATTTTGTACTCAATATCATCCATCCATATGTTTTTTTCTGGTCTCGTGTGAGCATCTCTTATCGTTGGTTTGAGGTCACGAACATCCATATCTGGATAAACTTTGTAGCTTTCTCCTTCTCAGTATACCACAAAATCGAAGTGTACGCTGCCATCGCCAGAAACAGAGTGTGTGATGGAATGGGAGTCTCCAGTACTTCACCTTAATGTTGGTTATTTTTACATGTGAAAGAAACTTAACCAGCTACACTGTACTTGCTTAACAAGTGTGCGTGCAGTAGCTTCCATTTCAGATTTGGTTCTAAATTTGTGAATTCTGCAGGCAGGAGTAGTCTGTTTGGCTCTTTCCAAAACTCGAACACATGACATCGTGGCGGTCCGATTGGCTGTGTACGTGGAACTCACTTCCAGCTATACTGCAATTCCGTGCGGACTTTTTTTGTACCGGTTGGCCAGGAACCGGTACTAAAGGGGGCATTACTACCGGTTCCAGAGGCGAGGCGGCCGGCCGGAATTAGTACCGGTTGGTGCGGACCTTTTAGTACCGGTTGATAACAACAACCGGGACCAAAGGGTTGGGACAGGCGGCTGCAGTTGGGTGCCCCACGGCGAGACCCTTTAGTACCGGTTCGTATTACCAACCGGTACTAAAGGTCCATCTTTTGTACCGGTTGGTAATACGAACCGGTACTAAAGGTTCCCTATATTACCTTCTTCCACCTCGAGCCACAGCTCCATTTTCCTAGCTCGAGCACAACTCCATTTTCTCTCTCTCTTTCCTCTCCCAAGCTCTATTTCACCCTATTTTTCTCCAACATTTGTCAAGATTGGTGGCACCTACCTATAGGGTTAGCAACTTCATCTTCTCTTTCGACATTTCAAGTTTAGCTCATTTGATTTTTGTAGTGCTAGCAAGGTGTTTGATGAAATGACTAAGGTTCATCGTGGAAGAACGTGGTGAATGGAAATATAAACTGGAGTTCAAGGCTAACAAAATAAGTACTACTACGTACCTAAGTCCATGTATCTTTCTAATACCATTATCATTCTCTTGATTATTATTTGATTAAATTATATTCTTGTATAGTGGTGTCTGCTACAACGACGGATTTATGTGGATACTACGTTTGCGAGTACATTCACATGAAGGTCAATGAGAGAATCAATAGTGAAAGAAATCGAGAGGTACGTAAACATCATTCACAACTTTATTTTGCTACCATCAATTGTGTTTAGTTTCAATCATAACTGATTTGATCTCCTTCTTTTAAAGATGGCAAGGAAGTGGAACCAGCTTCTGCCAAAAAACCGCGTAAAAGCAATTGCGGAGGAATTGGCGGGATTTTTCCTTACGCATGTCATACCTGAATCCGGTGAATTCCACTATATCGACATATAGACTCCCTCCATGTACTAGCAGTGATCTCCATGTAACGAGTACTTTATATGTGTAATGAGTACTTTATATGTGTAATGAGTACTTTATACGTGATCTCCTCCGAAATCCTGAAAAATAAGCGAAAAGGAAAAAAAAACCTAAAACCCCAAAAATAAGCGAAAAGAAAAAAAACAAAACCCTAAACCCTGAAAAATAAGTGAAAGGGGAAAAAGCAGAAACTATTAATGCCGGTTGGTGTTACCAACCGGTACAAAAGGTCCTCCGCCCGCGCGCGCAGCTATGCCCACGTGGAGGCCTTTAACACCGGTTCGTGGGGTACCGGTACGAAAGGTACCCCTTTAGTCCCGCTTTAATAGTATCGGTTGCACAACCGGTATTAAAAAGCCTCTGGAACCGGTGTTCTTGCCCTGTTTTCTACTAGTGAACTATGATACGTGTATTTTATATCATCATTTATATAACTTTTAGTATCATACTAGAATGTTATTTGCATGATTATATGATTGTTTCTACATGTTTTAGATGATTTTGGGGACTTTCATACAAAGTCCCTATTTTTGGTATTTAATTTCTGGGAGGCAGAAAACCTCCTTTTTCTTGTCTTTAATGTTTCAGGAGCTACAGGAACTCAAATAATAAAAGGAAAAATACTGCGTCAGTTTTTCATCGGGAGAAAGGCAGAGGGAAGAAGACCGAAGAGAGGAGAGCCACGAGGGCCAAATGGGGGTGGCCCACGCGGCCCATGTACCTGGCCGCGTGGGACCACCCAAACTGCCTCGGGCACCTCCTCGCCTGGGGCTTTTTATCGACGCCTTCGTCTCGCCCGAAAAGTAACGCCCTAATTTTTCCAAGTCCATCCGAGGTCGCGGCGGCGGCGAAACTCCTGATCCCTTCCGAGGGGGGTCAGATCCTGCTGCTCCGGAACTCCGGAGAAGGGGGAAATCATCGTCATCGTCATCACCTCTCCTCCTTGGCGTGGGAGGAGGCCTCTACATCATCACCCCCATCAAGACCAGCACCATCATCATCACCGTGATCCACTCCGTTCCCCTCGCAGTTTGAGAGTTGCTATACCCTAGATACTTGTCTTGTGCTACTATTCATGTTTGTGATTGAGTACTTGTCATTATTTGGTGGTGAAGTTATAATTTCAGATTGTGTTGTACCACTTATGCCACTGATTATGATCATGTTCGCACGTTGTGAGTAGTTCCCGTATGTTCCTGAGGGCATAGGATGAATTGGCATTGATTTATATATGACATGTGTTGGTATTTTGTCAAGAGTTTATCTTTTATGTGATTCTATGATGGTGTTGTGCGAACGTCGACTGCACAACACTTCACCTTTATGGGCTCATAGGAGAACACCGTAGTGTAATGAATTGATGGAGACTTGGGAGGACACGTAAACCTGAGACCGAGTCATGAAGTTATATTATGAGGGTATTAGTATCGGGGACCTTAGAGTGTAATGCTATGGTGGGACTTTAGTCTTAATAATTCTTGTGCAGTCATTTGCTTGGCCACATGATCCATCATAAGGGGTTGTAGTTTATTTATTTAGCTATACCTAATTATGGCTCCGTCCAAAGAGATTAAAACTTGACAAGATATTCAACGTGTTGTTTAATAAATCTCTATGCCTAGCATCATCCATGCCGCCCTCGGGAACGTTTGCCACATATAAGTTACACATCACTTGAGCTTGTCCTTTGCCACATAAGAGGATTGGGCTTTCTCTCTTTGAGAGCTTTCACTTGCTACTATCTGTTATCTGCTTGCAATTATACAACTGAAAATACCAAAAACACTGCATCTTTTATTGTTTTATTTATCAATCTTACTAACCAATACCTTCAGCTCCTCGTGGGTTCGACAACCTTTTCTAATTGAAAGGTACTACAATTGATCTCCTGCACTTGGGAGCCATCAAGATACTTTTCTGGCGCCGTTGCCGGGGAGCGTAGCGCTATTGGTAAGGAAACTTGAAAGCTGTTTATCTCATTGTTACTATGGCATTTATGAATCGTGCCTCGCTGCATCTTGCTCTATATGAAAGTGCTTATGCCACTACTGCAAAGGTGGTTGAAACTACTGTGCTGAGGTACCTAAAGTGGGATTAAAATTCCCATGGTCATGTTAAAAGAGTTATGAAAAATCCATTTACAGGAGATGGAACTAAGTCGGCACGCGAGCACATGGAAATAATTGAGGACATATGTGGCTTATTCAGACTACCTGGTATTTCAGAGGATCAGGTAAAAAGGAAGCTATTGTATTTGTCTTTATCTGGTAATGCTCGTGATTGGTACAGGTCTTTGGATGAAGAGGTCCAGAATGAATGGAGTATCTTGAGGAAGGTTTTCTTTCTTAAATATTTTACTCCTAAAGAAGCTTATGATAACCGCTGCTATATATTCAATTTCTGGCCACATCTGGGAGAGAGTATTACTCAAGCTTGGGGGAGGTTAAAGGAACTCCTTCGCAAGAATCCATGTCATGATCTTACAAGGAAACTTATATTGATAAACTTTTATGTGAGACTACCTATGAAGCACAAGGAGATTCTGGATAATTCATCTGGTGGAAGTTTTACTAATAACACTGAAGAAGAAGCATGGAATTTATTGGAGAAAATACTAGCCACTGGGATCTTGATAAAGGTAATGAGCCATATTTTGATTATGAATATTCATGTGTAGAGAATTTCTCTACTTCTATTCTGTTTAAAAATCTGAGTGATACTTTTGGTCTTGATCCTTATGTTATAATTGAAATAGCTAAAGGTTTTGCTGATCATATCTGTGTTCCAAAAAGTGGATTTGAAGTTTATGTTGAACCTGTTAAACAATCTATTGTTGTTCCTAAAGTTATTAAACAGGTTGAACCAATGTCATCTGTGACAATTGAGGAGTATGTTGAACCACCTCCATTTCCAAACCAAGTTAAGGAGAATTTACTTAAAGCTGTTACTAACAAGAGTAACAAAAGATGTTCTCAGCCTTATGAACAGGTGGAAGTCAACACTCAAATTTCTGTTATCAAGCAACTAAATGAAGAAGACCCAGTGGATGTTTATCTATGTGAAGATGCTACCAAAGTCATCAAAGGTAATTCGGCCAAAGTTGGGAAACCTGTTATATCATGCTCTATTGGGACTTCAAGTTATCATGGTCTATGTGATATTGGAGCAAGTATTAGTGTCATTCCATATTCTCTTTATCTTGAGATCAAGCCTGATATTGATCCCATTGTTATGGAAGAGACAGGTATGACAATTCAACTTGCTAATAAAGATTATATTAGTCCATTTGGAATTGTTAGAGATGTTGAAGTATTGATTGGCAAAATAAAATACCCTGCTGATTTTATTGTGCTTGGTTGTCCTCAAGATTCATTTTGTCCTATCATTTTTGGTAGACCTTTCTTACATACTGTTGGTGCTGAAATTAATTTGCCTAAAGAGAAAGTGTTTATTAAATGTGCTGGTGAGAAACTTGAATTTAACTTTTCCAAATTTGCTGATAAACATGTTGAGAAAGAGCCAATTCCTAATAATTTAATTGAAACTCTTGCTCATATAGCTGTAGCTTCAACTGATGTTGTAGAACGTTATATGCTTAATCAAGATGAACCATTTAATGATGAGGAAAAAGAGGCTTTGGAACAAATATTATGGCAACAACCACCACAATTACAATTGCATATCCCACCTGATAATTTAGGAGTGCTACCACCACCTAAAGGGGATCCTAGTTTTGAATTGAAACCTTTGCCTGCAAATCTGAAATATGCATATTTGGATGAGAAGAGCATATATCCTGTCATTATTAGTGCTAACCTTTCAGCTGAAGAGGAAGAGAAATTACTTGATGTGCTAAAAGCTCACCGACCAGCCATTGGATACTCTCTTGATGATCTTAAAGGTATAAGCCCCGCTCTATGTATGCATAAAATTAATCTGGAGGAAGATGCAAAACCTGTTGTTGATTTTCAACGCCGCCTCCATCCAAAAATGAAAGAAGTGGTAAGGAAAGAGGTAATAAGACTTATTGAAGCTGGTATCATTTATCCTATAGCTGACAGTAAGTGGGTTAGTCCTGTTCATTGTGTTCCTAAAAAGGGTGGAATGACTGTTGTTCCAAATGAAAAGGATGAACTTGTGGCTCAACGTACTGTAGTTGGTTATAGGATGGTTATTGATTTCAGAAAATTGAATAAAGCAACTCGAAAAGATCATTATCCATTGCCATTTATTGATCAAATGCTAGAAAGGTTGTCTAAACACTCTCACTTTTGCTATCTAGATGGTTATTCAGGTTTCTCGCAAATTCCTGTCCATAAGGATGATCAAGAAAAGACCACTTTTACTTGCCCATATGGTACTTTTGCTTACAGGAGAATGCCATTCGGTTTATGTAATGCCCTGCTACTTTTCAAAGATGCATGAATGCTATATTTGCTGATTATATTGAAAAGATAATGGAGGTTTTTATGGATGATTTTTCTGTGTATGGTACTTCCTTCGATAATTGCTTGTTCAACCTTAACAAAGTTTTACAGCGTTGTGAAGACCAACACTTGGTTCTTAATTGGGAGAAGTGTCACTTCATGGTTACTGAGGGTATAGTTCTTGGGCATAAGATTTCTGGAGAAGGAATAGAAGTTGATCCAGCAAAGATTGAAGCTATTGAAAAACTACCATATCCAAGGGACCTCAAAGGTATAAGAAGTTTTCTTGGGCATGCAGGTTTTTACCGTAGGTTCATTAAGGATTTCTCCAAAATATCAAAACCTCTAACCAATCTTCTGCAAAAGGATGTTCCTTTCTCTTTTAATGATGATTGCATTGAGTCCTTTAATATTTTGAAGAATGCTTTAATCACTGCTCCCATTATTCAACCTCCTGATTGGAACTTGCCTTTTGAAATTATGTGTGATGCTAGTGATTATGCAGTTGGGGCTGTTTTGGGCCAACGTGTTGATAAGAAACTGAATGTTATTTATTATGCTAGTAGAACACTTGATGCTGCTCAAAAGAATTATGCTACAACTGAGAAAGAATTTTTAGCAGTACTGTTTGCTTGTGACAAGTTTAGACCTTATATTACTGATTCAAAAGTCACAATACATACTGATCATTCTGCTATTAAATACTTGATGAATAAGAAAGATGCTAAGCCTAGACTATAAGATGGGTACTTCTATTGCAAGATTTGATTTACATATTGTTGATAGGAAAGGGGAGGATAATCAAGTTGCTGATCATCTCTCTAGGATGGAAAGCATACCTGATGATCCTATTCCTATTAATGATAGCTTTGTTAATGAACAACTTGCAATTGTTAATGTTTCTAGTGCTAAAGTTGCATCTCCTTGGTTTGCCAACTATGCAAATTTTATTGTTGGTAAAGTTTTGCCTCCACACTTCACTTCTCAACAAAGAAAGAAATTCTTTTATGATCTTAGACATTATTTTTGGGATGATCCTTTCCTCTATAAGAAAAGTGTGGATGGTATTATTAGACGTTGTGTACCTGAGCATGAACAACAGGCTATTATAAGAGATTGTCATGACAGTCCCTATGGAGGGCATCATGCAGGAGATCGCACAGGAGCAAAGGTATTACAATCTGGTTTCTATTGGCCTACTTTATTTAAGGACTGTGCTGAATATGTTAAATCTTGTGATAAATGTCAAAGAGTAGGAAACATTGGTAGGAGGAATGAAATGCCTATGAATTATTCATTGCCACTTGAACCATTTGATGTGTGGGGTTTTGACTTTATGGGTCCTTTCCCAGAATCAAAGACAAAGCATACTCACATTTTGGTTGCAGTTGACTATGTTACAAAGTGGGTGGAAGCAATTCCAACCAAAAGTGCAGATCATGCCACAGCAATGAAGATGCTCAAGGACATCATTTTCCCCAGGTTTGGTGTTCCTAGGTTCTTAATTACTGATGGTGGTTCTCATTTCTTGCATGGTGTTCTTAGAAAAACTTTGGCAAAATATGATGTTAACCATAGAATTGCATCTCCTTATCATCCTCAAACAAGTGGGCAAGTTGAATTAAGCAATAGGGAAATTAAACTCATTTTGGAAAAGACAGTGAATAAGTCTAGATCTGATTGGCCAATTAAGATTAATGATGCTTTGTGGGCTTATAGAACTGCTTTTAAAAATCCTATGGGAATGTCTCCTTATAAAATGGTTTATGGAAAAGCTTGTCACTTACCTGTTGAACTAGAACATAAAGCTAGATGGGCTATTAAACAACTGAACTTTGATTTTAAAACTGCGGGAGAAAAGAGAATTCTTGACCTAAACCTACTTGACGAATGGAGAAATGAAGCTTATGAAAGTGCCAGGATGTTTAAAGAAAAAGTTAAGATTTGGCATGACAAGAAAATTAAGAAAAAGGAATTCAAAGTAGGTGATCAAGTTTTATTGTACAACTCTCGTTTCAAGTTTTCTGCAGGGAAGCTAGCTTCAAAGTGGCAGGGACCATTAGTGATACAGGAGGTGTACCGTTCAGGAGCTATCCGTCTTCACGGTGACATGAAAGGTAAACCTCATGTAGTCAATGGACAACGCCTTAAACCTTATATTGCAGGAAAGAGCTTCATCGGAAGGGTGGAGGAGTTGAATTTACAAACACCGGAGAGGTAATTGAGAGAAACCGTGCAGTTTCAGAAACCCAAAAAATAGAAGGTAACTTACTGTTGGAAAGTTTCTCGGAATTGCATAAATTTTACGGAAGTCATTTTTATGGAAATTAACGTGTGGGACAAGAAAACTGGACGAAACGGAGACCCGAGGAGGAAAGAGGGGGCCCACGCGGCCCATGTACCTGGCCGCGTGGGCTACTCCTTTTCCACCTCGGAGTCCCTTTTCGTCTCGTTTTCGATCCCGACGCTTCGTCTTGACCTAAAAACCCTCAATATATACTCCTCTCTGCCGATCTAATCTCGCACCGAGCGTTCTCGAGCGATCTTTGTTTCTGTTGTTTCTGCCTGTCAGGTTTTAGCCATGTCTTGCTCCGGATCCAACCAAGAGGGGGAGAGCTCTCCCAAGGAGGTGTTGTGAACCGCTACCTCAACTCCGTGATGACACCACCGAAGACCGTGTGCTTCAAGGAGGGCGTGATGCTCGTGGAGGAGGTGAAGGCTCCCAAGGCCACCGGCACGGTGGAGGAAAGGCTGGATGAGTTAGAGGACAAGACCTTCAGGTATGGCACTGTGGTTTACCGCAGCCTTGATGCTCACCACTTCATGAACCTGGAGCTGGAGAAGAAGGTTGAAGAGTACAAGAAAAGGCTTGAAGATCTGGAAGATAGGTACAAGGACGTCATCAACAAATGGGAGAAGTTCCAATGCTTCATGTGGGATGTAGAGAACCAGAACTGCGAATATGAAGAACGCTTCAAGAAGATTGCAGCAGCCGCCACCCTCAGGTACAATGATCCACCTACATCTTTCCGTGATGGAAGGCCTTTCCCATGGAAGATGGCTGAATGGGAGGAAGAATATGAGAAGGAGGAGGCTGCAGCAAAGGAGAATCTGGAGGAACGCCAAGCTTGGGGGAGTTCCATCTAGTCTTTCTCTTTATCAATCTATCATATCTATCTAGTCATGGTGTGCTTTGCTTTTATCGATTAGTTATCAATATCTCTTAGGCGTGTGTGAGCTCATGGAGCATTATCATGTATCCCTATCTTATGGTTTATCAATGAATATTAAAGTATGGTGTCATCCATGATTCTCTTGTTTGGGGATTTATGGGTAACACTCATGCAAATGAGCGTGGCATATTTAGAATTTCAATCACATCTTGCCTTGAAATTAATTAACTTGAGTATGTTGGACAATTATAGAATTATCTCAATATAGAAGAAGTAAAAAGACTTGTGAAAATAGTTTGAGGTTAAGATATAGTCTTGTAGGATAAGAAGTTGAGAAGACTTAATGAAAAGGATATAAAACACTCTTGTTACAACCTAGTATCTTTTGAGCAAATTAATGATCATGGATATTTCAATACTTATGCTCTTGAATGTGAATGAAAGGAAGGCACCTGAAATTTCAGCTAGCCATGGAAAGTGTAAGAAAAGGGTTGTGTAGAGCATGGGAACTTGATTGAGATATCCATGACTAAAGTTTGCACTAGTTACTAGTCAAGCAAGAGTGATAACAATTTTTATATCTATCTGTCTTTTCATTTGTCTTCTTTTGAACTTGTTATCCAATGAGAGTTTATCTTGTCTTTGAATTTCAGCAAAGTATAAAAGATTATAATGCTTGCCATGAAGTGCAAAAGCATGTGAAAAACAATATGATTCGATTGTCCAACATACAATGGTTATTTGCTTTCAAAAGTAAGGGGTGATTGCTAGAGTTCTACTTATGTTGCCCTCATATGTATGAGTTTTAGATCATTAATCTTATCTTGCAATTGAATATGATGATGATACAATGCCCGTATTTATTTATCAACCATAAGTCCATTGATGCATGTAATGATCTATGTCCTTACTTACTCGAGGACGAGTAAAGGTTTAAGCTTGGGGGAGTTGATACGTGCATTTTATATCATCATTTATATAACTTTTAGTATCATACTAGAATGTTATTTGCATGATTATATGATTGTTTCTACATGTTTTAGATGATTTTGGGGACTTTCATACAAAGTCCCTATTTTTGGTATTTAATTTCTGGGAGGCAGAAAACCTCCTTTTTCTTGTCTTTAATGTTTCAGGAGCTACAGGACTCAAATAATAAAAGGAAAAATACTGCGTCAGTTTTTCATCGGGAGAAAGGCAGAGGGAAGAAGACCGAAGAGAGGAGAGCCACGAGGGCCAAATGGGGGTGGCCCACGCGGCCCATGTACCTGGCCGCGTGGGACCACCCAAATGCCTCGGGCACCTCCTCGCCTGGGGCTTTTTATCGACGCCTTCGTCTCGCCCGAAAAGTAACGCCCTAATTTTTCCAAGTCCATCCGAGGTCGCGGCGGCGGCGAAACTCCTGATCCCTTCCGAGGGGGGTCAGATCCTGCTGCTCCGGAACTCCGGAGAAGGGGGAAATCATCGTCATCACCTCTCCTCCTTGGCGTGGGAGGAGGCCTCTACATCATCACCCCCATCAAGACCAGCACCATCACCATCATCATCACCGTGATCCACTCCGTTCCCCTCGCAGTTTGAGAGTTGCTATACCCTAGATACTTGTCTTGTGCTACTATTCATGTTTGTGATTGAGTACTTGTCATTATTTGGTGGTGAAGTTATAATTTCAGATTGTGTTGTACCACTTATGCCACTGATTATGATCATGTTCGCACGTTGTGAGTAGTTCCCGTATGTTCCTGAGGGCATAGGATGAATTGGCATTGATTTATATATGACATGTGTTGGTATTTTGTCAAGAGTTTATCTTTTATGTGATTCTATGATGGTGTTGTGCGAACGTCGACTGCACAACACTTCACCTTTATGGGCTCATAGGAGAACACCGTAGTGTAATGAATTGATGGAGACTTGGGAGGACACGTAAACCTGAGACCGAGTCATGAAGTTATATTATGAGGGTATTAGTATCGGGGACCTTAGAGTGTAATGCTATGGTGGGACTTTAGTCTTAATAATTCTTGTGCAGTCATTTGCTTGGCCACATGATCCATCATAAGGGGTTGTAGTTTATTTATTTAGCTATACCTAATTATGGCTCCGTCCAAAGAGATTAAAACTTGACAAGATATTCAACGTGTTGTTTAATAAATCTCTATGCCTAGCATCATCCATGCCGCCCTCGGGAACGTTTGCCACATATAAGTTACACATCACTTGAGCTTGTCCTTTGCCACATAAGAGGATTGGGCTTTCTCTCTTTGAGAGCTTTCACTTGCTACTATCTGTTATCTGCTTGCAATTATACAACTGAAAATACCAAAAACATCTGCATCTTTTATTGTTTTATTTATCAATCTTACTAACCAATACCTTCAGCTCCTCGTGGGTTCGACAACCTTTTCTAATTGAAAGGTACTACAATTGATCTCCTGCACCTGGGAGCCATCAAACTGTCACATGAGATTAAATCAATATTCGTACGCAGATAGACCCCACAGCAGCAAAGAAAATTTGCACTGTCAGAACAAAAATCGACCGCAACCATGATAGCTCAGGTGCCAACGCACGAAGGTAAAGGAGGGTGACAGCTTGCCTCCTCCGTCTTCCATGCACCGCTAGGAAGATGTGCCATAACCATGCATGATGATAGCCGTTGATATTACGGTTTTGCTAATTCTCAGCTAGCTGAGAATTAGCTTAGTGCTCAGTTAGGTTCGTGGCCGTCCGATCAGTGTTGCAACGCGATTCATGCGTCTGGAGGTTTCGGCCTGGTTTGCGTAGCTGGTTGGTTGTTGGGCTTTGGGCTGTTTTTTTTTCGCGTTGCGCGTGTTGGTGGGCAGCTAGCAGGGGTTGCGGGTGGTTTTGGGCTGCATAGAGAGCTTACCGGCCGCAACGTACTAGAGACAGAGCTCGTTGTGGGCTTGGTCTTTTTTTTTGTCTGCGCTTGTTTTGTTGTTATGTATTTTTGCGGTCTAATTTTTTTTCATGTACGTTTTTTCTTTTTAGTATATGCACTAGTTGATATAATTATTATTCTTTTTATTTTAATATAACGAAGTTTATTTTTTCTGTGAAGGCATGTGCTCTTTTCTTGTTGTATATTTTTTTATTATATTTGAAGTGGATGATATAATATTTTGTGGACTTTTTATTTTTTGTGTTTGGTGATCTCACTTTTTTGTCCCTTTTTGTTGTTGTGTTTGTATGAAATTCAATTGATTCAACTCGATTGAGATCAATCGACCGTAATTAGTTGATAGTAAAATGAAAATCGACAAACTTGTTGGCCAAATAAAGGAATTAGAAAACCAAAATTCAATTGTTTTTCTTTTGTTTTTTGGATGCCAATTAAGAAGCCAGTTCCAACTGCGCTTGCAATTGAGTTTTTCCCCTAAGACGGGCCAGTTACAACTGCGCTTGCAACTGAGTTTTACTTATTTTTTTTGTTAAATTTCTTTTTATTTAGTGTTTTTGTTTGTTTTTTGGAAGCCAGTTGAAACTGTGATTGCAACTGAGTTTTTCTTGGGCAGGCCAGTTGCAACTGTGTTTACAACTGAGTGTTTCCATTAGACCGTATTTGTTTATTTTTGGAAGTCAGTTGCATATGTGATTGCAACTGAGTTTTTCTCTGGGACATGCCAATTGCAACTGCACTTGCAACTGAGTTTTTGCCTGAGACATGCCAGTTGTAACTGAACTTGCAACTGAGTTTTTAATTACTATTTTTTATTTAAATTTCTTTTATTTAATTTTTATTTTAATGTTTTTGTGTTTTTGTTTTGTTTTTGGAAGCCAGTTGCAACTGCGATTGCAGCTTAGTTTTTTCATGGGACAAGCCAGTTGCAACTGCGATTGCAACTGAGATTTAATAACTATTTTTTATTTAATTTTTATTTAGTGTTTTTGTTTGTTTTTTTAAGCCAGTTGCAACGGTGATTGCAACTAAGTTTTTTGCTGGGATAGGCCAGTTGCAACTGCGCTTGCAACTGTGTTTTTCCCTTAAACAAGCGAGTCGCGGCTGTGCTTGCAAGTGAGTTTTAATTATTATTTTTTGATAAATTTCTTTTATTTAATTTCTATTTTAGAGTTTTTTGTTTTTGGTTGTTTTTGGAAGCCAGTTGCAACTGTGATTGAAATTGAGTTTTTTCCTAGAACAGGCCAGTTGCAACCGCGCTTGCAATTGAGTTTTCCATGAGATAGGCCAGTTGCAACTGTGATTGCAACTGAGTTTTTTCCTGGGATAGGCCAGTTGCAACTGCGCTTGCAACTGAGTTTTTCGCTGAGACAAGCCAGTTGCAACTGCGCTTGCAACTGAGTTTTTTCCTGAGACAGTCCAGTTACAACTGCACTTGCAACTGAGTTTTAATTATTATTTGTTGCTTTTTCTTATTATTTTTTAATTTATAGTTTTTTTGTTTTTTTGTTCGAAGCCGGCTGCAACTGTGCTTGCAACTGAATTTTTTGTCGACGCTATAAATGTGATTGGATGTTTGGTTGCGTTCGTGAGTATGTTTGTAACTAAATCCTCCACTGAGTCACATATAGAGCCGGATAATCTCAATCTCATAATTCATTTCCCTATTATTTTCCACTCACTAGTTTTATATTTAATTTTATATCTCGTTTGCAAGTGTTTTTCATTGGCTTGTATTAAGAAAAGGATGACGAAAAACCACCATATTGTTTGGTATTGTCGTATCATTATTTTATCATTTTTAGTTGTGACGCGCTTCCGAGATGTGACGATGGGCGTGTTGATGGCCGAGGGTGCTTGTTGATGTAGTCGTAGCGCTCAATGACAGGCGGCGGTCAATCACGATGCAGCCGATTAGTGTTGTTGGAGACCACTATTGGGTGTCGAGATAATCTGGCAAGGCTTATCAAACTTCGGTGAGGCTTGTATGGGCTAGTGATGCTTGTCGAGGGTCGGCGATGTTTGTCAAGGATCGGTGATACTTCTCAAGGGTCTTGAAAGGCTAGAAGGATCCGGTCCGCCCCGACGAGGTCCCACAATGTCACGCTTCCGAGAGCTGGCGAGGGTGGTCGGAGATAACTTGGCATTATGGGGAGCGTTCGCCAATAACGACAGCCCCTGCTAGAGCCGACGGGGATACCCACCCGACTTGAGCTAGGCACCACCCCGGCGAGGCGAGAGGTGGTCTTCGATGGTCAAGTATAAATACATTTAGACCACTCGATAGTCTCACGGCGAGATGGCGGCATAGTCGTAGTCGACAACACCGTCAAACAAAATATCGGTGTGCCGCGGCCGGCCGACCGACAAACATGTACCACATACAACTATATACATGCACGCTTTCAAAAAAAAACTATATATATGCACGTACACGTATCAACTACAAATGCAAACAGCTAGCTAACCCAGTACTCGTATAACATTACCAGCAGCACAAGCGAACAAATAAAAAAAAGCAACGAGTAGACCAAAAGCAGCGAACAGGAAAAGGAGGAAGGAGCAAATTATCTAAACCGTATAGTTAGCTGGGCCGGCCCATGCTATCTCCTATTCACAAAATCCGTATGAATATCTTTTTTTTTCTTTTGAGAAATCCGTATGAATATCGTGAGTCAACGATTAGTCTGGACTGTGGAAAATCAATACGTGGGTGACGTCAGCTAGCTGAGAATTAGCTTAATTCTCAGCTAGCTGAGCCTTAGACAGACCCTTGATATTAGGACGGCCACAAGCAGGAATTGTGGCACCAATCCACAACGGCACGACCCAGCCTCGGTTACTAGTTATGTTAAGAAAGACCTAGAGGGTCATAGCCTAATGCTGGCTGCAATTATGAATTATAACAAAATAATGAACCATCAGAATTAACAGAATGAGCACAGATTGCTAATACACATATAAACCTATTAAATTACTGAGTACATAACAGAGAAATAGATCTAGATAACCATAGAATCCGACATGTCGAGATACTGGCATTACAGGCCTATTAGTTAAACATCCAGAGCGCACACCATATACAGTAGACTGTTACAATAGTATCATATTTCGATACAAGTTGATTAGCAGCAGCATCTGAACCCTTTAAGTGCAGACGAAATACATAACTCTTTTGTGCAAACAAAAGAGTGAAGAGCGCTGATCCTGGAATCATATTGCACGCGTAACTGCAAGCATATTCATGCACACAAAAATCTGCAAAATAAAAACATGCGAAAAGTTTCAGGTTGCACTATACAATATGCTATGAAGAATTGTGTACGGCTTGAACAGTAGAAGATCTGAAGATCAGTACACAAAGTATCAAAGTTGAATCATTATTACAAATCAATACGAAAAACATTAAACAATAATGGTCACTTGGTAAGGCTTCAACTTGTAATGTCAACAATCATGTTCAAATCGTCCAAGACTTACTTTGGATAGCAGCACATGACGAAGAGAGATCCAAGATTTACTACACATGCATTAATAGAGATTGTAGGCTGCTTTTCAATATACAGAAAGCACTGGATGTAAAAAGAATCTAATAGGAAATAACCTTCAATAAAATAATATGACAACTCTCACAACAATAAGATAGGGGTACAAAGTATAAATCTAAAATAACTACACCCCTCAATTTTAAGATGTTACTAACATCTACTCCCTCCGTCCGCGAATAAGTGTATTTCTAACTTTTGTTCTAAGTCAAACTTATTAAATTGACCAACTTCACAGAAAAATGTACCAGCAATTATAACACCTAATAATATATTAGATTTGTCGTGACATGACGTTTCAAAATATATCAATTTGATGTCATATATATAGTTACTCTTTTCTGTAAAGTTGGTGAAATTAAGAAAAGTTTGACGTAAGACAAAAGCTAGAAGTACACTTATTTGAGGACGATGGGAGTACAAATCAAAGAAGCACCTTAGGTTAAAAATTAATAAAATTCATTGTTATCTTAGCTGTTGAGTAAGCAAGCTAAATATCAAAAAGAAAATGACATGTAGATGTTTTGTGTTCACATGTTCAGCCCCGCAAACTTCACCATTAAACTCCTCCTCCGCACTGACTCCGATCCATTGCCTACAGGGGAGAGAAATCATGTAAAGATATAGACAACAAAAACAAGGTAAATATGGTAGAGTTAATAATTATCTATTATGATGATTGATTTAAATGAATCAAGATAAATAATTGATGGACAAGCATATTCGGTAAAAGTACGATCATTCTAATTAGGAGACGTGCCGCTGGAAAGGATGTCCCTGGTCAGTTGCCCGGATCCACGGGAGATGGCACCATACAGGAGTGCTATGCGGGGCACGGTAGCTAGGTAGTAGGGTAAATATCTTGATGGACAAGGATATTTGGTAATAATGCTTTATTACAACTTCAATAAATCTAAAAGGACAAGTAAATAAAATGGTGCTCATTTTTCTTGAAAACAGAGCCCTTTGCTACATTGGTGAAGGCCTTGTCCAAAAACAAGGAGGCAGGCAAGACACAAATCAGTAGCATGGCACGAGATACGAAAGATGTAATCAGAAAAGGAGGTAGTAAATATATATATCGAGAGGAGGATTCTTAATTAGCTTAGTTCTACCTTCTCGTGTTCAGCAATGGCATCTCCTGGAAACTTCTTTTTCACAACCTTTCTGTTTTTTAGAGCCGCAGCCTGGGCTTCAAAGGGAGCCGTTTCCTGCAACAAGGCATCATGCATGACAAAACAAGACAAAAAGCAGCCAGACCGGTGTATTCAATTGCTTTCGATATACAGAAACTATTCCCTTCCTAGTCTTGATCTACTTAATCTCTCATCAATTGGAAAACATTAATTACCATTGGCATAGATGGGCTTGGCCGCGGGCTTCCCCTCTGCCGTCAACCTGCGTGGAACATCGATCGAGTAGATCAAGACTAGACGGGCGATTTTTCTGGAACCGCCTGGTCGCCACTCTCTCGCCGTCGCGGATCCGTGGGATCCTTCTCCCCCCGTCCGCTCCGGCGGCGGGTGGGTGGGGGATCCCCGGATCTCTTCGTGTACATAGAGATGGGGTGAGTGGGTACCCGCCGGCGGCGCTGTGGAGACGGCGGTGCGGTCGGTGGCGTTTTGGGTGTCGGCGACCTTCCTCTTCGGCGGTGGAGTTCCGGTGGTGCTCCGTCGCGCGGTCGTCGTCTTGCGGGAGCTTGACGCCCGGTGCGGCGCTCGAGTTCGTCTGCTTCCGGCCGGATCTGTGGTGGTGGCAGATCTGGTGGCCGGATCTCGAAGCTGGGCAGGTTGAGCAACTTCTCTCTGCCTCGATGTTGAAGATGGCTGGGGAAAAGAGGAGAAGACGGAGTGGTGGGGCGCTTGCCCTGCTCGTTCATCGACTTCGGTTCCGTCGCGGCGCGGCGGGCGGCTCTTGTGGCTTTCTCCTTCGTGTGTGGTGCTCCTGGGGCGAGGTTAGTTGGATGTCGGCGATCTTCATCCTCGGCGCCGGTGATGTTGCTCTGGCTTGTTCGAGTTCTTCCCCTGCATATGTTGTTCTGTTCATCGTTGTTGTACTGGGTACTATGTACGTGGTATATTGTTGAATATATGTGGGTTCTCAAAAAAAAAGAGAGTAGATCAAGACTAGGAAGGGAATATTTTAATGTCTCTCGAACCAACATACGTGGATTCTTTCTTACTTGGAGCCCTTGGCGGCGGCACCCTTGAATTCAGTCCTCTTCGTCGCCGTCAGGCCTGCCGGCTGGTTTGTCACCTTGAGTTCAGTCCGCTTACTTGCCGTCATGCCTGCCGGCTGGTTCGTCCGGAGCGTCACGAGAGACGGCGATTATTAGGGCTCGGGGAAAGGGGGCAACGGAGGTTTTGGGCCAGAGATACAGATGTAAACTAAGGCCGCGTCACGAGTAAGGCTATTAGTTTTCACTAAACGAGTTTTAGGCCGATATTGGAAGGGAACTTTGTTTTACTAACTTTCAGTTAAAATAGGTTTATAGAAAACATTGTTTGGATTAGGATATTTTTTGTAGAAAGACACTGCATCGCAGACGCTCACATAGACTGAGTCGGCGGATCAGCTATTGAGATTGACAATCATTATAAACGCATCGTTGTCGATGAGAACGTAACCTCTCACTAAAATATAATATTATGTGAGAAACACTTAATGTCAAACATAGAGTAAATCCACATTTCGACAACATCACATAGTCACGGTAGAAACAGCGAGGAGACCTTAAGTAAAAAAAAAATGAAGAACAACGAGAGCACTGAGCACCTCGCCGGGCAGAACACATGTCGACCCGGAAGCAAACATACTGTTGAGTTGGCGCCGCCGCCGACGAGAACCATGATCACAAATAACAAGTGTCCGGCCAGAGCAGAACACACGTAGCAAGTGCAAAATGTCAACAAAACAAGAAGCAGGACTTCTCACGGAGTCATCGGTCGATGGGCCGGAATCCTTCGCGCGGCAGCACGGGCGTTCTGGCCAGCATGCGGCTTGGTACGACGATGATGAACATCCTCAAGTTGGTCCCCATCGCTAGCGGAGAGCAAGCTTCTGCGACAGCGTGACTGACTTCGACTTCGGCTAATCGCGTGCAGGCCACGGAGGACCACGCGCACCTCGTCGCGGCGGATGTCCTCGTAGCTCGAGTGAGCGCCGTTGAAGAGCTCGGCGGTATATATGTACGGTGGCGGCCGGCGAGCGCCTCGTCTTGGGTCTGGAGGAGCAGCTTGGCCACCTCCGGCGAGGAGCCCACAACCATGGCATAAGACCCGAACCGGAGCTACATCAGGGTCCCGTTCCGCGCGGTCTTCTGCCCGGGTGGAAGTCAGCCTAAAAGCATGTTGTGCCGTCATGTCTAAATCCTGGGCCCACAGTATAAATATTCTTTTACCTTTTTCCATAGATATTCCTATTTTTTATTACGCTGACAAGTGGGGCCCAAGACCACCTCATCGAAAAATTTCTTTTCTCTAAGTTTTTAATTTTTTTAAGTACTTTGGCTCATGTGTTTGGTTGGGGCAGTAAAATAGTAGAATAGAATGATGTGGTTTCTCAAACTCGAATATTCCTCCTAGCCCTGTTGGGAGGTCTGTCGGGGGCGCGATTAAAGATTTTCTAAACTAGTGTGGGCTTAGTGGTAAGAAATGAGATCATGGTTGGCCAACTCTCCAAGATCAACTAGTTATGAAGTGAACTTGAAAGGTAATGTTTGAAAGTGCATGGTTGCCCCTATGTGTGGTTTTGGTAATTAATGACAATCCTTATGGACTAATGTTTACATTGAGATATTCTTATAGATCTTGTCCATGGGAAAATATTGGAGTTCATGTGTTGGACTCTTGAAGATGACATAATGACCAATGCTCTATTCAAGGGTTTATACGAAGAATGATCATGTGTAGAGTTGAGCTTATTGCAAGTATGGCTTGGAAAAGAAGATTGAGTGAACAATCATGTTTACCTCCAAGCCATTATACATATCAAGAGAAGAAGATGAAGTGCAAGCTCAATATGATGCATCTCGAAAGATATCATTTGATCGAGGCTTGCAAAGGAGACATGAAGACGGAGCTTAGCGAGGCCCTCCCATAATGGAGTATGGGGAGCATTTGGAGAAGTCTTCATCAAGCATGTGCTAGCAAGCACAATCAAGAAAGGTGCTTCAACTTGAGAGAGTCAAGATCGTCATCATCGAGCTCAAGTGGAATGCGCAAGGCAAATGTATGATCTTGATAGGTTTTCTATTTTACCGGTCTCATATTTGTTTGTGAGAGACCGGGTTATAGGATAGACGGCGTACTATCAAGAGGGGCTCTCAAGTGAGTAACTTGATCGCATCTTTGTGGAGAGCTCAAACCTTTGCATACTTGCCATGTCATCTTTCTTGGTTCTTATTTGGTTTTCTCCTTGTTGGGTTTTGGTGCTTGTTGTGATCTTCACGACAAGCCCAAGTTCACCAAAAATGAATTTCGTATGGAAAACTTGTTGCGTTTTCGTTTTTGGAGGTTTGCCGGTTATTCCTTTTTAGAAATGTTTTACCTTTCTCCTTTTGGTTTTATCTTCCATTGTTGGACTATGATGTTTCTCTGCATGATCTTGTAAAGCTCTTCGTTGCGATTCCAACGAGCCCGAGAACATCGAAAACGGAGTCCGGATGATCAAGATATCTTCGTTTTCGTGTTCAGTGTTTCTGCAGTTTTCTGAGGGGCGGAAGTTCCGGATTTGGCCGGAAATTCCGGCCATCCGGAAGTTCCGGACAAATTTCCGGCCAAAGTTCCGGCCGAGTACAGAACCGTTTTTTAGTCGCTTTTCTAGGGGTCCGGAAGTTCCCGGCCGGAAGTTCCGGCCCCAGGACCGGAAGTTCCGGCCTAAGTGAGCCTGCAACAGCTATTTTGGTGGGAGGGGCTATAAATACCCCTCCCCTTCTTCAACCTTGAGCAGCTCGTTTTTTCCCTCTCTCTCCTCCATTGTTTACCTTGGAAAAGCTTGCCCCTCTCAATTCCACCCATGATTCTTGCATATCTTTGATGGATTTGAGAGAGGAGATCTAGATCTACATTTCCACCAATCAATCTCTCCTCTAAGTGAGGGGAACCTAGTGGATCTAGATCTTGGAGTTCTTGTGTGGTTCTCTTCTTTGTTCTTCCTCTCTTCTCCCCCATAAGCATTAGTTGCTTTTGGTGGGATTTGAGAGTGAAGTATTTGAGCACTTGTGCTCTTGCCTTTTGCATTTGGTGCATCGGTGTGCTCTCCACGAGGATTCGTGGAAGTTGAAAGTTTGTGAGCTTGTTACTCTTGGGTTCTCGTACCTTAGACGCCCGTGTGGTGGTTGAGACCTTTGTGGTCACTTGTAAGCCGTTCGGGAGCCCCCAATCCCGTTGTGGGTTGTGCCCCGGATTGTTGTTGTTAGCCGTTCGGGAGCCCCCAATCCCATTGTGGGTTGTGCCCCGGATTGTTGTTGAAAGGCTCCGGATTCCGCCTCGAAGGATTCCGATAGTGGAAGGTGAACCAAACCTTTGTGGTGCGGTTCATCGGAGAAGAAGGTGAAACCTTTGTGGTTGTTGAACCATTGTGTTGGTTCACACCTCTCCAACGAGACGTACTCCCTTAACAAGGAGGAACTCGGGAATACATCCTCGTCTCCGCGCGCCTCGGTTATTTCTATACCCGAGCTTTTTACTTATGCACTTTACATTGTGATAGCCTTCGTGCTTGAAGTATTCTATTGCTATCACCTTGTTGCTTGTATTGCTTAGCATAAGTTGTTGGTGCACATAGGTGAGCCTAGTTTATTTAAGTTGTCGGCTTGTTAATTTAAACACCTAGTTTTATTCCGCAATTAGCAAGCCTAAACCGGAAAAGTTTTAATCGCCTATTCACCCCCCCTCTAGGCGACATCATTGTCCTTTCAATTGGTATCAGAGCCTGGGCTCTCTTTTTGGGCTTTACCGCCTAGAGAGTAAAAGATGTCGTTTAGAGAATTAGTGCACGATCCCACTTTTATATTCGATGGCACAAATTATGATGTTTGGAAAATTCGCATGCTTAATCTTTTTAGGGCCATGGGTCCAAATTATATTAAGAGGATTGTAGATGTGAGTTTATCTCCTCCAAAGGATTTCCAAGAATTATCTTTAGAGGATGAGATAAACTCTCATCTCGAGACTCAAGTTACTAATGGTCTTATATGTGTTTTGACCGATGTAGTTCTTGCTTCAATCATGCCTTTTCGAAATGCACATGAGCTTTGGACCAAGCTTCAAGATATATATGAAGTGTCCAAAATTATTGAGGATGATTGTTCTCCCTCCACCTCCGGCCGTGATGAGTTCACAACTTCTTCCACTTCACCACATGTGATTTGTCACAAGGTAATGATATGGTGAGTGGTGATAGAAATTGCATTGTTGATGGTGAATTCACTTTTGACTATCTTCTTCTCTATCACATTGCAATGTTCTATCTTTGGACTTAAACTCTTCTAGCACTCCAAATGTCATACATGCTAGAGTTGATGGTCCTTGCATATCATGTAATAGTTGCTTAACTAAATCTAATGATGATATGCTCTCTATGTCTTGTTGTCATGAAAATAATGCTTCCATATCCTCTAGTACTTGCATGACTAACAATGTAGAGGAATCCCAACATTTGTTGGAACAAGACATGGACCTCAATGGTGCTTCAAGTAATTCTTCATCCTCCTCACCCATTAATCATGTTTGCCTCATGGCTAAGGATTCCAAGGTATCTTCTACCTCGAATCCCGAGATATGTGATGATGTGGTTGAGGATCCTCATGGAGAAGATTTTGACATTGAAACCTTAACCAAGAAGGGTGAGATTGTTCTTGGTGCTCTTCCCAAAGGTAGTGAAGCTATCTCTTCTCTATGTGAAATCGTTGCTCATGGTATTAAATGTATAGAAATCATTGAGGATTTGGATACTCAATTTGAGGAAAAATGTAAAATTGAGAGAGAAGATGCCGATGAAAAGCATCCTTAGAGAATGCCCTTGAGGAAGAGCAAGAGCTTCGAGTGTCTCTTGAGGAGAAACTTGAATCTCTTGATGAATCAAATGATCTTATCATTGCTAAAATCATTGACGAAAGAGATCATGCTATTGCTAAATATAAAGTGCTTAAAAGGAAAAAGTTGAATTTGGTGTTGGCAATGCTAGACTAAGTGAGGACATAGAGAAACTTGACAAAGCTCACAAGGCTTTAGAAAGTGAACACTCTCTCCTTATCAAGTCTCATGATCAACTCCAAACTCAACTATCTAAGAATGATAAGCTTGTCAAGTTGTCTTCTTCCATTTCTAATGATAATGATGCTTGTGCTACTAACTCCACTTCTTGTGAAGCATCTATTTTGAAGGAGAATGTTGAGCTAAGGGCCCAACTTGAGTTGCTAACTAGCAAGTATGGGAAATTGGAAGAAAGTCATGAAAAGCTCTCTAGCTCTAATGATGATCTTCTAGCATCCCATGCTAAGCTAAAGTTAGCTCATGAGGCTATTATGTCAAAGGTAATATCTTGTGAGCCTCATGTGGACAATGGCACAACTTCTTCTCTTAATGCTATATTGTCTTGTGCTAGTCCTTGTGATTCATCCACTCACAATGTTGCTACATCTTGTGATGAATTACTTTCCATACCTTGTTGCTCTAACAATGAAGCTTCTACTTCCTCTAGTATTTGTGTTGATACTAACCATGTAGAGGAATTAAAAGAGCTCAAGGCCCAAGTCACTTCTTTGAAGAAAGACTTGGAAAAGCGTCATGTTGGGAAGTCCACACTTGACAATATGTTGAGTGTTCAAAGACGCCCCAATGACAAGAGTGGACTTGGATTCAACTCCAATAACAAGAACAAGTCCAAGATCAACAAGAAGAAAAGGGCCAAGAACAAGTCAAAGATTCGGCCAAGATTGTTTGCTTCAAGTGCAAAGTTGAAGGGCACCATGTTAGATCTTGCCCTTTGAAGAAGAAGCGTCTTAGTGAGAAGCAACAAGGGAAGAAGCCTCAAGTTCAAACTCAAGTTCCTCAAGTTGAAGAACGGCCTCTTCCCAAGAAGAATCAAGCTACTCCTCTCAAGTCGTGATTCCAACCAAGAAGAGAGGAGGAAGTCGATGTTGCTACCTATGTCGCGAAAAGGGTCACCTTGCTTCTTCATGCACAAATGGTACCTTATCCAACCCCATTATAGTTGATGATGTTTATTCTCTTCAAAGGATAAGGTTGGCAATGTGTTTGCCAAATATGTTGGTACTCAAAGTGGTGTCAAGAAAAGAACCATTTGGGTTACCAAACCTATTGTGACTAACCTCTTAGGACCCAACTTGGTTGGGGACCAACAAGCTAAAACTTGATCAATAGGTGTTGTTGGAGGACATTGGAGACTTGGCTACATCATGAAGAATTAAGGGATCTTCATCAATTATATTCTCTCAAGCCAAGTCATTTGGGTTACATTGTTCTATCTCTTATCCAATGTCCCTCCTTGCGGTAACTTGTGCTTATACCATATATTCATTGAAAGTTGCTTGCACCCTTGCATGTGTTAGGTTTTGTACCTTGCTAGTGTTTGTATGTGTTGTGCTCTCTACTTACTTATCTTGAGAAATCAAGTATGTGTATTTTGGTTTGCACACCATTTTTGTTTTGAGCCTTATTGCTTTTATATGCTATCTTATCTTGTTGGCTCTCTTTGAGAGATTAATGGACTATCCATTTTTGGAGAGTGATATGCTTCGTGCACTTCACAATCCTAAAAATGTGTGTACATGAGGAATACCACTTAGTGTTGATATTTCAATATTATCTATTCTCTATGTGGTATGTCATGCTCATGAGAAATTCAAATTCTATAATGTCCATTAATTTCTTGAGTTGGTTTTGTTTGCCTCTTGTTTTCAATTAAATGGATTATCACATTATGGGGGAGTAATAAGCTATGTGCATATTACAAGCCTAGAAAATGTGAACATGTGAGGTTTTCCACCTAGAATTGATATTGTTAATTATCTTGTTCCTATGTGGCATGTTTCTCAAACAAGTTCCATATTTTCTTAAATGTCTTTTATTTCTCATCTTTTGGATCTTGTGTGTGAGAGAGTTTCTTGGTACTTTGCATGATCGTTGATCAAATTGAAGCCGCCAAGAATCTCTATCTAAGCATGTGTGCAGTTCCTTTCCTTTAACATATGCTTATTCGTTGTGAAGTTGGTCTTGTATATCATTCTATTTACCACCAAGAAATATCTCCATACTCCTTGTGCATGACAAGTGATACTCATATTTGTGGTGAATTTTGTAGACCATCTTCACTTTGGCCTTTGCTTTGAATTGCCTTATTTGTTGCCAAAATGTGTTTTATCAAACTCTTTTGTCTTCCTTGTATCCTATGGATCTTATTGCTTCTCTTGAATTTGACTAGTGTTGTATAATATATATGGTGTGTGATGATCCCATTGGTGTGCATTTGTATTCAAATGCAAAATCATAAATAATGCACACATATTGGGGGAGCTATCCTATATGTTATTGAACACTATTTGTCTTTAATTGGTTTTTATCCCGATGATATGTCTCTTTGAAGACAAGCATTTTCCGTCTTGGTACTTTGTGCCATCATGAAAAATGTAGAGGGTTTAGTTATTCCTTGACCATATTTTCATTTGGTATCTTTTCTTTTTGGTATCTTCAATCATGTGTTGATTTGGATATTTGATATAATTTGGACAACTCTTTTTCTCCTGGCTTAATTGGTGTTTTATCCAAATTGTATCTCGTTTGGTTCTTGAAAGTCTTGTGCATGCATATTTACTATATGTCACTAGTACAGAACGACACATCGGAAACGGGCCAAAAAACCCTTCGGCAACGGAGAAAGGGTCCGTGTCCCCGACCCTGTCACTGATGTGAATGCCTTCATCGGTAACGGAGGCAAAAAACCGTCACCGATGAGGCATAAGTTGGCTACGGTTGCGGACCCATCTCCGTTTCCGATGTATCGGTGCATCAGTAACGGAGATTCTATTTTACTCGTTTGCATTGAGGTTCTTTCAGAAGTCTACAGGAGCAATTCGGTTGCCAAATTACATTCAAAATCTCACAGCAGAAGCACAAAGTTGCTACCAAATCCATTCATAACGTATATAAGAATTGTCATCATTACATAGCATCAAAAGATGAGTTACACATGCCTCGCTAATCCTATCATTCTCATGCCTCCCTAAACTTAACTTTTAAACTAAACCACACCGAGCTCGCAAGCCTCCTTAGCAAATTAATCTTACCAAATCCATTCATAACGTATATAATAACGTCACCGCTGTGACATTTCGGCCACACTGTCCAAGACACTCTTAATTAAAAAAGTGTTTTGAACAGTGCAGCGAAACGTCACAACAGCGACGGTTCACGGATATGATCCCACTTTGTATTTAGCTCTTTTAAAGCTTGTTTGGATCTACATGGCGCTTCTGCATATAAAATACATGGATGTCTAGTTAGAAAAGAGCCAAATATGATGCTACATGACATAAATACAATTTAAGATGAAAACAGTTTACACCTTAAGCGCCTATATCCGTGTGCTTGCTGTCCGATCGAAACAATTTGGAGGCAGAACTTGAAGGTGATGTTACCTTCAATTGCCTCACCATTTTTATGCATTGTCGCCGAAATATACTATTACTTCATACACTAGCTACACAAAACCATAACGAGGATTAGCACATTGACAAAGGGTTGAAATTAATCTATTAGACTTCAAATACTAAAAACAAACACAACACAATACTAGACTTCAAATACTAGACAAGTTGAAGGTAATGTATTCATCATCGGCAGTACTAAAAACAAACACAACACAATACTAGACTTCAAATACTAGACAAGTTTTATATGCTACTTTAAAAAAAATGTAAGATCTAGTGTTGAGGGGTGTATTCATCATCGGCAGTACTACAATACTAGACAGAACACAATACTACAATACTAGACAGTACTACAATACTAGATCGGTAGATGCTACTTTAAATAAAATGTAAGATCTAGTGTCGAGGGGTGTATTCATCATAGGCACTAGACAGAACACAATACTAGACTTCAAATACTAGACAAATTTTCTGTGCTACTTTAAACAAAATGTAAGATCTAGTCGGCTACATACCCGGGGAAGATGCACGGCAATAGACCAGTAGATCCGCGTCGGCGACATACTCGGGGAAGATGCGCGGCGGCTCGCCGACGCGCCGCTGGGGGGGATGCGCGGCGGCTCACGACGCGCCGCTGGGGGAAGATGCGCCGACGCGCCGCTGGGGGAAGATGCACGGCGGCGATGCCGGCCGGACGCGCCGCTCAGATCTGCGAGATAAGGGTTAGGTCTGGAGCCGCCGCCACACTATGACTGTGGAGTGAGAGTGAGAGTGAGAGCGAGAGCGTTAGGGTTGCCGCAGTGGCACATTTATAGCATATAACATCGCAAACGGAGGCGATAAACAACCGTTTCCTCTAATTTCTTCACTGACACACTGGGCCTACTTACAAAGGATCGATAGAGTAATTGAACTAACTATCTACTCTACTTGTTCTGCTTACGCCCTGCCTCCGCGCCATTGTCATCCGCGACGCGGCGTCACTTCTTGCTGGTTGCCTTTTCCTCAGGCGCGTGCTCCTCCTCCTCCGGCTCGTGCTCCTCCTTCTCCAGCCGTGCGTCCTTCTCCGGCGAATCCTCCTCTCGCGCCTCCTTCTCCGGAGCGTGATCCTCCTTCTCCGGCGCGTCCTCCTCCGGCACCTCCTCCTTCGGCATCTCCTCCGATGCCTCCTCCTCCGGCGCCTCCTCCGACGCCTCGTCGTCGTCGTCGGCGTCGTATTCTTCCTGGCTAGAATAATACGGCTCCGGCGGGTCCTCCGGCTCCTCTTCCTCCGGCGACTCGTCCTCTTCGGAGTCATCTTCTCCTTCGCGTGAAGACGGCGGGTCCGAGTCGTCGGAGTCGTCTTCTACAGAGCGTGAAGATGGCGGGTCCGAGTCGTCGGGGTCCGAGTCCAGCGGCCCGTCTTGATCCCACCATGGAACTTCACCGCGGTCTTCCGCGCTCGCGTCGTCGCTCGGGACTTCCTCGTTCTGCCACCAGGGTTCCTCCATGGCGGTTGTGCTAGTGTGGTAGATAATGTGGGAGAGAACGAAGGGGAGAATGCGGGACCTGCTGGCTTCGCGCGGTTCCAGTCACATTTTATTAGCGTCGATCAGGCGGTTCCAATCCCTCGTGAATTAAGCCGCATTGAACAGGCGCGCTTCCAGATTGCAACTGCAATTTCCCAAGCACATCGCAAACGGATATACATAAACAACCGTAGCCATAGAGATACATATTGGAAACGGAGACAAATTTATGACCGTTGCCAATACTTTTGGTAACGGAGATATAAAATTCTCCGTAACCAATGTTGACGGACCAGCCTCTGCCAGGCCTCGTCCGCAACGCTAAAATCGTGATTCTCTGTCGCCTAACTCGTGCCGTTTCCATAGAGGGGTATCCGATGTGTCGTTCTGTACTAGTGTGTATTTCTTTGGCATGCTTACTTTCGTTGATCCAATATATAGGATAAACTCAATCAAATCCTATATGGCTATGATGTGCATGAAATTCAATTTCAAATTAATATGCACATATTTATTTGGAGTTTGTCCTATGTATTGTAGTTGCTCTAACTACTTTGGACCCAATGAGTTTGGGTACCATGTTGTACTTGAATTTGTTTTAGGTACATTGGAGATGCATTGGAAGCTTGTCTCATTTATAAGGAAGGTGGTGTCACCATGTGTTCATTGGAGCCAAGTTTGGAGGATCGATAACTTTTATCTTCTACATCACCAAAACTATCTCGGTAACAAGTATCTACCTCATGCTTACGTTTCTAGCTTTAAACCTTGTGTAGGTTGTATCTTGGCATGAATCTTTTTGTTGCAATTCATTTGGTTCTTGCAAAACGTCTTTATTGCAAATATGAGTAAGCCGGGATGATTACATATAAGGGGACTCTATATTCATTTCTATGATTCATCGATCCCAATTATGTCAATCTAGCACTTTCTACTTAAAGTCTCTCATGTGCGACATTGATGATTTTTCAAAATCATTTGCGTTTTGTGATACTTGTTATATTACTCGGAGCATCCTTTTGTTAACCTTTATCCCTTGTGGATAGTTTTTGATGCTATGATGAGTATGTGTTGGAAGTTCATTTATATCCCGTTAAGATATAATTCGGCTTTGTGCCATGTTTTTAAGCAAAGATCTTATTGGTGTATTTATGACTTCTCTTGGATATCATGATCTTTACCCTTGTATCTATCTTGTGTGTACATGTTTATTCGTAGACCCATATCTTAGTGATTCGTGTCTACTTAGAAACTTATACACATGAGAATAGTACATCTTTAATTGATGTTCCAATTCTTTAGTGATCACCTCTTATTGCTTTTGATTCTTTGGTGGTTTCTAAATGACACAAGCTTTATTTTTTGTGTTATGCTTTTTGCATCTTACTAAGCTTGTGGAGCTATTTGATTTATCTTCTTTTGGTGTGTGGGTATGGAAAAGACATGATATGCACTATGTGCAACTCCTTTTGAAAGACTATGTTGATGCTTTTACTCATCCTTGTATTAGTCACCTAAAATGTCTTCTTATCTCACACCCATCCTTATTTGTCGCTCCTTGCTCATGTTGCAAAAAAAAAATTATTTGTTGCAAGTTGTTTGCCTCTTTTCTCATTTATATTCTCTTGCATGTGCTTGTGTTCGAAGTTATCTAGAAGGGAGTGAGGATTCCATGTTGTGCACACTATATTGAAATACAAATCCTATTTGTGCACGTACCTTGGGGAGTTCCCTCTTGATATTTAGAACATTTTTCGGATCCTTTTTGATTGCTTGCTTCTTTCGTTGAATTATCTTCCTATTTGATATTCTCCTGCAATCTTTGGATCCTCAATATAGTTTGATCTCTCTCCATCTATTCTTCATTGGATAAGTGCATTTGATTTCACTCACATTATGAGAAATGCACACTTTATGGGGGAGCTCTTATTATATTGGCCTTCTTACTTTTCACCCATTTCGGCAATCGATGCCAATGGGGGAGAAATTTAGAGGGTTTAAGGGAATATGGGTTTGTTCTCTTGCGGTTCTCTTGCATCCTTGCTTTTTGTGTTGCATGGTTGCTTAAATTCATTATATAAACCCTCGTAAAGGGGATTGTCATCAATTACCAAAATGGGGGAGATTGAAAGCGCATGGTTGCCCCCATGTGTGGTTTTGGTAATTAATGATAATCCTTATGGACTAATGTTTACATTGAGATATTCTTGTAGATCTTGTCCATGGGAAAATATTGGAGTTCATGTGTTGGACTCTTGAAGATGACATGATGACCAATGCTCTATTCAAGGGTTTATACGAAGAATGGTCATGTGTAGAGTTGAGCTTATTGCAAGTATGGCTTGGAAAATAAGATTGAGTGAACAATCATGTTTACCTCCAAGCCATCATACATATCAAGAGAAGAAGATGAAGTGCAAGCTCAATATGATGTATCTCAGAAGATATCATTTGATTGAGGCTTGCAAAGGAAACATGAAGACAGAGCTTAGCGAGGCCCTCCCATAATGGAGTATGGGGAGCATTTGGAGAAGTCTTCATCAAGCATGTGCTAGTAAGCACAAACAAGAAAGGTGCTTCAACTTGAGAGAGTCAAGATCGTCATCATCGGGCTCAAGTGGAATGCGCAAGGCAAAGGTATGATCTTGATAGGTTTTCTATTTTACCGGTCTCATGTTTGTTTGTGAGAGACCGGGTTATAGGATAGACGGCGTACTATCAAGAGGGGCTCTCAAGTGAGTAACTTGATCGCATCTTTGTGGAGAGCTCAAACCTTTGCATACTTGCCATATCATCTTTCTTGGTTCTTATTTGGTTTTCTCCTTGTTGGGTTTTGGTGCTTGTTGTGATCTTCACGACAAGCCCAAGTTCACCGAAAATGAATTTCGTATGGAAAACTTGTTGCGTTTTCGGTTTTGGAGGTTTGCCGGTTATTCCTTTTTAGAGAGGTTTTACCTTTATCCTTTTGGTTTTATCTTCCATTGTTGGACTATGATGTTTCTCTGCATGACCTTGTAAAGCTCTTCGTTGTGATTCTAACGAGCCTGAGAACATCGAAAACGGAGTCCGGATGATCAAGATATCTTCGTTTTCGTGTTCAGTGTTTCTGCAGTTTTCTGAGGGGCGGAAGTTCCGGATTTGGCCGGAAATTCCGGCCATCCGGAAGTTCCGGGCAAATTTCCGGCCAAAGTTCTGGCCGAGTACAAAACCATTTTTTAGTCGCTTTTCTGGGGGTCCGGAAGTTCCCGGCCGGAAGTTCCGGCACCAGGACCGGAAGTTCCGGCCTAAGTGAGCCTGCAACGGCTATTTCGGTGGGAGGGGCTATAAATATCCCTCCCCTTCCTCAACCTTGAGCAGCTCGTTTTTCCCTCTCTCTCCTCCATTGTTGACCTTGGAAAAGCTTGCCCCCTCTCAATTCCTCCCATGATTCTTGCATATCTTTGAGGGATTTGAGAGAGGAGATCTAGATCTACATTTCCACCAATCAATCTCTCCTCTAAGTGAGGGGAACCTAGTGGATCTAGATCTTGGAGTTCTTGTGTGGTTCTCTTCTTTGTTCTTCCTCTCTTCTCCCCCCATAAGCATTAGTTGCTTTTGGTAGGATTTGAGAGTGAAGGATTTGAACACTTGTGCTCTTGCCTTTTGCATTTGGTGCATCAGTGTGCTCTCCACGAGGATTCGTGGAAATTGAAAGTTTGTGAGCTTGTTACTCTTGGGTTCTCGTACCCTAGACACCCGTGTGGTGGTTGAGACCTTTGTGGTCACTTGTAAGCCGTTCGGGAGCCCCCAACCCCGTTGTGGGTTGTGCCCCGGATTGTTGTTGTTAGCCGTTCGGGAGCCCACAATCCCATTGTGGGTTGTGCCCCAGATTGTTGTTGAAAGGCTCCGGATTCCGGCTCGAAGAATTCCGATAGTGGAAGGTGAACCAAACCTTTGTGGTGCGGTTCATCAGAGAAGAAGGTGAAATCTTTGTGGTTGTTGAACCATTGTGTTGGTTCACACCTCTCCAACGAGACGTACTCCCTTAACAAGGAGGAACTCGGGAATACATCCTCGTCTCCGCGCGCCTCGGTTATTTCTATACCCGAGCTTTTTACTTATGCACTTTACATTGTGATAGCCTTCATGCTTGAAGTATTCTATTGCTATCACCTTGTTGCTTGTATTGCTTAGCATAATTTGTTGGTGCACATAGGTGAGCCTAGTTTATTTAAGTTGTCGGCTTGTTAATTTAAACACCTAGTTTTATTCCGCAATTAGCAAGCCTAAATCGAAAAAGTTTTAATCGCCTATTCACCCCCATCTAGGCGACATCATTGTCCTTTCAATATTATCATGTAAAACAGTCACGTTACTACCACAATAAATCAGTTTTTACAATCAATAGTATATACTATAGTAGCAAATAATACATGTTGGACATTCATGAGGTGATTACAAAATAAAGTCTAAAACAAACAAGAAAATATTCAAGATCTTAAACTCTTTTTTCTTCTATACACAATATCTATTCTTTTTTCAAGGATATGGGCTTGGAAAGGCATATCAGGGTTCATAAAAGAAAGGCCAAGCGGCCAAAGGTACATCGCGGGCTGGCACAAATGCCGAGCGCGCACCCACGCTGCAAAACAGTTACAACTCAATGCCTACTACTCGCGGCACCTCTACCGCTCCGCCTATAGAAGGCAACCTCTGAACAAAACCTAGCTGTTCTCCACACCTCAGCTTCCTCCTCTATCTTATGGAGCACGGCTCTTACAAAAGGGGAGGCGTTATTGAAGACGATGTCATTCCGGTGTCTCCACAGTGTCCAACACACTAGTGACACGATTATCCAGAAGTCGCGCACGTCCCGCCTTGGCCCTTGGCGTGAGGACACCCACTCCACCAAGGATCCCCAATCTTTTATTTTGAAGGAACCGTAGAAGGACACAGATACCAAACCACAGACGTATGAATACCAAAAAGGTTTTTTTTTTCCATAATTTTAATTTTGAGCTGCAATGACAGGCTACATGCACGAACACATCAATTAACATAATCAACCAATATCGTAAAGAGTACCACCACCAGTATTTCAGGGAATAACAACCGAACAACCTGGTCAACATCGCTGTTAAGGACGTAGCATCCGGGACAACTATTTTAAAGACAATCCAGAAAATCCAAAATCGATCAGACCAATCAAGATCTTAAGTACCATACCTAGACAAATTTAACCTTTACATCACCACCATTAACATTGGGAAAAAGATCTCGTCGTTGAAGAAAGGACCGAAGATTACTTCTTGTAGACGATGCTGACCCCCTTGATGAAGAAGACACCACCAAGACATTAATCCAATAAAAAAAATCAGTTAGTTACAAAGGAATATGGTACTTGAACATGGCAAACACATACCCATCTTCTATCATAGAATCACGGCCCATCTATTATTCTTTATGCTTCGGGCCTAAAGTGATAAACGAGATGCAAAACAAAGACATCATGAACTCGGATCTGCATATTCTTTCAAGAAAAAGGCTCCTTCTATATCTACAAACTCCCATTTTTTTCTAATTTTTTTTTGTAAGCTCTGAAAAAGAAAATCCACATATCTCATTTTGTGTCCTATGAATCAGATAGCTGCTGTGTGGGCATCGAAAGTCAAAATACACCTGCTCCACGGCCACGGTTTCCTCTCCACCGCCCTGTACACCATTCTTTCCTCTTCTTCTTCCTCTCCCGAGTCCTGACCTACCCAAGCTCTCTCCAACCCGACCGCTGTGCCCTAGAGCTGCCGCCGTGCCGTAGCTTAGCATCACCCCCCTACGCCTCGCGCCGGCAGCCCCTCCGCCTTTCACGCGCGTCGCCGCCCATCGCCGTTCCCGTTCTACCTCATCGCGTCCCTTCTGTCCGGGCCTCGTCCGCAATTTTTGGCCATTGGTTTATGAGGTAAGTCGCTTCTGTCAACCAGTGATTAGTTAAAACTCACTGACCTCCACAAATTATCGGTTTCCCTATCTAGATCCGCCCCTCTTAATGTCTGCATGGTCGAATTTGGAAAATTGAGGTAGTTTTATTCCGAAGTAAGACTAAGAGGCTCTTCAATTTTCAAATAAGCTAAGAAATCACGATGTACTACTGCTAGCGGCGTTTGAAAACCCTTTTGCTCCTGCCATGCGGAATATGTGTTTTCCACGAGATTTTAGCGCAGAGCTGTATGGTCATATATATTTTTCCACTAAGCAGAGGATTATTATTTTTTACTTGTGAGTTTTGAACTGTAACATTTAAATTCTGGTTGCCATGGGATCGAGTTCAGCTCTCTGTCCTGTACCAGAGCTGTTAGTGACACCTTTGAAGCTGGAATGGGACACACTTTGTTAGAAGTTGCTTGGTACCTTCCAATGAAAAGCTTTTTTGCCTTCAAATTGCTCAAGTTAGGTAGACACTTTTTCTATATATTTTTAATATCCATGTTGTACCTAACATGATGTTGCTTTAGGTTGCTTTGTAGTCTTTTCCTTAGTAGTTATCTATTGGTTAGAGATCCTTAGAAGCATTCCCCAGCTCTTTCTAGCCCTCCCTTTCTAGATATGCTGCATGGCTTCCAGTATTGTGCTTATGAATCATTAAACATGATTATAATGCACATGGCTCTTCGCTGATCAAACCAGAAGCATGCAAATGCTATATGATACGATTTTTTCCACATAATCCCAGTTAACTGGCTAGTGTTAGTGTGTTACTGTGATGTAAGAATGCACTGCATCAGGAAACATGCAAACCTGGTGAGTAAGTCACAGCAAGGCTGAATGTCAGATGCTAAGTTATCCTGTGCAGTGTTCGAGTTTCATTTACCAATATTTGTATACCTGGCATAGTTTCAGAGAGATTACTGACATATGGTGGCTACCGACTTCAGTAGAAAGTCTCACCTAAGGATCAGCTATGATATAACATACATATCCTCATAACTAATTCATCAATTACTACCATGTTTTAGTGGGGTAAAGGGTAATTTCTTCAGATCCTTATAGATTTGTACGTAAAACCCATTACTAGGTAGCTTGTCTGTGTACTTTCCGAGACGACGATTTCAATTCAATTTGCATCAATTATTGCAGTTATTTATACTGTATATTAAATGACATATCTGTTTATTGTCATTATTATCTGTTTGTTTGATGTTTCTGTTACATATATTTTGCAGGATCAGTCATAAGTGGCTTCCCATGAGCTTTGAAGAATGATGCCTTTGCCGCTGTAGGCTTTCCATAACATGTAGCTCTAGTGTTATACTTGCACTGGATTTTTCTTAGCAGACAGAGATGCAGAAGTCTGACCATCACGAGCAGAATCTTACTTCACCTAGGGGACTTATCCATAAAGTGCTTCGTCGTACGAATAGCAGGCGATCTCCAACTGCAACAGAGCAAGACCCTTCCCCTGTATTTCCAGAAACAAGCAATGTTAAATTCTTAAAGCAAAAGAATGCAGAAGATGCAGTCAAGGATCCAGAGAAGGCAATCGCGCATGATAACCGAACTGAAGATGAGAAGTTTGATTTATTGGGATACGAAGTTTGTTCTGGGAAGCTTACATTAGATAACAAAGGTAGAAGCGTTTCAGGCGAACAATCTGTGTCAGGTTCTAGTGGCAATTGCTTTGATGCTAGGCTCACCACTGAAGCCTTAGTATGGGGTTCTGACATCCTTAAGCTTGAGGACATTGTGACCGTAAGTTAGTAGCTACTTAGCTCACTGATTTCAGTCAGCCACTTGCATTTATGTGTTTAAGGAGTTTCACCGCAAGCATATATCACTTCAATGCTAATTTTTTTTTATAACTTATTAACCCACAGGTGTCATACAATTCTGGACTCCGGCATTTCACTGTACATGCTTGTCCTCTTGAAAAAAGATCCAAGGGACTTTCCTGTTTTATGAAGCCTAGAAGAACTCAAAAGGACTTGCGTTTCCTATCCACCACTCCACAGGAGGCCTTTCGGTGGATCAATGGATTTGCAGATCAACAATGTTATGTTAATCTGTTACCACATCCCATGGCATCTAGCAAGAAGCATTCGTCTGAACTCATTCCATTTGATGCTATGCTTGATCCTTATGTTAAATGTCGGTCTCCACGAAAGATACTTGTCATCCTGAATCCTCGATCTGGACATGGTAGATCTAGCAAAGTTTTCCATGGGAAAGTGGAGCCCATATTTAAGGTATGTCTGGTTAAGTAGAAGCATGTGTCTTAGCTATAGATCACATCTACTTGGGTTTTTGCCAAATAGGATAATAGTTCGGGTAATAAGTATGCCTATGGATTGGCTTCGAAATTTGATTAGCAGTGTTCAAAGGTTGTCCTAATTTCGGATCACAATTCTATAAACATTTCAATCCATGCCAGGTCGGCTTCGTGAGATCGTTGTATAACAATTCTCATAACTTGGTGAAACATGAATATTAAGCTTGGATAAATAGACAAGAGTCATGTATAGTTACTTGCCTATTTGTTAAACATGAATTCATTTATTGTACTTACACCACCATAGAAATGTTTATGTTGTCAGTATCTTACTTAGATAAGCTTCTATATGTATATGATTCATTTTGACTCCGTGTTGTGCAACATTATCTGAAAAACCTACCGTTCTTCTTTGTAAGCCAGGTGCTATAGTAATAAAAAGATTCCTTAAGACCTTAACAGGCTCTATAATACTGTAACTGAATATTCCACCAGAAATTTTACTGTGTTGATATCATTAGAACCTCTTCCTCAATGATATCATTGAATCAAGACCTTGTTGTTATCATGTAGGTGTGTGCGATGGAATTGCTTTTTAACGTTAGTATATCTCTAGATAGTATACCCTACCACTGCCTTACCTTCAAGACCTTGGTGTTATCTTGCAGCTCCATGTGACATGCCTTCGAGAATTATTATTAACTTGTCATGTCAGTTCTAAGTTGCTAAATTTACCAGAGGATGGTCTTTGTTCTAAACTTCGATGCCGAGAAGTGCCATTTAGTTATATAAAAAGTTTGCACACTCATGCTTGTTTACACATACCACTTGTTTTCGTTGCCTCAAGTACTTGTGTTTGGTTTAATAATAATAATAAGTGTTAGAGACAGCTTGCAGGTTTCAAGATGGAAGTGGTCAAAACTACACGTGCTGGTCATGCAAAATCTCTTGTATCAACTATTGATTTTAGTACCTGTCCAGATGGTATATTCATCTTTACACTTTCCCTTTGTATTTTACATTGATCATCTGAATCACTTTTTTCCTTACTCACTAGGAATTGTATGTGTTGGTGGCGATGGAATTGTTAATGAGGTTAGTTTATATCAATTTTATGCATATCCTTTTTTGCTGGCCTTTGTCTTTTCAGTTATTTTAAAGTTGAACTAAAACCACGACACTTATTTCGGAATGGAGAGAATACTAACTACAAAAGCTAATCTTAGTGGCAGTCTCGTAAATATGGATTGATTGGAGTGCACAGTATTTTATTGGGCCATACAGGGTGAATTCAGTGCTGCATAGTGCAGACTGCGCATCTCAAAGCACAAACTCACAGAATCTAGAAAGTCCAACTCTTATCTGTAATGGCTAGTACTCCAGCACCTGTATTTGTTATCAACCTTTGCTAGCTCCTCAACTTTACCTGCTCGATTGAGAGTTACTAGGTTCATGGAGCTTATCTAGGGACATTAAAAATTCTCATACAACACATTCCACTTTTGTTATGCAACGACAATTTGGTGTTCATTAAGTTGTACTATTGACTTGCTAAATACTAAGTTACATTCAAGGGCCCTGTTGATGTTTGTGTTGCTTGTTTTGTCAAAAAAGTCTGTTCAGTAGTCCTCTGTTCTGCTTGAATTGCTGGTAGCTTGCTTTGGCTTGAGGAGTTTGGAGTAGCTTTTGGTGCTGGATTACTGTAAATATAACTGCAAAAACCTTTGTGGTTTTGTTGGATGTTTGTTCCGTTATCTGATGATGATGGAACCTGGCTCCTTTGCAAGGGGAGCCATATGGAAGAAATAATAATATTCGCTACAGTTGAACCCTGTAAATTGTCATGAACAATTGAGGAACCTCTTTGTTTGCTAGTTTTCTGAAGTTATCTTCTCGTTATCAAAGAAGATATTTGTATGCAAAGTACAGGCCCTGATGCAGCATCCAACTTATTCTGCAGGTACTCAATGGTCTTCTGTGCAGAGAAGATCAAAATGAGGCAGTTTCTGTTCCAATTGGTATAATACCTGCAGGGTCTGACAACTCACTTGTTTGGACAGTCTTGGGTGTTAAAGATCCAATTTCTGCAGCATTGTCGATTGTTAGGGTAAACAACATCAGTGGTTCAGCTTTATAGCCTTTACTGACGATTTTCTGTATATATTTGACTCCTCTTTGCAAGTTTGCATATAACTTGTAGTCGTTGCATTGGAAATATTCAAGTTATTGTAGAACCTAAATGTTACTTATCATACTGGGTAGAACACCTTATCCTTGATTAGATCACACACAACCACAACTATTGAGCTAGATATATTCATATATCACAGAACTACTACTTCTATGCCATATTGTTGCTCCTGTGGTATTGCTTTGTATTCTGAAGTTTCTAACGTTAAGCAAATTTTGCCCAGGGCTTCTCCATATCAGCTACTTGCCAAACCTCGCCATTTTCCTACTTAGTTTTTGTGTCACCTACCTTCGTTGATGCTGGCTGCTATTTAACACCTCGTCAGAGATGATTGTTAGTCAGGTCCATTCTATTTTGTGAATTCTAGATGTTGATGGTAGGGAATGCCAGTTTTGTTGAAAAGACTTATGTACCAATACCATACATAAAAATTAGGCACTTTTGGATCATCCATCTGAAGCTCTTTTCTTGCTCTAGTAAAAATTATGTTACAATGTGGGAAAAAATAGGTTATGTAATATAGATAAAGTGAAAATAGCTAAGTAAGCCATGTGTATTACTGGCTGCATAGTTTCATCTAAGAGATGCCACCCTATACTGTTGGAACAGTTTAATGTGGATATTACTAATTTATGTTCTTGCAATTTCATTGTCAATCATCAACTTATTCTGTTCCATATGATGTTCGGTCAAAAGAATATACTCCGATTGATATTGATTGAAATTGGTTTGTTGCAGGGAGGTTTAACACCGATTGATGTTTTTTCTGTCGAATGGATTCAGAGTGGGACTACTCATTTTGGCACAACTGTCTCATATTTCGGTTTTGTTAGCGATGGTACCAGATAATTGCCATTTCAGAACATTTTCTCTGGTTATCACATTAGCTTCTGGAACTAAACTAAAAGCGAGTTTCCTTTTATCTGTTTGCAGTTCTTGAACTTTCAGAGAAATACCAGAAGCGTTTTGGTCCTCTCCGTTACATTGTAGCTGGTTTTCTCAAATTCATGTGCTTGCCCAAATACAGTTTTGAACTGGAGTATCTTCCAATATCGGATGCTGATACTGCTGAGCGTAAAATTCTGGAAAGGCTAGAAAAGGTTGACACATCAGACCTTTATGATGATGTTATTCAGAGGTCGAGAGCTGAAGGTTTACCACGTGCCTCAAGTTTATCTAGCATCGATTCAATCATGTCTACAAGTATAATGTCTGGGGGTGAGCCGGAGGTTTCTAGTCCACGTGCTAATAATGAACCCTCTGAACTTATCCGCGCACTTGATACGAAATCAAAACGCCAGTCTTTAGGGAGGACAAGTACTTTCAAAGAACCAGAAGAATTGCTTCACCCTCAGGCATCAACTCCAAGCTGGCGTAGATCCAAATCAAAGTCAAGGACAGAAAAGGCATGGCCAGGTTTAACTGCTACAAATGATACCAAGTCTTCTAGGAGTACCTCAGCACATGATAAAGAAGACACATCGTCCACAGTTTCAGATCCTGGACCTGCATGGGATACAGGACCCAAGTGGGATATGGAACCTAAATGGGATAATAATCAACCTAACTGGGAATCTGAAACTCCTACTGAGCTACATGGTCCATCTGATGACATTGAGCTTGGTCTGACTAAGGAGCTAGTGCCAAGCTTGGATGAAAGATGGGTCGTTAGAAAAGGGCGGTATCTTGGTGTATTGGTATGCAACCATTCATGCAAGACCGTGCAGAGTTTAAGTTCCCAGGTTGTTGCTCCCAAGGCTGAATATGATGACAATTGCCTGGATCTGCTGCTGGTTGGTGGAAGTGGGAGGCTGAGGTTATTAAGATTTTTGGTGCTTTTGCAGTTTGGAAAACACATTTCTCTTCCACACGTGGAATATTTAAAGGTATGACATCCAATTCTACTTTGGTATTTCATTCATTTTGACAAACTGCTGTTTTGGTGTTGGCTTGCTCTAAAAATATATTATCGTATATGGTTATTCATATTCTTTAACTACATAAATATTGTTGTTTTCTTCATAAAATGGTTCAAACTTCAAAGTTAACTGTGTAACACTATTTGTCTTCTGGATGTTCTTAAATCATGTAATGGTATCTTGCATAGAGCAAGACAAATGTAGGAAATATGAATTTGTTGGTCGCAGCGGAAATTGCCATGGTTTTGCTTAGACCTGTCATGACCATTGTATTGTCCACTCATGCAAGTTTGATGATAAGCGCTTTTTTATTTAATTTCCTTAGCTCACTGCTGTGCTAAAATTTCAGGTAAAATCCGTGAGACTTAAGGCAGGCCCAAATACACACGACGGATGTGGTATTGATGGTGAACTACTCCGTGTCAAGGGGCAGGTTCGGTGTAGTTTGCTACCTCAGCAATGTCGTTTGATCGGCAGGCCATCCCAAAACCCTGTACAGTAACTGTAAATACATAAACTCTGCAGCCTGCATCCCCTATGACTGCCTGGAATCTTCCACCTGTACAACCGACGTTGTGGATTTTTTTCTCCGCATTCAGAACAGTCTTGCTCACAGGCATCGAAACACAGCTCACATATGTGCTTGATGAGTAAAGTGCTGGAGTGTGACATATATCCAAGAAGTGAAGCCTATCCTGTCTGCAGTCTGTCGTGCGCCGGTTTCGCCTTTTCTTTCGGCTGATACTCCACTATAGAGCCATCCTGATCAGTGTACTTCGGGTGGTTCAGAACAGCATAGTGCCGACCGCGTATGTGCGGTGCTTTGGAGGTCCCAGTTTGTGCTGTTGTTTGGAGGTCCCCGGTGCCGGCCACTTGATGCGTGTTAACCCCCATTAGAGAGACAAACACTTGCAATGCTATGTGTCCTGGATCAGCTTGTAGTGTTTACACAAAGTGTGATTAAGCTTTCTATCGTGTCGGCTTCCCAGTACAGTATAGGTTTTGAACCGAAAAAGAGAGAAGATACTTGTGGTGGTGCTGCCTTTCACTTGTAAATTCTTGTTTCCTATGAGGTGTGATGTACCGGGTTGTAATCTGTTCGAGTTGTCTGCCACAACGAGATGGATCATATATCTTCTTCAAGATAAACTTGCAGGTACATATGTACTATGTGTTGTTTCTCTGTTGGGGAATAAACATCATGGTTTGGTAGTGTGACAATATTGGTCGCAAAGCACTTAATGTTGTCTGCTTTTATCATTTCGTTCTCGAGAAACAAAAGGTCGTAACTACGAGAGTACATACATATTCTGGTTAGTTCAGCTAACCAATAGGGAATTCCCGAACCGAAATCTTTCAAATTACAGGAAGAGAGCTACTGGCAAAATAGTAAACATGATTACTAAAATCTTTCAGATACAGAAACCATCACTGGCAAAAGTCGCAAGGACACCCAGCTGTTCGTGTGATAATTGTAGGTCGCAATATTGGTAGCATGAGGTTGCTAAACAGGAAACCAAAAGGCAAGGTCGAGGGCGCATGTGAACAAAACGCACCTGGTGATTCTTTGATGGAAAGCCATATATGCCTAGCTAGCTCAGGCTGTGCAAACGCAAAAAAGGCCGAAACAAACAAAAGCGACGGACTGTGCAGGTGATAACACACAATACACAGTCACACAGACACTACTACTTCTCATCGCAAAACTAAAATAGATACTTCACTAGATCAGTAAGACTGCTACCAACTCAAGTACAGAGAGAATAAAAAAAGCCGGGAAGAGCAGTAATACTGCAAGAACAGTGAAATTGTAGTATAACTATCAGCTAGCCGGAGACGGCGGCTTGGATGTGCGCCCGGCTAGCACTTGCAATGGCAGCCGCGGCCCCTGGCGAAGCCGAGAGAGACGCAGCGGCCGCCGCGTCTGCACCCGCCGTAGTGGCAGACGTCCATGCAGGCGCTGTTGGCCGCTGCGTCACCCGGGTCGCACTGCTCCACCGGGATCGTCACACCGCACGGCACCCCCGACGGGTAATCCTCCACCCATGCCGCCCTCGCCGACGGCGCCGCGGCCACAACCACTGCGAAAAATGGCACATCAGACACGCATGCATGCAAATGAAAGATCTCGCGCCGGCACTCGCCGCACTTACCGGTGAGCATGGCGACGAGGACGAGGAGGAAGAAGCGCGGAGGCAGCAGGGAGAGACGGCAGCGGCACGCGCCGGCATCGTCTCCTCTAGCCATGAGCCTTGGCTTTTGGTCCTTCCTGCACGTACAGCTGTGGTGACAAGCTGACGGCTCCGCGCGCTGTGCATGCCGGCCATTGTATGCGCGCGGTGCAGTGTGATATATAGCTAGAGAGATGAGAGGTGGCGACGAGGAGAACGGCTGGAAAGCGACGCCGCGGCAAAGGGTGCAAAGTACATCTACTGATCCACACCGATACTGTTGTTGTGCTGCTGTTGAACATGCATATATGGTTGGTTTTTTTTCTTCTGCGAAAAGCATATATGGTGGTTAGCATAGTTTATTTATGTGATCCGGGTATCAACACTTGTCATAAGGGTGGTTATTGTTGCATAATTAGTTGATTTGGACGCGCATATCTAGCTTGCTTTTAGCTAGCTGGATAAGGGTATCAGTAAAATTCATCTAATGTACATGATTAAGACTTTATATACTTATTGTATAGTGCGTGGATTTAATTGGTCAAGTTATATTCAACATCATCTAATGTATCATGTACCAATGGCACACCATCTAATGCTTATGATAACGTGCAAGAGCCATATGTTAGTTAAGATTAGGGATGTAAACGGATCGGATTTTGCCTCTACCATATCCTTTACCACATTTTTTCCTCAGATTCGGATTGGATCGGATCGGATAATAAACGGTTGCGGATTCGGTGGCAGATATATGGTCACGGATTCGGAACGGAAAAAGAGCGGATTCGGGGCGGAAATAAAATTAATCGGATCGGTACGCGCAATGTACATCATCAACCCACAAAACTAAAAATAATCGCTCTACAACTTAATAACCTAACAAAGTTATATTCCATAGTTTGTACAATAACCATTTAAGTGAGTTGTTGTTCAACGGATGAACTACACAATTTGCTAACTACAAATTGTGCTATATTAGTTTAGACATTTCGGTAGAAAATCGGATTATTCAAGTTATAACCATGGGATAATCCTAATTAATTTTTGGATAATTCATAATCGGATGCTATTTTCCATACCATATCCTATACCGTATCTGGGTTTTCAGTTCGGAATCGGATATCCTTATCCGTCGGATTCTTCTAAAACCGGATATGGATTCTTTAAAACGGATTTGGCGGTGGATTCGGTGCGGGAATTATCCTATCCGTTTACACCCCTAGTTAAGATACAACGTTGATAACTTCCCCATTAACTACGGTGCGATATCAACAATTTCCGTATGATAAGAAGCTAAGAAATAGCACTTGGATTGACCTTAGCAAATATGTTGTTTTATTGTACGATTTCGAGTCATAGAACCAAAAAAATCCAACTTCTCGATTATTTATCAACTACAACATTTTGAAGTTTTCATTTTTTTCTATGATGCATGTAACCAAACAAATCTAGATGCAAATTCTTATGTTATTCGATCATATAGATATATGCATGGTTGGTCTCTGAACTTGGCCGAGATGAGTACTTTGGTCACTGAAGCTGCAAGATGTTGCCCACTGGTCACTCAACTTGGCAGAGATGAGTAAATTGGTCACAATCATGAAGTGGTACATTGACTGGGCCGTTGACCGCATACTTTGACCATTTTTTCTTCTAAAACAACCCTATATAATTAAAGAATTAGTCTTTTTTCTCACTGAAGGGTGGGTCCCACTAGTCAGGAGGTCATTCATCACAAGCACCTCGCCGGAGACACCGTATTCACAAGCACCTCGCCGGAGACTCACCGGGAAGCAGGGAGGGAGGAAGTGGGGCGGCGTGTGGGGGTCGCCGACGGGAGCGACGCGCGGCGGAGCTGGAGGTCGGGAGTGGGCGGTGCTGGAGGTCGTGGAGGCCGACTCCGCCGTCCGCCTCTGACCGCGCCTCACTGCGCTGTCCTCCATAAGCGCCGGTGAGCTCATCTGCATCGCGGGCATGGAGGAGGACCTCGCCGGCGTCGCTCCACACATCGCGGGAATGGAGGAGGAGCGGGGGGCGGCGACAGTGGCAGAGGACGAGATCTGGCGGCTGCCGGGAGAGGTGAACCCGGAGATGCTCGACAAGTTGTGCTTCTTCGTCCTAGTGCGCGCTCTTCTCGGGCGTCTCCCTGGCGCTCTACCTCGCCGTCGTCGTCAAGAGCCACCTGCAGGTCGGCACCGCGGCCGTCAGGGCCATCCTCCACCGTGGGGGATTCTCTGTCGCCGTTTCTGTGCAGGTCGTGTGGACCACCACCGCGGGGATGTCTCGGCCGCCGACTCTTGGTCCAGGCCTCCGTGAGCTGCCGCTACGCCGGCGGCGCGGATGGATTCCCTCCTCCATAGTGCCTTCTCTAGCCTTTCTCTCTCTCTCTCTCAATCCGAGCTCCACCGTAGGCAAAGGTTGAAGACAACCTGACAGGTGGGGCCCACTTGTAAGCGAGACTAACATAAAAAGAAATAGGTTAATTCAATTTTGTGATTCCATAGGGTTGTTTTAGCAAACAAAATTGGTCAAATTATGCGGTCAACGGCCCAATCAGTGTGCCACTTCACGATTGTGACCAGTTTACTTATCTCTACCAAATTGAGTGACCCGCGGACAACATCTTGCAACTTGAGTGACCAAAGTACTCATCTCGGCCAAGTTCAGTGACCAACCATGCATATATCTCTAGAGATTTCACTTCTAACTTTTTCCTAGTGTGTGTTTGAAATCTCCGGGTCAGATAGGCACCTTGTTGGCTTGTTATATAAGTTGTATCATTGGAAACACGGCGTGCAAGCATTCCGATGATCAACTTAAAAATTATATGATCGACGGACAAAATTATATCGTATTGGATCACTCTTATAGTGGTAAGGGATGTGTGATTTAGTATAATTTAAAGCATTTTTGCCACTTTGGTATTTAAACATTGTGCGAGTATGTGGGTTTGGGTTTAAATCACATGCTCCAGGAAGAAGTTTTATAGTTATCGAATGACCTTTCAGTACCGAGTATGGGTGTAAATGGATAGGATAATTTTCAGTGCCGAATCCATATCCAGTATTGAAGAATTCGACATATAAGAATATCCGATTCCGAAGTGGCTCCTGGATATGGTTTAGGATATTGTATAGCAAATATCATGCATATATGGATTATTCAAAATTCATTTAGGATTATCTAAACGTTTCAAACTGTATTATCCGATTTTCGAGTCTAAAACCAAGGCCAATCTGACACAATTAGTAGTTACTGAGTCACCTAATTCATGTGGTTAACATGTCTACTTGTGAAGTCTACCACCACCGACAGAGTGATGGTTCAACTATTTAATTTATATTTATACCATCCCATCAATACTCAGGTTTTAGTCTAAACTATCTCTCTAGCTGTTTTCTTAATTAGTTGAACCTGCAAGGCTCAAATGTTAAATCTCTCATAAGGTTTGCTAGAAATATAATTCTTAGTCTATAAGAGTATTTATCCAACAATTTTTTCCGGGACGAGTCCACCCCTGTTTCCGATTCAAATCCATGATTCGTTATAACCGTAATCGAATCCGTAACCGGCCATTATATGCCCGGCTTCGAATCCAAGCAAAATATAGTAAAAGGTAAGGTACGAACAAAATCCTATCTGTTTACACCCCTAATACAGAGGAAGACAAGGGTTTGTGGTTACCACCTTCGTGGTGTAAGGTAACCTTCGTGATGTACCTTACACAGTTATGGCACATCTATATCTATATCTATACCTAATAATAATAATAATAATCTCTACTATATAATACGAGTAGTGTTTCTTCCTCCCAATTTTCGTCCGTTTTTTGGTACGTCGTACGTCCGCTTCGTACGTCATGTTTGATCGATGGGTTCTTTCGTACGTCGCGTGAGGTTCCTGGGTTCGTCTCGGATCCGCTCAGCTACGTCATCAGGAATCCATGTCCGACCCAAAACAGATGATTGCTTTATAATCCAATCACCAGAAGCAGCGATCAGTATCAGATTTGATCAACATGTAGAACCGCGGGTCTGTACCAGCGCAACGGGAGGTTCTAGATTTGTCGTCTTCTTCTTCGGGCATCACCGCTGGAGAAGCCAGGCCGAGGACGCGGCCATGGCCGCTACGACGAGTCGTGCCGGGAGCACGGGACTCACAGGAGGTGAGTGGAGACGACCCGTCCGGGCATCGGGCGCGGCCTCAGCAGAGGAAAATTCGCCTCAGAGCTTGACTGAGAGACCGAGGCTTGAAATCACCATGGAGCGGATCGATCTCGCAGCTGAGAGGTGATTTGGAAATTTGGAGATGGGAATGCTCCGAAAAAGGGCTTGGTCCTTGGGCATGGGCAGCGTCTCGACCGGTCGCATCTATCAAAAGAAGTACCAGCTGAAACATCTCTCCATTTGGTTTGCTTTTCCCTTCACCTAAAACAAGACCTAGCTTAGTGGCATCTAATACAACTATTTAGAGTGCACAAAACTGACTATATAAATAAAGAAAACCCATGTACACAACATGAATAAACCAAATGCTTCACCCATCACATGAATTGATTCTTTTTTTAATGATGATATCATATAGCTCTATTCAAAATCATAGGTTAGTTCAACTAAAATCTCAGGAATATAGTAAATAATTCAGATCAATTTGACCCATAACTGCTGACCCATACCAAAAGAGGTCATGTCAGAAGAATATATATGAAGTTATCATAGACAAGAATATATCAATATATATTTCTTAACATTCGAAACATTTTTTACTGAGTCAACTTGATGTTCATCCAGCTAAAAAATAAAATTATTCTAGGCATGCCGATTGGATTGAGGCAAAATTTGTGTAGTAACAACGTATTTTTTACCAAAATTTGATGAAACAAATTATAATGTTTCTAGAAATTAAAGATAATATTGATTTATTTTATACCCGTTGCAACGCACGGGCAATTTGCTAGTACCTAATAATAAAAGCATTAAGATTTCTTGTGGCACGTCATTTTTTTTGCCGATTTTACCCTTCCACCAAACCACATATTTACCTACCACTGCCATCCATAAGTTAAAAAACGGTTCGTTTTTTTCGTGTCGTTATTCCGTGTCGTTATTAAAGGAGCTATGGCTTCCCGGTTTCGTTGGTCCTGCTCATCCCCGACCTCCCAACCCTAGCACAGGGTATCGCCGCCGCCGCAGCGCTCCCTTCTTCCTCGCCGCACCCGCACCACCCCGTCCCCCCGGTCTCGCCACCCAGCCCCGACCCACCCCAACCCTAAACACCCTCAGACCACCGTAGGAAGGGCCAGGTCTCGCCGGAACCGCCCGGCCGACCGCGCGGGCGGCAGCGGCGGCTCGCTGGCGCAGCGCAGCAGGGCTCTGGCCTGAGCCGTCTTCTCGGGCGACCAGCTGCTGGCGTACGGGCTGCTGGCGGCCACGGCCGCGGCGATGCAGTCGTCGCTGCTGGGCAAGCTCGGCCAGCCGGAGCTGCAGTGGATGGGGATCTGCGGCCTCTACGGCGCCTTCTGCAGGCAGGTCGGCATCTCCATCGCCTGCGCCGTCGTCGCCGTACTCGCCACCGCACTCCTCGCCTCCTTCTCCGCGTTCAACCTGTTCCGGCTCTACGGCGGCCGCAAGGGGAGCAGCACCACGAGGAACGGCGCTACGTGTGGTATCTAAAATTAGAAACATTGATATATAGCTTTTAGCTAATGTACATGTCTTGATTTTATTTCACTCTAGAATGATGCATCGTTTCATACATCTAAAATTAAATGTTGTGTGCTTCAGGATATGCTTATACCAATGTTCATGCTTAAATGTTGTGTGCTCCAGGAACTACAGACAGTAGGCGGCCCATGATTTGTGTTCTCCGTGATTGCAAGATCTGAGCGGAATTGAATTTTGGGCTGAGGTTGTGTTGTGAAATCAGGCCTCGGATCTCTTCCACGGGATGGAGGAGAGCATGAGGAGGGTCGGGAGGTAATCTTCTTCTTTGTCGGCCTTGGGTGTGAGCACCACGGCGGAGTTCCTGCTGTACAGGTACTCATCATACAGGATTCAGGAGCAGGTGTTCCTGACGGTCAAACATGAGATGAAGTAGTTGGATGCGGCCAAACTCAAGCCATGGAGCGCAAGTACATGTAGCAGGAGCTAGATGGTTCGGCAAAATTTGATGAAAAGTAGGTGATTATCCAATGATCTTGCTTGTTCTGAATCTGAACTACTGCATGAAGAGTTCACGAGAGGTTTGGGGACAAATGAAAGATGTTGGCTATAGAGGACCAAACATCAATAGTCCGGGTTAAGAGCATCATTTTGACAAACCAATTGTTACGCAGCTTCATTCAGTTCAAGTAGCAACCTTGGATATGAAATGCAAACACTGAATACTTCATTCACCATCAGTGGCGGATCCAGGAACAAATTGGAGGGTGGGCACAATTAAAAAAAATATGCACAACAATGAAAGGTTGTCAAGTGACGAAATACTGGGTTCTTTCTTACACCCTCTGTTTTTAAATGTAACATGTTTTAGAATTCGTCTACATTCACATGTATCTAGACACATTTTATTGTATATGTTCACTCAGTTTAGTCGCTTCTAGACAACATATGTAATACCTTAAACATCTTATATTTAAAAATGAAGAGAGTATTTGCAAATATAAGAATGTTGAGGTCACTTTCAGCTGGCTATTTCTCACACAACTGATTAATGACTTACGCATCAATGGTGTGAACCAAATGACTTTTATTGATACAAGTGCATGCCCAAAATGCTGAGGAGATCTCAGTCGGATGCTATCAATATCAGCTGAGAAATACTCCCTCTTTATGAAAATATAAGACTTTCTAACCTTTTTCTGCAAAATCTTGTGAAGAAAAAGGCTAGAACTTATATTTTGATATAGAGGGAGTAACAACTAAGAACCATCCATTATATACTGAGCATTATATACTGAGCGTACGACCTATAAAACAACATAGGTTGTCGTCGAAAAACAAAATAGGCTTTGTTACTGGCCGATAATTTTTCATGATAATGATAGATTAAGCACTACTGTACTTACCGTGAGGTGAAGTATGGTGACGAGATAAATAGGGAAAAGTACTATCTGCATATTAATCATGATTCGCGAATGGGCCGACAGTAGCAGCCGACGCATTTAGGACTCGCACGCTGCAGCGCTCGCACAAAATCAACACAGAACCAACGCTCTCGCATCGCACACACACAGAATCAAGTCGGCCTCACCTTCGCAGCCAAAGCATCGATAGGAAAAAGGCCAAACAGGACAATTGAGCCACGATCTGAACAAAATACTACTAGAGGTAGTGAAAATTTTGCACATAATTCTGGGTGGGCCGTGGCCCACCCTGCCCACCCGCTGGGTCCGCCCATGTTCACCATTGTCCTTACATGTTCCTTTTGTTATATGTGAAGTCCGAAATTTATTGTGGCATTTCTGTAAGTATATTTCCACACGTTTGCACTGAGATTGAGGTGTTGCGCAAACTGGCGGATGAGCTTTTTCATCCACGACATGGACACTACCTTGACGGAATGGAGGGAGTACATTTGTCAGTATGTATAGCCACAATTTACATGTATAACCTCCATTGTCAGTATGTTAATTATTCATGTAGGATCTAAGGTTGTTTTTCAGAGCTAAAACAACATTTTCTAATTTTGTGTGTGTTTTGCCATCTTCTATTTTGATTTTAAAGTGAGGATGAGAACCCACTCTAAGAGGTTGTGCGAGCACCGGGCCAAAGAATTGATGAGAGAATCAGTACAAGCACTAGGGCCAACCACTTAAAATGGTTTCAATGTAAACCTGTAGGGTTTTGCATAACCATGATGCAAACAAAAGCATATTAGAAAGTACCCTCTTTTGAGATGATTGTCTATGCTGGAACATGTCAAATAAGAAGTGAAACATATCATGTTCAAATGATATAAAGTAAACATCAGTGACATTCCCGTTCTAATTTCCTCCCTGATCTCTCTAATTGTTGAGCTTGTATCATTGAGTGATCTAATTACATTTATTACAATATTTTCAGGATTGTGAAAACATATTTATTTATTTTACCCCGTTGCAACGCACGGGCGTTTTTCCTAGTAAATATTAAAATAAATTCTGAATTCTAAAGAGTTCAAAAACAAAACTGAATTCGAAGAATAAGAGTATTACGAATCATTTTACGTTCAAGCAATGTATCTGAGCTCAATGGTACGACTCTTGCGATTCAAATTTTTTTACTTAGATTTCTATTTGAACTCATCAACATACCCATGGGGGCTGGGAATGGCGGTAATACTGGTAAACGCTGCTGCAATATTTTGGTCAAGACTTCTCTCGAGCGAGCGGACTAGCGGTGCCGGGTAGCCCATATCCGTTGGCGTCCGCAGCTGAATGATGCGCAGCAGATACGCCCTAAGCTAAGTGCTAGTAGCCTAGTATAGGGGAATGAATTCTCCGCCCAGGCTCGGCCACTCGTCACGGCCGGAGACACGGAGATTGAGGTGCTGCAAAAGCGCCGATCAGTCACGATACATGTTCCTTGATCGTGGAGAAAGTGCCTGAAAATTTTACATGTACCTGAAATTACATATATATTTGCGCAAATTGAGGATATATAACCCGGGGACAGATAAGGATGTGATTCATCAGATAACAAAGCTCTTACCTATCTCAAGATAGCCAATGAATCCCATGGGTCGTGCGTGCGGCGTATAGCCATGTTGCTTCATGTCGACCGGTCGATCTCAGCTTATCCTCGAAAAGAATTTAAACACGGCGAAAGGGAGCCTCCACTTCGCGCGCTAGCTATATAGCATGCAGTTGCTCGCTTTCCTCCCATATCTTTTCCGCAGGGGATAGCGTCGCACTTGCGATTATAAAACTGGGATCGTATCTGCTCCTGATCGATCGGTCTCTCAGTCTTTTCGCACAGCTAGAGATGCTACTAGCTTACACATGCACATATCTATACTATATATTAAGGCCACACGAATTTACCCCTCCACAGCGAGCCAGCGCAGCGGGGCACTGTTTTACTGTGCCCCGCTACAGGGTAACAGTGCCCCGCTGCAATCCGCGCCGTCCGCTGCCGATCGAACGGCCCACAGCTCACGCCCGTGACACTTTTGCAAAAAAGTCCTCGCAATTTCCGGAAAGTAACCCACAGTCCAGCATTTTACGCTGAGAGGGATATGTTTGCGAATTCTTAGCAACACAGGGGCTTTTATGTAAAAACACCCGTTCTCCTCTCCTTCCCCTCGCGCGACCGCGGCGCCGCCGTCGCCGCCGACGCACTTCGCCGCCAACACGGTTCTCCTCCCTCGAATCTACGGGCACGGCGAGCTTCGCCGTCGCCTGCTTCACCTCCTCGCCACAGATCCCGTGCCGGGACGGCTCACCGTCGCCGTGATCGCCGCCGCCGCGCCCGCGGGCCGCCGCCGCGTTCAACCGCCGCCGGCCACGCTCCGGTGACCTAGGCAAGGCGGCGCCGCCACGTACGGGTCGGTCGCGTCCAGGCGCACCCGCCGAGCCCAGCCGCGCGTCCCAGAACGCAGGGGTTCGCCGGCGGCGAGCTCGACGCCGTCGCCGCGGATCCGGCCGCGGGTGACGTCACGGCGACGTCGCGCCGGGCCTGGGCTGGCCAGGCGGGCTGCCTGCTGGGCTGGGCCGGCTGCTATGCAGCTGGCTCGGCCTTTTTTTTTTTCCTGCTTTCTTTTTCTATTTTCCAAAGGTTTTGTAAATTTCAAAATACAAATTCAAATCACTTCAAACCAATGCCTACAAAATTTCCATAAATCAAAATCTACATTTCAGAAACTTTAGGACCTTTTCAAAAATATTATGAATCTTACAAAATTTCAAAACAATACGTAAATACTCACAAATAGATTTAAAAAAAAAACACAAAAAAGAAAAAGGAACTTTGAATTTACTAACTACAATAATGCAAACAAAAAAAAAAAAAAAAAATCCAGACTTAAACATTTTTATCAGACTTCTGAACCTTACCATTCTACAAAGCAAAAACAATCCAAATTTAGACAATTTTAAACCGTAACCTCTTTTAAAATTTTAAAAAAAAAACGGGCATTTAATTTTGCTGAATATTTGGAAATTGATGAAATTGAAAGAATATTTACGTCTAAAAAGGTTGTTCAGTTTTTTTGAAATTGTTTAAAACGGGAAGGTGTTTAGATTTGAGCTGTTTTTACATTTGTGAAATGTGATATATTCAGTAGAAGTTAAATTATTTTGGGAGTAAATCTGTGTGCAACAACAAAATGTATTTATTTGCAATGATATATATAGTACAAAGTATAATTGGAAAATGTTTAGTTTGTAAGGTGTGAATAATCAGAAAAATTAGTTATCATATGTCAAGGTTTCTTATTTGCCGGCATAATTAGAAGGAATTTACTACTGCTATTTCTAAATGCTAACCATTTCTTTTTTTAGTACAGTTGTATTATTTATTGAATATATGTACGATATAATTGTTTTCAAACTAAATTGTTTTGTTGCAATCAAAAAGAGAAGCAAACAATCGGGATGAAGCAAATATAGAGTTTAATTTTCAAATTTTTTTTTAAAAAAAATATATTTCCAAATGTTTAGCAATTTGATACGTGAGAATGAAATTTGGTTACATGTCCTAAGTTTTTTTTTTTTTGATAATTTTTTCCATTTTTACCTCGATAGATAGATTTAAAGTCTTTGAAATTTTCTGGCGATTTTCCATTTTTTGGATAAATGCATTTAGATTGTCTGCAAATATTAACCAAATTTAAATATTCAAAAATATTTGTATTTTACCATAAAGAGGTAGCATGTATTTTTCTGGTCATTTTTATAATTTTTTCATATTTTTCTGCTGGGTAGAGTTAAAGCAATTAATTTTGTAAATTTAAACATTTTTCTGCCTTAAAAAAAAAAGACTGGCACGTGGGGCCGCGGATGACGTCAGCAAAAAATAATCCAAACCTAAACAATTTTAAACCGTAACCTCTTTTTGAATTTCAAATAATTTTCGAACCTAAACGATTTTCCAAGACGTACATTCTCGACTTTCAGACATACCACATATCCGCGACGTATAAATTTGCATATTTCAAAATTATAGATGCCTTTCGAACCTACACATTTCACACACGTGAAAACAACTCGAATGTAAAAAAAGTTCCCATTTTGAACAATTTTCAAAATCTAAACAACCTTTTAGACATAAACTCTCTTTCAATTTCAATAATTCCCAAAAATTCAACAAATTTAAGTGCCCGCATTTCCAAATTTAAATTCAACCAACACACGCGCGGCATCGCCGCGCAAATTTACCTAGTATATATGTATATGTATAGTTCTTTCAGAAAGGTGGCAGCGATTGATCGAGCTCCAACAAGCATACATGCATGACAGACAGATCATTGGCTGGACGGATCATCGCGATCATGAAGTGTTAGAGCATCTCCAGGAGCTCCTCTATATGGACATCTATACCAAATATAGTGGACCGAGGCCCAAAAACGGTCTCCACCAGCCCATCTATACCATCATCTATCGATAGATGTCCACCCAGGTCCCGGGTGCCTCATCCACATCTGGAGGACGGAGCCGTGATCCTCCGCAGCAACTGCTCGCTCGTTCTCTCGCCTCCCGCGCGCATCCGGAGATTGTAGGCTTGGAGGAGGTCGCCGGCGCCACTCCCCCGACTCGCCGTCGAGGTATGCTCTGCTACCTTTTTTTCGATTTAGAGCGCGAGGTAGGAGAGAGATTGGGGACGGCGGCGGCGCTGCGAGGAAGAGGCCGAGATGGGGGCGCCGCCGGATTCGATCCAGGCAGCTTGGGTCGCGCCGATTCCGGCCGCCGCCGTCCTGGTTTTCCTCGATTTGAGGCGTCCTGTGGAAGGGTAGGGACAGAGGAGAGAGCAGCGGCCGGCAAGCTCGGGGTGGTGTTGGGGAAGAGGAGGGCCAGAGGAGAGGGCGGCGGCCGGCAAGGAAGCTCGGGGTGGAGCTGGGGAATGGGAGGGGCAGAGGAGAGGGCGGCGGCCAGCGAGGGAGCGCGTGGTCGCCGGGGAGAGAGCTCGGCCGCGAGGGACGCGTGCGTGCTGCTTGTGCGGAGAGGTAGCTGCGTGCGTGCTGCTTGTGCGTGCTGGTAGATAAGTAGATTATTTGATTTTGTACTCAGTACTGCTAGACGATTTGCTCGATGACTTGATTTTTTTTTCTCCATGACTTGATAGATACTGAATTGTTGTTTATATTCTTATACAGATGGACAATTCACCACAGATGGACAACACTAGATTTCTGAACTTGTTGAATGAAGGAACCGGTGACACAAAAAGCTGTTGAATGGTAGTTATAGGATAGTATTAAAATATAGGAGAGAGAATATAGATGTCCTAAATATAGATGTTCTACTGGAAAACTGGGACATCCAAAAAGGAATCTTTATAGATGATCCTCTATATGGAGATATAGATGACCAAATTTGGATGAGCTCCTGGAGATGCTCTTACCCTGCCTAGATTGACCATATCGTTATCTAGCAACTTGGGCTTCCCACTAGCCACGAAGCAAGCCTGAATACCTGATCGATCACTACACACTTTGGTAGATCGAGTAGCCGCACAAAACAGACATTGTTAGTGCCTCATCTGTTTGGTCTGAAAGATACCGCGACACTTGCTGAGAACGACGGCTCCAGTGCTAGTTGGCGATACGACATGCGCGCTCCTGTGCGACCAGTGTTGTCGTGCGTAGCCTCGAGAGTCTCGTGTTGAATGCTGCCCATCGATCAACCGTAGGGCAGGTATGTACTAGACGCATTCCAAAGTTGTTACTGTTAGGGTGTGTTCGGTTGGTGTCACCGCAGGGAACGTTATGGGTTGGACCTGCACCCAGAGCAGATTCATGTGTTCGGTACGAACTAGAATCAGAACGTAGCGATTCCTAGAAAACGAATATGCTGCATAGATTCGGAATTAGGTGGTACCTCCAAATCGGTGGAATCACTCGGTACCGTCCCCTCCGCCCTTCTCCTCCTCATATCCCTCCTCCTGCCGCCGGCCGCCCCGTCGGGCATCTCCTTCCAGGGCGACGCCTTCTTCAACAAGTACATCCGCCTCACCCGCGACGAGCGCGTCGGGCCGCTCACCAGCCAGCGCCATCCCGCTCTCCGACCCCGTCTCCCGCCGCCCCGCCTCCTTCGCCCGCCGCATCCACCAATCCCCGTGCCCTCTTCATCCCCCCGTCACCGGGATGCTCCGGCAAAGCGCGGGACGACGGCGTCCGCGAGCTCTGCTCCAAGCGGCGGACACTGAATCCCTAGCGCGGGACGACGGCGGCCGGCGACGCATCCCAAATCCGTACGAGCTTCAGCTCAAGGTATGTGCTCTGACCCAATCCCAAATCCAAATCTTCTTCTTCCCCCAATCTGACCCAACCTCTGAAATCGATTCTTTCTTTCTCTCTTTCTTCAGCAGCAGCCCAAGGACGACGGCGTCCGTCCGTGCGTCGAGCAGCACCTCCTTCTGCTCCCTGTCATCGCCGCCGCTCCAGCACCGCGTCCTGGATATGCGTTCGTGCCATGGATTGGGAGATTGAGAAGATTCCTACTCTCCAACCGAACACAGGATTAGAATCAACTCATTCCCTTTTTTGCACCAACCGAACATAGGAATTGGAACCAACCCATTCTCAAGAATGGAACCATGACATTCCATTCGCTTTGTTCTCCAACCGAACACACCCTTAGTGTCCTAGAGAGAGATCCCAATCTTTCGCCGAGAGAGGATGGTGGTTGGAAACTCGGAGGAGGGGTTTTAGAGGAAAGTTGTAACTAAACCCCATGACACCTGCACCCCCCATACTTTGTAGAGTTTTTCCTTTTTGTACCTCTTAATAAAAAATACAATATACAGATTTGAAACTTTACATATCACTGAAATATTAGAATTAGAATGTGGAAAGAAATGATCGGAATTTTTTCTCAATTTAAAATTTTAAAATAACTCATTATATATATACTAGCAAAATGCCCGTGCGTTGCAACGGGCGGCGAACGTGAAAACATGAATCAACATTTTATCTAGCCAAATATCTTCTTTTTGCTGTTGGAGAATTTCAACAAGATAATGTGGGCCTAGATACATTTTTAAATACTGTTGAACCAAGTCTTGTTGTGTCAAAAAGTTCACCAAGTATAAACCAAAACCATTCATTGAGAAGACCAACGTCAAAAATTTCTAGTCCTAAATTTCATTCCACCAGAAACGCCTTCATTGTTGTACTTGTTCATGTGGCATTTATACTCGAATAGTGGGGCAGTTTAAATTGTACCCCAGTGAAGGCGTTTCAGACCTTGATAAACCAAGCATCTCGTTTTTTGCCGAGAGAGAAATCTCATATCCCAACTCCCTCACAACCTAAATGCGTGTTGGTTAATCAACGCTTCAAGTATGCTCCACAATTAGATCATTTGTGCGTCAAAGGCAAACATGAAGTGGGTTGTCACGGAGTTAATTACTTTCTTAAGTTATTGGACGATTCAAAGTTTTCGTCACTGGGTGATTTACAGATGTCAATATTATTGTTTTAGACTTAAAATGGGCTAAGCTGGGGCAATATTAGCTTTGCCAGGGAAACTGAGGTGGCCATAGCCTTTGATTTATCCTGCGAATGTTCCATAACAAATTTCTACGACTCTACGTCTGTGCTTCAGCTGAAAATCGCGTGCAACCTGTACATGATATTGTATCGATCTGAACTCGAAGAGGGTGTGGTCAACCGGCATTGGTCTTTCAGCGCTGTAAACATCGAGACATGAAAACGAACAAAGCGAAAATCAGGACAAACTCTGCTTCAGTCTAGAGGCCAAGGGGAAGATGAGCTAACAGGGACGCACCTCTGCAAACTCTTTAGGATTTCTATCAAGGCTCGCGACCCGTTGTTGAAGAACGCCATGGCGTTGACAATGTTACTACTGCTGAGGATCCATGGGCGGTCCTTTTATCAAGGTCTTGGTGACGAAAGGGGACCTATTATGTTCTTGATTGGTCGAATGTCTCAGAGCACAGAGCTGCGACCACGAGGAAGAACCGGCCCAGGGCGCGGTGGCTCCCGTCCAGCGCGGGCGAGCAGGGGCGGACATGCGGCTCCCGTCCAGCGCCCCAGCACGGAGGCGGCGGACTGGACGGCTCGCACGGTGGAGGCGGCGGAGCTCGCGTGGTGGAGCCCGGGGGCGGCAGAGGAAGGGATCGAGTACAGTAGAACCAGATGCCGATGGCCATCGTCACGTCCTTGATGCCTAGATTCTTGGCATCGCTACGCTCGAGGGTCATGCATACACCTGCGGCGGCGACGGATTCACCTGCATGCTGCATGTCGCAGTCTCCCTCATCGAGCCATCACACCGGCTCCTGTGCCGCGGGCGACTCCTCCCAGCTCCTTCTCCCGGCTTGCCTCCGCCAGCCGCATCCGCTGGACGCCGGCAAACCCCGGCTCACCGCCTCCCTCCGCCGGCCTCGAGGTCGATTGGATTTTTGTACGGGAGAGAGAGTATAAGGACTGCGGGTTGATTTCAAGATTTGTTAGTGGTTAAAACGCAAAACGGCCACGGCGTACCACGGACTAAAGAAAGAAACCCAATGCTAATCTAGTGGCAAAGGCTGGTCGACTAAGATTTAGAAAATTTCAGCCCCACTACCACTTGAATCAAAATATATTCATATACTTAGACATTCAACCGGAAGAATGGTTGGTTTATTGAAAGAGCCGCGTTATTAATTCAAACTGACAACCCATTCAAATTTAGAACCAGCAACAAGCAAAAAGGTATCAGAACATGAAACCTAAATTCAAGCTTCTAAGTGTTGACGTATTTCAGAATGCATGGAGTGTAATTTGTTGAATTTATTTGTCCAACTTGTAATAAAACTCTTAATTAATTTGTGGAACGAATTTCTTTGCTGAACATAGGTGGCTAAAGGGAAAGGTTGATCTTCTTATCTCTCCAATGCATGATCATTCATCATCGCTTACAAAAGATAAAAAGTATATAAAGAGAATTGGCAAAACACATGAATTAAGTTGTAGAATATTTGGCAACATAATTTAGTTGTAGAATATTTGGCAAAAAAAACAAGTAGTCGCAAAAGATGCCAAATCTACAAATTACCATACAAGATAATCTTAAATGCCCACACTTCGGTTTTAAGCCATATTGAGATCAGCTATATTAAAGTTTTCGGTATAATGCCACATGAAATAAATACATTTATGCAAGTAACATTAGATTACTTATAATCACTACTATAACCTTGTGACAACTCATAGCTCATAGCTGAAGCTATTGGTGCCATCTCTATTCCCTATAGTCCACTAGTAGAAAACAAGGCATCGGTGTGCCCTGTTTTGTACCGGTTGGGCACGAACGGGTACTAAAGTGGGCATTAGTACCGGTTCCAGATGCGAGGCGGACGGGGCCCCACGGCGAGACACTTTAGTACCGGTTTGTATTATGAACCGGTACTAAAGGCCGATCTTTAGTACCGGTTGGTACGACAAACCGGTACTAAAGGTTGGCACAGGCGGCTGCCGTTGGTGGCCCCACGGCTAGACCCTTTAGTACCGGTTTGTATTACCAACCGGTACTAAAGGCTCATCTTTAGTACCGGTTGGTAATACAAACCGGTAGTAAATGTTTCGCTATATTACCTTCTTCCACCCCGAGCCACAGCTCCATTTTCCAGCTCGAACACAACTCCATTTTTTCTCTCTCTTTGCTCTCCCAAGCTCTAGTTCACCCCATTTTTCTCCAACATTTGTCAAGATTGGTGGCACCTACATATACAAGGGTTAGCAACTTCATCTTCTCCTCCAACATTTCAAGTTTAGCTCATTTTCTAGCTAGTTTAGCTAGTTTGATTTTTGTAGTGCTAGCAAGGTGTTTGATGAAATGACTAAGTTAGGGATTTCATTTGGTTTATATGCATTTTGAGCTCAAATTAAAGTATAATTTGTGGGTTTTTTATAGTGTCGTCTCGTCCCCTTGATCCTCACCGCCGTCGATCGCCCGCGCCGCCCCGTCACCGACACCACCTCGGTGAGCCTCTTATTTTTATCTTTTATTTAAAAAAATATTAGTTGTATGATTTAGATGCATACTTATTACTTGTATAATTTTCTTATTTGTATAATTGTTTGTTCTATATAGTGTCATGGTTTTGACATCTGTCCACACCGGCTCTCGTCCGCTCTATTATTCGGATGTGGTACGATTGTTTGTTATAACTATATATTTGTTTAATTTCATGTTTATAACAATTATGCCGACCAACTTGACGTACATATATTTTTATCTAGGAGGTAGTTGAACCGGAAATTCCAACCGACCCTATTGTCGAGTTTTTTGCAAAAGAAAACAATGATTTGAAAGCAAAATTGAAAAGAAGTGAACATCTTCGTCTCGAAGAGAAGATGAAATGGGAGTTCAAGATTGCCGACGTCGTCGATGAAAACGAGGTCAAGATGGAGTCAATGCGCTTGGATCACGAGATCAAGATGAATGCAATGCGCTTGAAGCTTAAAAAGATTAGAAAATATGTCATTAGTCAAGAGGCTTGGTATCATTATGTTATTGGTTCAATAATTACCTTAGTTGCGATTTTGATCGCATTTGTCGTTGGATTTAAATTCTTTAGCTAGTTGTATGTTAGTTTCAATTAATGAATGTTTATGAGAACTATGTATTAGATTTGGTCGCTACTCTACTTTTGTTTAAATGTGGTGAACTGTTGTATTAATGAATTTTGTCACATATCTCTATTTGATATATTTGTATAATGTAGATGAGCCGGGAATGGATGTACGGTGACCGACGTTGTCCCGAGTTCATTGATGGCATGCATAATTTTCTCCATGTGGCTGAGTTAAACAAGCAGAATGGTTTTATATTTTGTCCATGCGATGACTGTAAGAATAAGAGGAATTACCCTTCCTCAAGAACCCTCCACTCCCACCTGTTGCGAGCAGGCTTCATGCCCAATTATTTTGTTGGACCAAGCACGGAGAAAGAGGGGTTATAATGGAAGACAATGAAGAAGAGGATGATGACAACTATCCTGTGTTCTCTGAACACGGTGGTACTACAATGGAGGAAGACGAAGCTGAACATGAGATCATTGTTGATGATCTTCGTCGGGTCATTATTGATGAACAGATAAACTGCGGAAGTGAGAACGAGTGGTCGAAGTTGGAGCGCATGTTAGAGGATCACAAAAAAATGTTGTACCCAAATTGTGAAGATGGTCAGAAAAAGCTGGGTACTGCTAGCTCTGAGTTGACGAGGGAATATCTCCCCGGCAACAGTGCCAGAAATTCTGCTTGTACGTCACACGTCAGTTGGGAACCCCAAGAGGAAGGTATGATGAGTGCAGCGGCAAGTTTTCCCTCAGTATGAAACCAAGGTTTAATCGAACCAGTAGGAAAACGAGGTTTGCTTCGAAGGTGTTGGTGAAGGAGTGTAGTGCAGCGCAACACCAGGGATTCCGGTGCCAACGTGGAACCTGCACAACACAATCAAATTACTTTGCCCCAACTTAACAGTGAGGTTGTCAATCTCACCGGCTTGCTGAAAACAAAGGGTTAAACGTATCGAATGGAAGATGATGTTTGTTTGCATAAAACAGTAGAGAACAATGATTGCAGTAGATTGTATTTCAGATGTAAAAGAATGGACCGGGGTCCACAGTTCACTAGTGGTGTCTCTCCAATAAGATAACTAACATGCTGGGTAAACAAATTACAGCTGGGCAATTGACAATTGATAAGTGCATATAACATGCATGTGTGAGCTGTGGTGTCTACTATGAGATTCATTTGGGCATTACGACAAAGTACATAGACCGCTATCCAGCATGCATCTATGCCAAATAGTCCACCTTCAGGTTAACATCCGTACCCCTTCCAGTATTAAGTTGCAAGCAACAGACAATTGCATTAAGTAATGTGCGTAATGTAAACAATGCATTCATCCTTGAATAAAACATTGCTGTTTTACCCCTAGTGGCAACAACACATCTACAACCTTAGAACTTACTGTCACTATCCCAGGTTAAATAGAAGTTGAACCCAACTATCATGCATAAATACCCCTCTTGGAGTCACAAGTATTCACTTGGCCAAGGCTTCAACAAGTAACGGAGAGCATGCAAGATCACAAATGACATAGACATGATAATATAATATTCAGCTCCACATAGGTATCAATATAAGTCAGATCTCAGCAAACACAACATGTAGCATTACAATAAGATGATTTTGATCATGATAGGCAGCTCACAAGATCTAAACATGATGGCACAAGTGGAGAAGACAACCATCTAGCTACTGCTATGGACCCATAGTCCAAGGATGAACTACTCACGCATCACTCCGGAGGCGGGCATGGCGATGTAGAGCCCTCCGGTGATGATTCCCCTCTCCGGCAGGGTGCCGGGAAGAGCTTCAGAAACCCCCCCGAGTTAGGGTTGACGACGGCGGCGGCAGCGAATATGTTCTGGATGAAAGGCTCGGTGTTTTAGGGTTTTCACGCCTCGGGGAATAAATAGGCGAAGGGGCGATGTCGGCGGACCCCCGAGGGGCCTAAACCACAGGCAGGCGCGGCTGGGCCCATTGCCGCGCCGCCAGGTGGTTTGGCCACCTCGTGGCTCTCCTTCGTCTCTCCTTCGGACTCTATTGTCGAGTTTTTTGCAAAAGAAAACAATGATTTGAAAGCAAAATTGAAAAGAAGTGAAGATCTTCGTTTCGAAGAGAAGATGAAATGGGAGTTCAAGATTGCCGACGTCGTCGATGAAAACGAGGTCAAGATAGAGTCAATGCGCTTGGATCACGAGATCAAGATGAATGCAATGCGCTTGAAGCTTAAAAAGATTAGAAAATATGTCATTAGTCAAGAGGCTTGGTATCATTATGTTATTGGTTCAATAATTACCTTAGTTGCGATTTTGATCGCATTTGTCGTTGGATTTAAATTCTTTAGCTAGTTGTATGTTAGTTTCAATTAATGAATGTTTATGAGAACTATGTATTAGATTTGGTCGCTACTCTACTTTTGTTTAAATGTGGTGAACTGTTGTATTAATGAATTTTGTCACATATCTCTATTTGATATATCTTATATTTACTAAATGGAGGCACCGTAGGAGCTTCCACGTTAATCCTAGATAGTAACAATTTTTGTCCGTACGATCCAAAGGTAACCTGTCTATAAACCGTCGGATTAAATATGTTGCCCAACACATCGCGCGTGACCCTTAGCACGATCTGGTGGTGATGAGTTCGAAACCCATATCCGCCGTATTATTAATTAGGTATTTTTTTGATAAGTATTATTAATTAGGTATTGATTACCAACCGAATCATCGTCTCGCCCAATTTCATATGCAGCCCGTCGCGTGCGGATTATGTGCGGATCATGCGCGATGCGCCGTCGCGTGCGGCGGCAGCAGCTAATTTAATCGGTGGCCTGCTCTGCATAGTACGCACTCGATCGGATCCAAGTGTCACCCAGTTGCCTCTCTCCACCGAATAAATCTCAGGTAATTAAACTGCATGCATGCTAGCTTGATCATCCGATTATTTCTTTTGCGTACCATTGCATGCATGCATAAATCATCCGATTATTTATTTTGCATACCGTTGCAAGCATGCACGCTTGCATGCATGCAGACATCTTGGTGACTAATTTGTTACACTGATTAATTGATTCTTTGCATAATACAATGGTGTGATTTCAGCGATTTAGTGCAAGTGCAAAAGCACGTGCAGCTTTACATTATTAACTAATTAAGCAATAAGTTGTGATGCTCCTAATATGAACAAATAGTTATCCGGTAGATTTTCGTATCTCTCTTAATTTATTTTTGCAGCACTCTTGAAAATATAATTGTAACAATAATACCGCCACTATGTAGTATCAACTTATTCGAGCTAATTAGCATTTGTACAAGTGTAGGTACGCAGCATGTATGCGGGGAGAGGAGAGAAGTAACTCACAATTGACAATTCGCCTGCATATCTGATTTGAGAAGGTTGCCTTTTCTATAGCTTTCTCTTCAACTTTAGGCCTACGAATAACTTTTTTTCACAATGCATAGACCAACCTTATGACAATTCACGTTTTCACAGTTTAAAATTCTCATGATGATTTACTCTTCAGCTTTCTAAATCTTGGAAACTAATACCCCGGTCTTCTTAATCTGAGCAATTTCTTTTTGGGGGTCTCCTGAGACCAAGACGACCGACAATGGTCATGAGTATGAGTGTGCAAATAAGCAGTTGGTGCACATTGTGCTTTCTTAACACATGAAGGAGAACATATTGATGCTTTTAAGCGCAATGGTGTTGAAGTCGAGGAGATGCAACCGGTAATCGCCGGTGATTGATTAAGTATGATGAAGAAAGTTAGTATCCAAAAGAACTTCGGTCACTTCATTGATTAAGTAGGTATCTCACACACGCACATTAATGCTTGGGAAAAATAAAAATTGTAGTACGCCATGTCAAATCCATCTATCTTATCTAATATGATCGGATCATAAGTACTATATTTGGCACACAAATCGGTATATAGATGGAAAAAGTAGTTTGCATTTGTATTTTTGTTTTTCTCCAAAAAACTCCCATGTTATTTCTTCCGTTAGAGTTTTCTAATGTGATAAGACAAACTAAGATATATGTGAGCATATTGTAAAAATATGGTTAGTTGCTAAATAGGCATTATCATGTGACAAACTCACTACGGGTTGATACGCAATATGCAATCAAATATCCAAGTTTATATATGCATTAAGATATTTCGTGGATATGTCAGTGATGCTCATTTGTTCTTACAAATTTTTAGTAATGTTTTGTGTTGGGAGCTTTGTACTGTTGTATCCTAACTTTGCATTGACTAAACACTCCAATAAGTGCATTCATCACCAACTATTTTTCCATGCGTTGAATAGGGTCGCATCACGTCTACAAGCATACGACAGATTTTTTCTTAACAAATAGATTATAGCATAACAAACATATAGACAAAAACTATTAGTGGTCTGAGATATGGGCAGACAATTTAGGTCCATATAATTTATTCTATACTAACAAAGTCAATCACATAACGTAAGCCCGTGCGGATGCACGGGTTGCTGACTAGTTTGTATAATGCAGATGAGCCTGGAATGGATGTACGGTGACCGACGTTGTCCCGAGTTCATTGATGGCATGCATAATTTTCTCCATGTGGCTGAGTTAAACAAGCAGAATGGTTTTATATTTGTCCTGCGATGACTGTAAGAATAAGAGGAATTACCCTTCCTCAAGAACCCTCCACTCCCACCTGTTGCGAGCAGGCTTCATGCCCAATTATTTTGTTGGACCAAGCACGGAGAAAGAGGGGTTATAATGGAAGACAATGAAGAAGAGGATGATGACAACTATCCTGTGTTCTCTGAACACGGTGGTACTACAATGGAGGAAGACGAAGCTGAACATGAGATCATTGTTGATGATCTTCGTCGGGTCATTATTGATGAACAGATAAACTGCGGAAGTGAGAACGAGTGGTCGAAGTTGGAGCGCATGTTAGAGGATCACAAAAAAATGTTGTACCCAAATTGTGAAGATGGTCAGAAAAAGCTGGGTACTGCTAGCTCTGAGTTGACGAGGGAATATCTCCCCGGCAACAGTGCCAGAAATGCTTGTACGTCACACGTCAGTTGGGAACCCCAAGAGGAAGGTATGATGAGTGCAGCAGCAAGTTTTCCCTCAGTATGAAACCAAGGTTTAATCGAACCAGTAGGAAAACGAGGTTTGCTTCGAAGGTGTTGGTGAAGGAGTGTAGTGCGGCGCAACACCAGGGATTCCGGTGCCAACGTGGAACCTGCACAACACAATCAAATTACTTTGCCCCAACTTAACAGTGAGGTTGTCAATCTCACCGGCTTGCTGAAAACAAAGGGTTAAACGTATCGAATGGAAGATGATGTTTGTTTGCATAAAACAGTAGAGAACAATGATTGCAGTAGATTGTATTTCAGATGTAAAAGAATGGACCGGGGTCCACAGTTCACTAGTGGTGTCTCTCCAATAAGATAACTAACATGCTGGGTAAACAAATTACAGCTGGGCAATTGACAATTGATAAGTGCATATAACATGCATGTGTGAGCTGTGGTGTCTACTATGAGATTCATTTGGGCATTACGACAAAGTACATAGACCGCTATCCAGCATGCATCTATGCCTAAATAGTCCACTTTCCGGTTAACATCCGTACCCCTTCCAGTATTAAGTTGCAAGCAACAGACAATTGCATTAAGTAATGTGCGTAATGTAAACAATACATTCATCCTTGAATAAAGCATTGCTGTTTTACCCCTAGTGGCAACAACACATCTACAACCTTAGAACTTGCTGTCACTATCCCAGGTTAAATAGAGGTTGAACCCAACTATCATGCATAAATACCCCCTCTTGGAGTCACAAGTATTCACTTGGCCAAGGCTTCAACAAGTAACGGAGAGCATGCAAGATCACAAATGACATAGACATGATAATATAATATTCAGCTCCACATAGGTATCAATATAAGTCAGATCCCAGCAAACACAACATGTAGCATTACAATAAGATGATCTTGATCATGATAGGCAGCTCACAAGATCTAAACATGATGGCACAAGTGGAGAAGACAACCATCTAGCTACTGCTATGGACCCATAGTCCAAGGATGAACTACTCACGCATCACTCCGGAGGCGGGCATGGCGATGTAGAGCCCTCCGGTGATGATTCCCCTCTCCGGCAGGGTGCCGGGAAGAGCTTCAGAAACCCCCCGAGTTAGGGTTGACGACGGCGGCGGCAGCGAATATGTTCTGGATGAAAGGCTCGGTGTTTTAGGGTTTTCGTCTCGGGGAATAAATAGGCGAAGGGGCGATGTCGGCGGACCCCCGAGGGGCCCAAACCACAGGCAGGCGCGGCTGGGCCCACTGCCGCGCCGCCAGGTGGTTTGGCCACCTCGTGGCTCTCTTCGTCTCTCCTTCGGACTCCGTGTACGTGTGGAAAAATAGGGACTGGCCTTTTGTTTCGTGCAATTCCGAGAATATTTCCAGAAGTAACTTTCTGAAACCAAAAACAGCAGAAAACAGGGAACTGGCACTGTGGCATCTTGTTAATAGGTTAGTCCCAGAAAATGCATAAAAGTGATATGAAGTGTATATAAAACATGTAGCAAATGGTATAATATAAGCATGGAACAGCAGAAATTATGGATACGTTGGAGACGTATCAAGCATCCCCAAGCTTAGTTCTACTCGTCCTCGAGTAGGTAAAACGATAACAACAAATAATTTCTGAGGAGACATGCTTTCACACAATCTTGATCAATATATTGCAAGGCTCATGTCATGAATGAAGTGACTCAAAGCAATGATCTATAGTTTGCTAACAAATAGATAAAGAGTAAACAATGAATCATATAAGCAAAAACTTTTCATGAATAGTACTTTCAAGACAAGCATCAAAAAGTTTTGCATAAGAGGTAACTCATAAAGCAATAGATTCAAAGTAAAAGGCATTGAAGCAACACAAAGGATGATTAAGTTTCAGCATTTGCTTTCAACTTGTAACATGTATATCTCATGGATAGTTGTCAACATAAAGCAATATAACAAGTGCAATAAGTAAACATGTAAGAATCAATGCACACAAAGTTGACACAAGTGTTTGCTTCTAAGATAGAAAGGAGTAGGTAAACTGACTCAACATAAAGTAAAAGATAGGCCCTTCGCAGAGGGAAGCAGGGATTAAATCATGTGCTAGAGCTTTTTAAGTTTTCGAAAGCATATAGAGAGCACAAAATAAGTATTTGAGAGGTGTTTGTTGTTGTCAACGAATGGTAGTGGGCACTCTAACCCCCTTGTCAACCAGACTTTCAAAGAGCGGCTCCCATGAAGGACGTTATCTCTACCAGCAAGGTAGATCATCCCTCTTCTCTTTTGTTTACACATGTATTTTAGTTTCTTTATAGATGACACTCCTCCCAACCTTTTGCTTACACAAGCCATGGCTAACCGAATCCTCGGGTGCCTTCCAACATTCACATACCATGGAGGAGTGTCTATTTGCAAATTAAGTTGCTTACTGATAAATCAGGGCAAAACATGTGAAGAGAATTATTAATGAAAGTTGTAATTAATTGGGGCTGGGCACCCCGTTGCCAGCTCTTTTTGCAAATTATTGGATAAGCGGATGTATATGCCACTAGTCCATTGGTGAAAGTCTGTCAGAAGTAAATGACAAGATTGAAAGATAAAACACCACATACTTCCTCATGAGCTATAAAACATTGACACAAATAAGGAGTAATAAAGTTTTGAATAGTTTAAAGGTAGCACATGAAATATTTACTTGGAATGGCAGGAAATACCACATAGTAGGTAGGTATGGTGGACACAAATGGCATGGGTTTTGGCTCAAGTTTTGGATGCACGAGAAGCATTCCCTCTCAGTACAGAGTTTAGGCTAGCAAGGTTGTTTGAAGCAAACACAAGTATAAACCGGTACAGCAAGAATCACATAAAAACATATTGCAAGTATTATAAGACTCTACACTGTCTTCCTTGTTGCTCAAACATTTTACCAGAAAATATCTAGACCTTAGAGAGAACAAATATGCATCCCAAGTCTCAACAAGCTCTACGGTAGTTCTCCACTACTAGGCTTTAACTACATGATGCAAGAGCTTAAACATGATCTACTTGAGAGCTCAAAACAATTGCAAAGCATCAAATCAAAACAAGACAATGATCTACAAGAATGCATATGTCTTTTCCAATACCAACTACTACATGTAGCATTTTCTTTCTTCCAAACAAACACCAATCAATTTATTTAAACATAAACTCTCCAAATGATAATATAATGCAGCAAGAGAGTATTTATAAACAAGTGCTAACAGCTCGAAGAGATGCATGAAAAACAGGAGCTAAAAGCACTGCAGTAGCTAGTTAAGAATACTCAACAAATATAAGTGAAGAACATGAGTATTCACATGAAAAAGCGGAGCGTGTCTCTCTCCCACACAAGGATTGCTAGGATCCGAATTTATTCAAACAAAAACAAAAATAAAAACACACAGACGCTCCAAGTAAAGCGCATAAGATGTGAAAGAATTAAAATATAGTTTCACTAGAGATGACCTGATAAGTTTGTTGATGAAGAAGGGGATGCCTTGGGCATCCCCAAGCTTAGACGCTTGAGTCTCTCTGAATATGGTTGGGATGAACCACGGGGGCATCCCCAAGCTTAGGCTTTTCACTCTTCTTGATCACATAATATCACCCTTCTCGCTTGATCCTTGAAAACTTCCTTCACACCAAACTCAAGACAGTTCTCATTAGAGGGTTAGTGCATAATCAAAAATTCTCATATTCTGTAATGATACAATCAATCCCAAAGCTTCTGGACATTAGCTACAGCCACCAATGCTTTGTGGAGCAAAGAAATCCACACAAACACAGTAAAAGAGCGAATGCAAAACAAAAGGCAGAATCTGTCAAAAACAGAACAGTCTGGAATGACGAATTTTTTCGAGGCACTTAAGTTGCTCAGATGGATCTGGCCTAAAATAATGAAAGTTGCGTACATATCTCAGGAATATGCGTGATTTTTCTCAGAATTTTTTGAATTTTCTACAGGGAGATAAGCTCAAATCCGTGACAGCTAAAAATCTGTCACTGCGCAGAAATCCAAATCTTGCATCAACTTTCAATATAGAACTTTACTTGGCACAACATTGCGATAAAATAAAGATACAAAGGAGTTGCTACAGAAGTAACAAAACTCCTTGACTCAAAGAAAACAAAAATAACAGCAAATAAAAACGATGGGTTGTCTCCCATAAGCGCTTTTCTTTAACGCCTTTCAGCTAGGCGCAGAAAGTGAAAATCAAGTGTTGTCAAGAGAAGAAGCATCAACATCATAACTTGCTCTAACAATAGAGTCAAAAGGTAACTTCATTCTCTTCCTAGGGAAGTGTTCCATACCTTTCTTGAGAGGAAATTGGTACCTTATATTACCTTCTTTCATATCAATGATGGCACCAACAGTTCGAAGAAAAGGTCTTCCCAAAACAATAGGACAAGATGCATTGCATTCAATATCCATAACAATAAAATCAACGGGGACAAGGTTATTGTTTACTGTAATAAAAACATCATTAACTCGCCCCAAAGGTTTCTTCATAGCATTATCAGCGAGAAAAACATCCAAATAACAATGTTCCAAAGGTGGCAAATCAAGAATATCATAAAGCTTCTTGGGCAAAACCGAAATACTTGCACCAAGATCACACAAGGCATTGCAATCAAAATCATTCACCTTTACCTTAATGATGGGTTCCCAACCATCTTCTAATTTCCTAGGAATAGAAGCTTTAAGTTTCAACTTCTCCTCCCTAGCTTGCAAAAGAGCATTTGTAATATGCTTTGTAAAAGCCAAATTAATAGTGCTAGCATTGGGACTTCTAGCTAATTTTTGCAAGAACATAATAACTTCAGAGATGTTACAATCATCAAAATCAAAATCATTATTGTCAATGGTGGTGGAACCATTGTCTCCAATAGTTTGAAAAATTTCAGCACTTTTATCAGAAAAAGTTTCAGCAGTTTTAGGCAATTTCAAACGCTTTGCAGAAGTAGTAGAGACATTACCAACACCAATAACATTACCATCAATAGTAGGAGGCTTACTAGCATGTAAAACATTAGCATTACTAGTGGTGGTGATAGTACAAACTCTAACTATACTATTCTCTTTTTCAAGTTCTTCCTCTTTTTCCCACCTAGCATGCAATTCAGCCAACATCCTAATATTATTATCAATTCGAACTTGGATGGCATTTGCTGTAGCAAATGACTTAATATCTTTAACTTCATTAGGCATAACTTTCAGTTTTAGAATTTCAACATCATGAGCAAGACTATCAACTTTAGAGACAAGATCATCAATTTTTTCAAACTTTTCCTCAACAGTTTTATTGAAAGCTTTTTGTGTGCTAATAAATTCTTTAAGCATAGCTTCAAGATCAGAGGACACACTTCTATTGTTGCTGTAGGAATTACCATAAGAATTGCCATAACCATTTGAAGGATAAGGCTTATATTGTTGCTACCAAAATTATTCCTATAAGCATTGTTGTTGAAGTTGTTGTTTTTAATGAAGTTTACATCAACATGCTCTTCTTGAGCAACCAATGAAGCTAAAGGAACATTATTAGGATCAACATGAGATCTACCATTCACAAGCATAGACATAATAGCATCAATCTTATCACTCAAAGAGGAGGTTTCTTCAACAGAATTTACCTTCTTACCTTGAGGAGCTCTTTCGGTGTGCCATTCGGAATAGTTGATCATCATATCATCAAGTAGCTTTGTTGCTGCACCTAAAGTGATGGACATAAAGGTTCCTCCAGAGGCTGAATCCAATAAGTTCCTTGAGGAAAAATTTAATCCTGCATAAAAGGTTTGGATGATCATCCAAGTAGTCAGTCCATGAGTGGGACAATTCTTCACCAAAGATTTCATTCTTTCCCAAGCTTGAGCAACATGTTCATTATCAAGTTGTTTAAAATTCATAATGCTACTTCTCAAGGATATAATCTTAGCAGGAGGATAATATTTCCCTATGAAAGCATCTTTGCATTTTGTCCAAGAATCAATACTATTTCTAGGCAAAGAAAGCAACCATTCTTTAGCTCTTCCTCTCAAGGAGAAAGGAAAAAGTTTCAGTTTTATAATATCCCCATCCATATCCTTATACTTTTGCATTTCACAAAGTTCAACAAAGTTATTAAGATGGGCAGCAGCATCATCAGTACTAACACCAGAAAATTGCTCTTTCATAACAAGATTTAATAGAGCAGGTTTAATTTCATAAAATTCTGCTTAGAAGCAGGTGGAGCAATAGGAGTGCATATGAAATCATTGTTGTTTGTGCTAGTGAAGTCACACAACTTAGTGTTCTCAGGAGTACTCATTTTGAAAAACAAAATCAAACGAATTAAACAAGTAACTAATTTTTTTGTGTTTTTGATAAAGAGAGCAAACAAGACTAAATAAAAATAAACTAAGCAAGACAAATAACAAAGTAAAGAGATTGGGTGTGAGAGACTCCCCTTGCAGAAGCAATTCGGTTTTCCCCGGCAACGGCGCCAGAAAACGTGTTGCTAGCGCTAAGTTGACGAGGGAATATCTCCCCGGCAACGGCGCCAACTGCTAGCTCTGACGAGGGAATATCTCCCCGGCAACAGTGCCAGAAACTGCTTGTACGTCACACGTCAGTTGGGAACCCCAAGAGGAAGGTATGATGAGTGCAGCAGCAAGTTTTCCCTCAGTATGAAACCAAGGTTTAATCGAACCAGTAGGAAAACGAGGTTTGCTTCGAAGGTGTTGGTGAAGGAGTGTAGTGCGGCGCAACACCAGGGATTCCGGTGCCAACGTGGAACCTGCACAACACAATCAAATTACTTTGCCCCAACTTAACAGTGAGGTTGTCAATCTCACCGGCTTGCTGAAAACAAAGGGTTAAACGTATCGAATGGAAGATGATGTTTGTTTGCATAAAACAGTAGAGAACAATGATTGCAGTAGATTGTATTTCAGATGTAAAAGAATGGACCGGGGTCCACAGTTCACTAGTGGTGTCTCTCCAATAAGATAACTAACATGCTGGGTAAACAAATTACAGCTGGGCAATTGACAATTGATAAGTGCATATAACATGCATGTGTGAGTGTGTGTCTACTATGAGATTCATTTGGGCATTACGACAAAGTACATAGACCGCTATCCAGCATGCATCTATGCCTAAATAGTCCACTTTCCGGTTAACATCCGTACCCCTTCCAGTATTAAGTTGCAAGCAACAGACAATTGCATTAAGTAATGTGCGTAATGTAAACAATACATTCATCCTTGAATAAAACATTGCTGTTTTACCCCTAGTGGCAACAACACATCTACAACCTTAGAACTTGCTGTCACTATCCCAGGTTAAATAGAGGTTGAACCCAACTATCATGCATAAATACCCCTCTTGGAGTCACAAGTATTCACTTGGCCAAGGCTTCAACAAGTAACGGAGAGCATGCAAGATCACAAATGACATAGACATGATAATATAATATTCAGCTCCACATAGGTATCAATATAAGTCAGATCCCAGCAAACACAACATGTAGCATTACAATAAGATGATCTTGATCATGATAGGCAGCTCACAAGATCTAAACATGATGGCACAAGTGGAGAAGACAACCATCTAGCTACTGCTATGGACCCATAGTCCAAGGATGAACTACTCACGCATCACTCCGGAGGCGGGCATGGCGATGTAGAGCCCTCCGGTGATGATTCCCCTCTCCGGCAGGGTGCCGGGAAGAGCTTCAGAAACCCCCCGAGTTAGGGTTGACGACGGCGGCGGCAGCGAATATGTTCTGGATGAAAGGCTCGGTGTTTTAGGGTTTTCACGTCTCGGGGAATAAATAGGCGAAGGGCGATGTCGGCGGACCCCCGAGGGGCCCAAACCACAGGCAGGCGCGGCTGGGCCCACTGCCGCGCCGCCAGGTGGTTTGGCCACCTCGTGGCTAACCACAGGCAGCGCGGCTGGGCCCACTGCCGCGCCGCCAGGTGGTTGGCCACCTCGTGGCTCTCCTTCGTCTCTCCTTCGGACTCCGTGTACGTGTTGGAAAAATAGGGACTTGGCCTTTTGTTTCGTGCAATTCCGAGAATATTTCCAGAAGTAACTTTCTGAAACAAAAACAGCAGAAAACAGGGAACTGTCACTGTGGCATCTTGTTAATAGGTTAGTCCCAGAAAATGCATAAAAATGATATGAAGATATATAAAACATGTAGCAAATGGTATAATACAAGCATGAACAGCAGAAATTATGGATACGTTGGAGACGTATCAGGTACCACCCTGGAATTGCTGCAATGGAAGGCACAGAACGGGACTATCTGACAAGGGATTTGAAAACTTGCTGAAATATTAAAGAGGATGTTTCCAAGAGATAACGTATTGCCCATAGTACGTACGAAGCAAAGAAGATTGTATGCCCTCTAGATTAGAGGTGCAGAAGATACATGCATGCATCAATGACTACATCCTCTACCGCGGTGAGCTCGAGAATTTGAATGCATGCCCGATATGCGGTGCATTGCGGTATAAGATCAGGCGAGATGACCCAGGTGATGTTGAGGGCGAGCCGAGCCCCAGGAAGAGGTTCCTGCCAAGGTGATGTGGTATGCTCTTATAATACCACGGTGAAACGTTGTTCCGAAACAAAGAGCATGCTAAGTTGTTGCGATGGCACAAAGAAGACCGTAAGGAAGACGAGATGCTGAGACACCCGCTGATGGGTCGCAGTGGATAAACATCGACGTGAGTTCAAAGATTTTGCAGCTGACACAGGAACTTAGGTTTGGTCTAAGTACAGATGGCTTGAATCCGTTTGGTGAGCAGAGCAGCATCTAGCCCTGGCCCGTGACTCTATGTATCTATACCTTCCTCCTTGGTTGTGCATGAAGCAAAAGTTTATTATGATGCCAGTGCTTATCCAAGGCCGAAGCAACCCTGGCAACGACATTGATGTTGTATCTGAGGCCATTAGTTGACGAACTTTTAGTTGTGGCGTGAAGAAGGTGTACGTGTGTGGGATGGTACAAACAGGAGAAATTTGACCTACGAGCGTTGCTGTTTGTACCATCAATGATTGCCTGCTTAGTAACATTTCAGAACAGTCAAATAAGGGATACAATGCATGCTCGCACTGTTTAGGTCAGCGACTGTATATATTTAGGTAACAAGAATGTGTACCTGGGGCATCGTCGAAGACACTTTCGGCAGTTGGTTGCGTACACATCTCATTAATGCACCACTGTTGGAGAAGAGCTATACTTGTTGGCCAAGTCACCATCTTCGACTATAATGCCTTTCCAAGGGTACGAGAAATGGGAATACATTTTACACAGACACCCAAGACAAAAAGAGCACTAACCAAAAACAGTGGTGTCCGCTTTGATGCAACAAACGACAATGGGACAAAGGACACATAATTATGGTTGCATACAGCAGATATGGGAACTTGACTATGGACCTTATTTTAAGATCCTTTGTTTCAGTGCAAATGGGTCAACTGCAGGCGGGGTAGAGATGACCCGCAGTACGGAATGACTACAGTGGATCTCAAAATCGGGTACCACCACCGAGCCATTCGTCCTAGCCAATGATGTGCTCAGGTTTTCTATGTGAAGGACATGTCTTCCAGACCGAAAATAAGAAAAGATAAGCAAGCTGATACATCATCGATGAGCCAAAGCGCCACATAGTTCTTTCAGGGAAAAGAAACATCGTGGGAGTGGGGAGAAGACAGACATGTCAGAAGATTACAATAAGTTTCATGAAATTCCGCCCTTCAAAGTGAAAGCTGACCAAGCATCCCGTTAAATGATGAAGATTCTCCATGGTTACAGCGCAATCAGAAGAAAGGGTCGACATACGCGAAGAAAAAAAAATTATACCCCAACAATAGATAGGGGGTGTTGTTGGTGATGTGTAATAATGTATTAAACCTTTTATGTAACTGTGTTATGAAACCTCAGAAGAAAACTCTAAAACACTGATTTTTGGCTCTAAAAACTCCAACGGCCACACAAGCGCTCGAAAAAATTGGAACAAAACACACAGTTTCCCGTCATACAGCCCAACCTAAATTAACCATGCCCTTTCAGAACCACGTCGGATCGAAGTTGCCTACCTTCTCCAGTGGCCACTTGACCGGCAAATCGCAAATCATCGCGTGGTCGTGAGACGGCAAATCGGCTTTCGATCCAAACAGCGCAAGACGTCTCTGATGATTGCAACGTCCGAACAAGTGTTGAGAATGTTGCTAATCATCAGAGATCCTTGCCGTGCTTGGATCCGACCGAGGGGAGGGTTCACCTTCAGCCTCCGCTCTAGGAACTCCTGCCTCTCAGAATCTTGCTCTCTGCTACCGTGTACTGCCAAATGACTACATGAGAGACACTGAGTGTGAACATGTCCGGGAGGGGGGCTATATATACGGGTACGTGGCTTCTTTGTGCCGGTTGGTAACACCAAGGGTCATGTGGCTCACGAAGTGGTCGTGTACTGCTGATCCAACAGCTCACAATCCCTCAAAAGAAACACACCCCTGATCCAACGTCTCACAAGCGCTTGAAAGAAACACACGATCCGTGTGCTTCTTTAGTCCCGGTTGGTAACACCAACTGGGACTAAAGGCAGGCTTTGCGGCCACGACTCGTGTCAGTCACGTGTCCTCCCCCAGCGCTTGCCCTAGCCACGTGTCCTCCCTAGCGCTGCCCTGGAGGTCTTTATATATTGTGCCGACGGGGTAAACGCTAATCCACCATTCCTAGCCACGAACGCATCGTCTCCACGGATGGATCCGCCACGCCCGCCGCAGCGCCTCTAACGAGTCGAGCGTGCTCGGCATAGAGCGCTTGGGCGCTACCGCGGGAGCCTATCCCGCCGTATGCCCACGAGCCCGGCGTGGAGGAATGCCTGCTACCGGCCTCTGCTCCGGTGTCGGAGGAGGTGCGGAGGACGTAGAGCGCGCGTGGTCCGACGTCCCTGACCCCGACGAGGACGCGTACGCCGCAGGGGTGGCGTTGGGGGATCGCGGCCGTACCTCCACCAGTCGCCGCCGCCCTCCCGACGACGACGACTTCGATTGGAGCGACCATGGGAAGAGCGCGGCAGGCCGCAGATGCAGGAGGCCATTGAAGCCTCCTTCCAGTCCGTCATAACGACCGTGTACAGCGAGCCAGAACTGCCTGCCAGCTCAAGGCGAAGGAGGCTTCCGAGTTGGATTGGGCGCTGAAAGACTCATCCTCCATGAATCTTGCCTCCGCCGCAAACGTGCGCGCGAGAACCGGGCGTCCGCGAACGGGGCTAGCTCCTCCCGCCGTTCCCCCTAATCCTACGGCCTTCCAGCCAGCAAGTCCGTTTATGTAGAATAATGTTGGTGCTGTGTATAAGTATTAAACCTTTTATGTAATCCTACGGCCTTCGAGCCAGCAAGTCGGATGTATGCAGGGAATCCGAATGATTTGTATTCGGTCGATGAACTGAATGATTTGTAGATAGAACTAAACACACGGTTTCCCTGCATACACAGCCCGTCGGTGGATTTTTAGAAATTCATATTATATCAAGAACACTCAAACTTGCATTTAAATTCTATTTTTTTAATTCATATTAAAAGCTTTTTAGAAATTCAAATTATATAAAAAACAATCAAACATGCATTTTGCTTAATTTTTTGATGATATAGATTTTAATCTATGTCAAATTACTCAAATCATCCATTTGAAATTTGAATATATCAACATAGTCAAACTTGAAAATTACCAGTACCAAAATATTTACATGTCCAGGGTTAAGTTTGATATAAAGTTTGTCAAATTTGGACAATTAAATTAGTAGAATAAAGAAATCAGAAAAATGAACAAAGAAAAAAGAAATTCCAAAAAAGACCTTTTTCACCGGTTGTTGTCTACGACCGGTGCTAAAGGTTGGCTGCGCGCGCGCTAATTTAAAACGGCCCAAAAAAGGCCTTTAGCACGGTTGTTGTCTACAACCGGTGCTAAAGGTACCTTTTGCACCGGTTGTTGGCTACAACCGGTGCTAAAGGCCTTTTTTGCAGTTTTTAGAGCAGGCTCTGCCTCTTCTTCTCCTCATTCTCGCGTCTTCATCGATTCCTCCGGCCGGCGAAGCCCTGTGCGATTTTTCCGGCGAAGCCCTGCCCCGCCGCCCCGTCCACCGGCGATTCTCCGGCGAGGCTCCACCCCACCGGCGCGCTCTATCGGCGTCTGTCCGCGCGTCCCTCTGCCCCTGCCCCGGCGCCGCCCGGCCCATCGATCTCGCCTTCCTCCGGCGTCGCCCTGCTCCGTGCTCCGCCGCGCGCGCCCCCGCCGTCTCGTCCCCTCCTCGACCTACGGCCGCCACGAGCACGTCGACCTCTGGCCGCCACGAGGCCGTCGCCGTCCTGGTCTCCTCCACACCACCACCGCCACCGCCGCCCAAGGTGAGAGCTTTAATTTTGCATTCTTTTTTTTTGTTATTTCTCCATAGTTGCATTATATAGCTATGAAAATTAGAATATTTATATGCAAATTGCTTGCTATTGTAGTTGCAATATTTTTGTTATTTCTCCATTTGTTGCTATATAAAAATTACATTCTTATTTTTATTTTAAAATTGCTATTAGCTTTGAAAATTAGATTGCTATTTAGCTATGAAAATCAAATTGCTATTAGCTATAGGAAATTGTAGCAAATTTAGCAAAGTTAGAAAATGTAGCAAAGTTAGCAAGGTTATTTGATGATTGTGTTAGCAAAGTTAGAAAGCAAATTAAGTTAGAAAACAATGTTAAAAATTGTGTTAGAAAAACAATGTTAAAAATTGTGTTAGGAAAACAATTTTTGTTAATACTCCATAATTAGTTGTAATATTTTTGTTAAGAAATATTTGTTGCAATTTTTGTGTATAAGAAATTTCAATTTGCTTGCTACTTAAAATTTGTGTGCTTTCTAACCTTGATGCTATGAATTTTAAATTTGCAGTGACATTGAGCTATGGAGGACGACGCCCCCTTCATCCGAGACGAGGAGAAGGAAGAGCGAATGGCAGCAATTATTTTTGAGAAGACCCTTGGAGTAAATACCGATGGAGAATATTCCGATGAAGATTCCGATGGAGAAGATTTCAGCGCAAAATGTTTGAACGACTCCGGTGAGGGACTTGAGCTAGAAAAAATAAGAGACGACGACGAAGTGCCCTTAGCAAACTCCGGCGAGGTATATATATATATATTAAGTCTTGTTGATTTATATTGCGCTTAGCAAACTCACTGGATGCATTAATCTTTACGTAATAATAAAGGCACTAAGGCTTCCTTCGTTGGTTTGGTACGTCGTCTTTGATCGATGGTTTAGTACGTCATATTGATATGTCAAAAATCGTCCGTACACCGTCCGTTCAGCCAAATTAGCGATGTGGGACAAAACGTCCAGCCAACGCTTAACCGAAGTGGGCCAATTCCCAATCTCAATTCAACTTTAATGGGCCTGCACGAACTGCCCTCGACCACGTTGGGTAACGCTTCGCCGACGACCATGTGCAGACCACGCTGGGTAGACCCTTCGCCGCCGAGAACTGCATCCCGAGTGACGCCGTGCGCCTCCTCCCCGGCGTCGACACTGTGACACAATGCCTTTCGGTCTTCCAAGAGATGGCCCGTCATGGCGTCGCCCCTTATGTCGTGGCCTTCAACCTCTCGCTCCATGTGCTATGTCAAGTGGCCAGGTGGGATGACATGCATGCTGTGTATCTAGATATGCTGCAGCTCGGGTTGAGCTATATTGCTCTATTTTCTGAAACTTAGGCCGGATTGTTTAGTTCAGACTTTGGTTCAGTTCTTGAGTAGCGAGCTATCATGTTGACATGACAAAGGACCATGCGTACTTACGGTTTAAAGATTCAACAGTTCAGTTGTTCTCCATTAACACATTGTTAGTAGAGGTTAATTGATTTTACTTATTTCTGAGGATATGTCAAAATTATGTTAGATCTGGAAAAATTTATATTTGCATCACTTTATTTCTTCGAGCATGTTGAGATGTGCGAGGGCTACAAATTATGTCATATGATTTATAGGTTTGTGAGCACATATTGATTTATGTTAGAACCGTTGCAACGCACGGGCATTTTTGCTAGTTGATTTATATTGCGCTTATTAACGAATCATTTCTCTTTTAGCCCTCCGGATCTAAGCCTCCAAGTTCGTCAAAGACGCAACGAGGCCCGACCAAAGGATAAAGGTTTCAGATGGTGCAAAGTTGTGGATCGACGAAGTTGCTGCTGATGGCAAACCGACGAAACCCGAAGACACCTCCCGTAGATATGTAGTTCAATGCGGAGTTCTTGTTAGGGACATGATCCCGATCACCATTGCAGAATGGAATAAGCCGGTTAAAGCCAACATTGGAGCAAGTTATGTCGACAAAAGAGCTAAAGATTTGCTTTGGGACACGCTCTTGGAATCTTTCAGCCTACCGGTAGGTCTCGAAGAGAAGAAGAAGGACAAAGTCAAGCAGTGGACTCTTAAGAAGATGGCCACACAATTCAACAACTGGAAGAAAACATTGTGGAGAAAATATGGGAAGAAAACTCCAGAATTCACTGGACATCTTGAGAAGATAAAAGATGTGTGGACCGAATTTGTGGCGTATAAGAAATCGGACGTCGCTGTGGCCCGATCGGCCAAAAATAAGTTGAATGCTAAGAAGAAATATTTCCATACTTTGGGGTCAGGTGGCTACAAGACTGCCGTGCCTAAGTGGGAATCCTTTGAAAACGACCTGCGTAAAAAAGGGATCACTCCACAGACAGATGACTGGCCCGAGAGGTCCAAGTTATGGTTGTTCGCGCATGGGGCAGGGTTGGACCCAGACACAGGGCTGATTGTTGCAAAGGGGAAATGGAAGAAAAGAATTACAAGGGTCGTAAAAAAACTAGAGGACGCAATAGAGAAAGTCAGAAAGGGAGAATTTGTTCCCGATAGAGAGGACGACGAGCTGACACTCGCCCTCGGGAATCCTGAACACGACGGACGATGTCAAGGCAGAGGAGCCGACGTTAATAAGTATCAAGGATTTCCGGCGGACGTTGCAACTTATAGAAAGCGTTTCAGAAATAAGAAGAAGGAGTTGGACCGGTTCACGGCATTAGAACAGCAGGTGAAGGGGTTCCAGGAGCAACTGAACGCACTTACCCAGGCAAGGGAATCTCAGCAGCTGGTGGTACAAGATCCTGCAGTCGATGCCGCCCCATCTCAGCGGAAAAGCAGCGTGGGTTCCACGCAGCTAGAAGATCCTGCAGTCGAACCGCCGGCGGCTCACTACCCCGTGGATGATATCACGGAGAAGACAAATTGTGTGCTACACATGCCGATGAAGAACATTAGTTTTCCGGTGGCGGATGGGTATGCTTTACCAAATCAACCTGGAGCAATCTTCCATTTTGCTCCGATTCCAGCTGGCTATGCTCGTGTCGGGGTGAAAACAGTTATGCCCGGATTCCATTCAATGGATCTTGACATTCCTGGATGTGACGACGAGAAGACACTGGGAGAAGTCGAGTTAGGTATCGTTCTATGGAATAAGAAATACATCATGTTTCCAGACGCGGCGCCAAGGCCACCGACTCCTCCGAGTAGAAATCCACCACCTCAAAGTCCACCCGACCTCCCCGACGATTGGGAGCCCGCCGCGAGTCCATCGCCCGTGCCGTCCCGTCAGCCGACTGATGCGCCCAGTAGTAATTTGCCAAAGCGGAAGCTGTTCACGTCGACTAGTACTATGCTCAGGAAAGACAGGTCCCCTGTCAAGAAACGTGCACGTGCAAACATACCCGAGAAAGTCAAGAGTCCTGAGAAGAAGTTAGCTTGCGAGATGACTTCAGAGGAAATAACTACTAGCTTGCAAGAAGAGTCAAGAGCCTTTTTTGAACAGAAAAAACAGGAAAAACTGCAGGCACAACTGCACCCCGTAAAGGAATTTCTGAAGACTATACCAATGGACAAAAAAGATTACACCGTTGACTGCTTATATGACCCTCCACCGAAGCCCCTTTCAGACTATGAGCGCTTTATTAACAAGCAACATAGCGCACAGATGAGCGCACAGACGGAGGAAGCAAAGAAATGCGGGAAACAAGTTGCTCAGCTCGGAGAACAAGAAGTACAATCGATCGCCCCGCTCATCGTGCCTTCTGATAAGGCGGCTCAGCAAATGCACGAGGAGACAAGTTACGACGTTGCTCCGCTAGCATATAAATATGTTCATGGGCAGCCTCTGGTCATGGATCCGAAAGCTCTAACAACACAGTTATGGAAGTTGCATAACTGGTACATGGCCGCTGCAAAAGAAGGGAAAATCTATTTCCTGGCGAGAGTTCAGGAACAGCACTACTTCCGAGAATATGCTGTGCAGGTTGAGTTCGAAGAACTTTTTCAGATGTACAATCAACGTGCCCTCGACAAAGCTATCATCAGCTGCTATTGTCTGTAAGTAATTTATTTGTGTAATTTAATTCTTTAGTTAAGCTCTCGTTCATTGCCTGTAATTATCCTCACGACATTCTTTTGTATGCTATTAATTATGCAGAATGAAGATTCGTGAATGCAGAGTGGGAGGAATCTGGGACATTGGGTTCATTGACCCGGATAAAATTCATGAAGTCACCGTAGAACAATGTGCCGAGGCCACAAAGGATGTTTTGCTAACGTTTTTAAAGCGACAAAGTACCAAAAAAGAAATACTTTTTCCTTACAACTTCAAGTGAGTGTTACTGTCTTGTACACATTCTATATTTTGCTTTTCCGATATTAAGTGTAATTGATGAGTTATGAATAACCGCGTATATAAACGTGTCCAGGTTCCACTTCATTCTGATGATCATTAAAATCGATGTTGGAGAAGTTGAAGTCTGGGACTCATTAAGGAGAGAACCTGAGGACTACAGAAGCGTGCGTGTAATGCTCAGAGGTAATTTCAATCGCACTATATCGGCCTCTTTCGTTCATTTCCTGATATATCGGTCAAATAACTCCTCAATTCATTTTCTTTGCCGGGCAGGGTTTGGAGAAAGTTCAGAGAGGAAGAACCGGTGAGTGGAAAGAAAAGCTGGAGTTTAAGGCTAACTTGGTAAGTAGTACTTCACGTTTCAATACCATTATCAATCTCTTGATTATTATTTGATTGAATTCTATTCTCGTATAGTGGTGCCTAAAACAACCACCTGGGACGAATTTATGTGGATACTACGTTTGCGAGTACATTCGCATGATGGTCAACGAGAGAGATAATACTCGAAGAACTAGAGAGGTACGTAAACATCATTCACAACTTTATTTTGCTACCATCAATTGTGTTAGTTTCCTTCATATAATTGATTTGATCTCCTTCTTTCAAATTAAGATGGCAAAAAAGCGGAACGAGCTCCTACCAGAAACCGCGTAAAAGCAATCGCGGAGGAATTGGCGGGATTTTTCCTTACGGAGGTCATACCTGAATCCAGAGAATTCCACTATATCGACAAGTAGCCTCTCCTCCCTGTACTAGGAGTGATCTCCATATGTAATTAATTATGAGTACTTTATATGTGTACATATATATATCAAGTTGTATGTGTGCTATGTGATCTTCACGTGTGCGAAAAACTTTTTTATGTGCATCGACGTGATCTCCTCCGAAAACCTAAACCCTGAACAATAAACGAAAATAAAAAAACAGAAACCCTAAACCCTAAAAATAAACGAAAAAAAAAAGCAGAAACCTTTAGTACCGGTTCGTAATACGAGCCATACTAAAGGTCCTCCGCCTGCGCGCGCTCTGCTCTGCCCACGTGGAGGCCTTTAGCACCGGTTTGTAAGCGACCGGTACTAAAGGGGGTACCCTTTAGTGCCGATTTATTAGCACCGGTTGCTCAACTGGTGCTAAAGGCCCTATAGAACCGGTGTTGTTACCCCTTTTTCTACTAGTGGTCATATCATTTACTGGCAGCCCCGCTCCACCGCCGTTGAAATGTTTTTTATACCCCGAAAATATTTTACATAGATCGGAGTTGCCAGCTACGAACTAAACCACTTTGTGACTTTGTCTACTACTTTACGTACTGATCACTCCAGAGATAACTTGCCATAAATTTAGGGTGCTAGAGCATGCCAAGTATATAGGAAGCCCATCGAAAAACAAAACAGAACAAATGCGGACAATTGATTGAACTTTCATGAGTTCAATCTAACTTGCATTACAGGTTAATTTAAACGATTTTTTCTTGACTTACGATGGTGATTTTACGAAGTGGCAGTACTGCAACCAGGAACGATCCTGACGCCTCTAAATTGTACTAGGGGATGAAGCGCGGCTTTGCCGCGCCCGTGGGCTAATTTTTTTTTGAATTATTCGTTTGCAAAACTGCTGAAGTGGAAAAACCGTCCGGATTTCGGAAATTGTTCCTGTTTTCGAATAGTTTATCATTTTTGAGTTCCTTTTGACGTCTACGAAATACGCAAATCTAGGAGGTTCGTGGAAATTTGAAATTTGAATTTTTGTCGTGCATCTTAATTTTACTTTCCCTATGGAAATTTGATATTTTTGTCATTTTATTTTGTGGGCGTAGTTGATATTTTTTGGTTTGCATTATTTATAGTTTTGGAGAATTATATGGAAATTTGGATCTATTTGTTTACTTTTGTGGGCATGTTTGATTTTTTTTTTAATTTTAGTTTTTTTTTTGGTTTGTATTTTGAATTTTAAGTTGGAATATGTATGAATTGTACATCGAAAATTTATTTATAGTGTGTCTATTTTTTTTAGAGTTTTTTCGTGTTGAAAGTTAGATATTTTGGAAATTTAGGAAGTTTTGACATATTATTTATATTAGGAGATGTTGAATTGGATGTTTTTTTAAGGGAAAATTGTTTTTTTCCAGTTTGTATTTTTGAATTGTAGTTTGGAATATGAAAGTTGTAATTTTTTTTTCCGTAGTTATTGATAAATTGTTTGTATTATTTGGAAGTGTAATTTGAAATTTTGGAATTATTTTTAAAAGCGTATGGATAGTTAAATGCAGACATATTTAAGTTTGTTTTTTTCTATTTATTTTTTTTGAATCTTGCTGACCAACAAAAAAAATGAAAGTAGTTTGGAATATGGAAATTGTAATTTTTTTTTTGTAGATGTCAACAAATTGTTTGTATTATTTGGAAGTGTAATTTGTTTTTTTGGAATTATTTTAAAATCGTATGAATGGTTTTTTTTCGATACTAAATGTAGATATATTTAAATTTATTGTTTTCTATTATGTAGAATTTTTTTGAAATCTTATTGCACAATAAAAAATAAATTGTTTGTATTATTTGGAAGTGTAATTTGAATTTTTGGAATTATTTTTAAAAGCGTATGGATAGTTAAATGTAGACATATTTAAATTTGTTGTTTTCTATTATTTAGATTTTTTTTTGGAATCTTGCTGAAAAAAAAAGGAATTGTAGTTTGGAATATGGAAATTGTAAATTTTTTTTGTAGATGTCGACAAATTGTTTGTATTATTTGGAAGTGTAATTTGAATTTTTGGAATTATTTTAAAATCGTATGAATGGTTTTTTTTTTATACTAAATGTAGATAAATTTAAATTTGTTGTTTTCTATTATGTAGATTTTTTTTTGAAATCTTATTGCACAATAAAAAAACGGTGGTGTACATGTGTTTAAATAATGAAGGTTCGAAAATTAGTGTAATTCAAGAAAGATTGCGTTTAAAAGTTGCTTAATTTGCGATAATTTCTCTGGATGCAAAAACCGTTTTGTGGATCGGAATTTGCGGTAACTTGGAATGTTTATTTGTAACCTCAATGGTTAGTATGAAAATGTATGGAATAGCTTGTAATTATTAGTTTTGGGTTTCAAATGTAGGTACATGGGTTGGCTGTGACGAAATATTTTTTCTTCAAATTCTGGTTATACGTCGAAATATACGAACTCTTTTGAATTTTTTGTTGGTGTGTAACTGTTTTTCATGTTCCGTAAAAATACGTGTGGGTGTGTTGGTCGTAAAGAAGATTTTTTTCTCTCGATTTATTTTTGTATTTTTTTTGCATCCTTTGGAAATGCATACCGAAAGATACGAATCTTTTGAATTTCATCTTTGTAGTAATTACTTTTTTGTGTTGTGTGAAAATGCATGTAAATGTGTTAGTTGGAAAGGGGGAAAAATTCTGCAAATTTTGATATTTTGTTTTACATTTTTCTGGTTTGGGTATCAGGAGATTTTTTTTTTTTACTGTTTTCAGTTATTGCAGTCGCTGACAACGGGGTCCCACCCGTCAGGCAGCGATGGGTGACGTCACCGCTGGCGTCAGCGTGTGGACGACCGGCCGGCGACGCCAAGCTCGCCGGTGCGCGACGGCGGACGCGCGCGAAGGCTCCAGCGTGCGGATACGCTAGAGGACGGCGAGGCGAGGTGGATGGGCGGCGCGGCGCGGCATTTGGTCGCCGGAGCCGCCGCCGGCGAGCCAAACAGTGGCGGCGCAGCCGGAGGACGGCGGTGGCGAATCTGGCCGATTCCGACCACCCCGGGACGCATCCGGCGGCCAGAAGGTGAAGGCTGAGGCGGCGCAGCTCCCGGAGAGCTCGGATCTGGGCGGGGACGCGTCCAACGGCGGCGCTGGCCGGCGGCGGCGGCGGCGAGCCCGGGGTCGCGCGAGAGAGAGAGGAGGAGCGGGGAAGGTGTGCTGACGCTTTTCTTCTTAGGCCCCTGGAGTTTTCCCATTTCGCAAGTAAGTCCTTCCGCGGGGGGGTTCTGCAAAAGCGTCGGTCACCGGCTGGAACCGGCGCGACCGGCCGGTGACCGGGACGCGTGTCGCGCTCCGATTGGTCTTAAATCGAAGATGAATAGTGGCCGGGCGGGATGGGCTGGCGTGGGTCGATCTGGTCCGTTGAATCGCGTGATCGGACGGCCAGCGGAATCCCGCGACGTGGACGAATGAGAGGAGCTGGATTCCTCTGCCTTTTATATATAGTAGAATGGAGGACAGAAAATAGGAAGTCATCTTGAACTTTGGGAGGAACTTCCATCTGGAGTCTACAGAAAGTAAAAGAAATTCTGAAGGACGGAGCTGGCACATGGCCGCTGACAACAGTGGTGCTTACTGCTTACAAAACAAGTAAATCACCATTCATTTGCATCAGCTCACCACATTGCAACACTGATGACCCCATAGAACGTATATTTTTATCTAGCTTTGTTAACTCCAATGCACATTACGCTACAAAGGTACTGGTAAAAATGCAGAATGGTTAGAATGATACTTTACTTGAAAAAATATTCGCCAATCTACTTCGGCAACTATCAATTTCCATGCAAAAACAATGGTTGTTAGCGATGATCAGTAATATATCCATACAATATAATGGTCTTTCAAAGAAACATAAACCTTGGCCATGACGACTATGTACTACTGTCAGTTATAGATCGATATTCAGTACAACCTGATACATCCATGGTCAGCGCAGGGAACATCCTCGGTGGCGTGGATACTGGGCGGCGCGGCGTCTGGGATGGGCGGAGGAGGCGTGGATGCACGGCGGCGCGGCGCCGGGGGCGGCGGCGTCGGGGACGGATGGCGCGGTGTTGGAGACGGGCGGCGGCGTTGGATGCAAATGCTCGTGCGTTGCAACGGGTTGAATTTTATTGACTACTGTTGGTTGAAGAGAATTTGAAAATTTGAACCCTTCGGCACAAGCATTTTTGTCATATCCTATATCTAGCCTATTACAGATTAAATCAAAGTTTCATTCCATTAATAATTACTAGCACACATGCCCGTGCGTTGCAACGGGAGAACAAAATTAACTTAGGGCCCACTTCTTTGTCGTTCCGTGGCATGACACCGGAGTATTAGTCGGATCCGTAAAATGTTTTGGTCAATAGCGAAAAACTCGCTTGGTTTGCCATTTTAGTATTTATAGCAAATGTGCCCGTGCGTTGCAACGGTGGAAGCAAATTCTACCCCTTATCAGCTCGTGGATATTATCATATTTCTTTACTAAAAGATCAGCACTCTTTGAGCAATATATGGAGGACATCCGATTTTCCTTTAATCAGAAACCTGGAGATAGAGCTTCTGCCACACTTGTACTGTAGTTTTGTAATCTTTGAAACTAAAATGATAGATATATATCTGAGGGTTGCACCTTGCCAGAGAAACAGAAAGAGCATGACACATTTACACTTAAATCTAGTGTGCTTCTAAAACAGGATTAAATCGGGCTTAGATTGTATAGCTTATGCGATTCTGGATTTCCAAGCAACTGCATCTTTAATTAACTTTGTGAAGCTCCCATGAGTAAACTAAAATAATGGGTTAGTCCCAAGATTGTCTGGAAACACATGAAATGCATGTATAGAAACACGACAGTACTAACCTGGACCATCCTAGGGTTACCCATGGCCAGAAAAACTGCCGTTCGTGAGGCGGGTTAATGCCAGCGCACGTCGGGCAGCACCAGACATCGGGGACAGATGGTATTGAGGTAATTACCGCTTGTGAGGAATCCGTAATTACCTCCAGGTGTCAGGGTACGCCATCTCCGGCGTCGAGTACGACGACCTCGAGGTGCTCAACCGAGTTCGACATTCAGGTCGCCCAACCATGATCATCATCGAGTAGCTAGGTAATCTGAAGCGGTGAACCGTACGGCTGTGTTCTGAACTCTGAAGGTGAATAGGTGATGTTCTCCGTATCAGAGACTTCCGAAGGTGCCACGGGAATCATGGATGTGTTTGGATCTTTCTGAAAGAGATGCTTGTTGAGGGCCACTCAATCTGTTTGCATGGACATTCCGGATAATTCTTCAACTAAAAGTGCTTGATCGATTTGGTACTGAAGAATTGCATTATTTGTTAAGTCTGAAATCGTCCATCTATTCTCGAGGTGGAGGCATGCTACAAATCTTGATTAGTACCTACTGATTTCAGTAGTCGGAAGTCTTTGTTGGTTTCAGCAGTAGCTTGGCCAATTCAATCATGTCTGAACTTGAGCACTCGTCGGGCTCCAATCCCTCCTCGTCCTCATCTTGGCCATGGAGAGCCGCCGGCGGCGTGGCCTCCTCGAGAGCCCTACTTCATCCTCGTCAGGCTCCAATCCCTACTCGTCCTTGTTTTCGTCGCAGTAGTCTTTGACGTTGTCGCTTGCCATTGCGAGCCGCCGGACGGCGGCGTGGCCTCCTCGAGCAGCCCGGTGTCGTCCTCGTACTGCTCCAATCCGTCGGCGGTGTGGCCTCCTCGAGCAGCCCGACGTCGCCCTCGCACTCGTTGTCGCTGGCCCTGGCAAGCCGCCGGCCGAGTGTTCGATCGATCGCGCGTGGCGACGAGCAAACCAAGTGATAGGATGGGTACTTATTGAGGAGAGTATCCATCACGTTCGAGCTGTACTCGGCTGCGGCGTACTCACCTACGATGGTTAGTTGAAGATAGTATTGATCGAGTTCGAGCTGGACTCTGCTGTCGCGGGCTAGGGAAGTTTCCAGATGCAACAGGCGACGGACGAAACCAACCCAGCCCGACGTACGAAACAAACGGACGAAATTTTGGAGGAAGAAACGTTACTGTTTTTATTATTAGGTATATATCTATTCTAATTATGGACCTGTCATAAACAATATATCGTTCTGAAATCTGAATATACACCAAAAGAATTATTCCCAGTTTTGATTGAACCATCCATTAAATCACCACTATTTAAATCACAACTCTTGACTTGGTTATTCAGGTAAAACAAGAATCTATCAGAAAGTAAGATCTTCTCAAGGAGGAGGCAGAAATTTTTCGTGGCCGCCTTGCAAGAATCCTACTATACCATTTAGACCATCCGGCAGAAGGATACCCCCTTTTTTTCCGGTGCCTAAAGAATACTTTTGACAATTGCAACATCCAAATCTCGTTTAACTGAATCCATCTTGATGTTTTATGTTACGCATTTTGCCCCAAAATCAATCGACCTGATAGCCCTAGCAGTTCGACCAATTTTCATTTTCTTCTCCAACAGAGCCCGAATGGCGACCAAGTCCAATGAAAACGTCAAATTTGACTATATAATTCGGCGACCAAGTCCCGCCTACAAAAAATCTCACTACTTGATTGATGACAATAGTAATTCACATGGGCGTTCATGTAGATTTGTGATGCACTTTTGTGACATGACATGCAGAGTTTAAAAGATAATTCGGAAGAGCTCGAGGATTCATTAGTTGTCACAATCACGCTGGTTCCACTACTCAAGTCTCCTCTACCCTTCGCTCATAGGCAACAAACAGATTTTGATGTTACTCTGGATGAAGCAACCTGAAAACAGAGTGATGTTATTCTTCCGAAATATTGTTTGAACTTTTCGACAAGATAAGGAGCCCGACATGTGATACTAAAATATTTATTTGTTTTGAACTAATCAAAGTAGGTTATGGTATGGAGTATGGAGATTACCAATAGAGAGCACCTCATATAAGGGAGCTTTTGTGATTTATGAATAATGACAGTATAACACCAACAGTGCTTACTCTCAAGTGTGGAAGAATCTCAAAGTCACAACTGATTTACATATGTGCATAAGACGTACGTTGAGTGAGCTCTGAAACTGTATTTGTACTCTAATCACATCTTCTCAAGTGGATTCTTTGACTACGGCAGCTGGAAAATCGTGGCAAAAATATCCAAAGGCGAAGTGCATAGGAGCAACTGGATTCTGACCTCATAAAAGGAAGAGAAAACACCAACGCTTTTCGCCCCTTTTCATTTAAAAAACGAATACACCATGGCTCCATCCACTACGGGAATCTGACGAGACGCCGACGGCCGGAAACCGTCGGCGTAGACAAAGCCCGACGGCGGCCGTCGGCGTAGACCCGTTGGCGTTTCGCCCCGTCGGCGTAGCCTAGTTGCCGTCGGCGTAGAAAAGCCGTCAGCGTATGAATTGGCAGAATTTTGTTAAAAAAAAAATTCAAATTTTTTTTTCAATTTTTTTCCCAATTTTTTTTTGAATTGTTTAACCACTTAATCACACTAGAGACACATTTATCCCTAAGCATTATTAATTGCAACCTTAATTACTCGTTTCTACTAACAGTTCCCCATAGGTCACCCATCCTGAGACTACTCTAGCCCCAGCACGCTTAACTTCTTAGTTCCTTCCCTGTGAGCTACCTAGAAACAACATATGCTTTACTGACAATAGTATCCTATCAATCCTATTAACCCATGGACTATGATGCCACACACCTTTATTTTATGAATCCAAATAATTATTTGAATAAAAAAAATGAATCATTAATAATAATCTTGAATTAAAATATTCTTGAATTCAAATAATAATTAACTTATTTGCCTTTTTCCATTTAATATTGAATAATTCATATATACAAATTCGTAAATCGAAATTTGACAAATAATATGTCTAAATCGATTATAAAAATGAGAGAAATCCAAATATGACATTCATATCATCCATAACCCAACTCTTGACAAGTTTCCCTCCGGCTTGTCCAATCGGGGACTATCACGCTATAAGTGCATGTAAACTCCCTAGTGAGAAGTGGATGTCGGGGACTATCTCGCTATAAGTGCATGTAAACTCCCTAGCTATAAGTACATGGTATGAAACCCCCTAGCTTGTGGTGGGAACCCGACGCTCCGGAACCCCTCTCCGGTGAAACCCTAGCCCCACTGGAGAAAAACCAGACTTATACGACTAAAGTCGGTACCGACGTCAAAATGGGGTACCAAAGTGTAACTAGTTGCTTGGTTGTGTTAGGCTAGGCCTAGGAAGTCACAAGACAAAGGTATAACCCAACTCTTGACAAGATTTCCTCATGTTTGTCCGATCTGAAACTTTCAGGCTATAAGTCATGAAACTCACTAGAGAGAGGTGGATGCCGGTGAAGCAGGTCACATCCCGGAGTGCAATCTTGGCCATCCAAAACCCATAACACACTTGTACCCACATGGTATGGCACCTCCTAGCTTGTGGTGGGATCCTGACGTTCTAGAACCCCTCTCCGGTGAAAACCTAGCCCTGCTAGAGAAAAACCATGCTTATACGACTACAGCCGGTACCGGCGTCAAAATGGTGTAGAAAAGTGCAACTCTTTGCTTGGTTGTGTTTGGGTGGACCCTACGAAGTCCCAAAACAAAGTTATACCCCTACTCTTCACAAGATTCCCTCCAATTCGACCGAAGTGGGAGTTTCCAGGTGTAAGTCCAGAAACTCACTAGAGAGAAACTGGTGACGGTGAAGCCGCTAACATCCCGGAGTGGAATCTTGGACATCTACAACCCAAAACACACTTGTACCCACTTGGTATGGCACCACCTAACTTTTGGTTGGATTCCGACGCTCCGGAGCCCCTCATCGGCTAAACCCGTTTGAACATGGAATTTTTTGTCCTTCCTCATGATTTTTTTTGAAGAATATAGTTTGAACAATGTGTATGATGATGCATATCTACTTATCCTCTTCGAAACGAGCTAAAGAACATCGAAATCCGACTTCCAATGCAAAAGTTATGCTCAAAACGGTGTATCTCAAAAAAAAATATATATAGGCCGACGGCATTGCCGTCGGCGTAGCTAAAATAAAAAAACAGAAAATATTGGCCGACGGCATTGCCGTCGGCGTAGCTAAAATAAAAATATATATATAGGCCGACGGCATGCCGTCGGAGTATCAAAAAAAAAAACAGAAAATATAGGCCGACGGCATTGCCGTCGGCGTAGCTAAAATAAAAAAGAAAAGACCAAGGCTAGCCTAGTCGGGGACTACGCCGACGGCCCCGATATTTGGCCGTCGGCGTCTTGTGTCTTTCCCGTAGTGATCTTCAAAGTACCTGTGGCATACCGAAAACCTGGTATGCAGGTCGACACCTCTCCGAGCAATGTTCTTCAGCAGAGGGTCAATATTATGGGCAAACCTTCATACAAATTGGTGAACTTTGGGAGGACGGTCAAGGTCCAAATACCTCTAAACAGAGCTTGCAGTGAAGTACATGGTTCAGAGTTCAAACTCAATCGGTGGTCCCTTTCCCCGAATCATGAATCCCAGCGCTGGCCACCACTGATTCATCCTGCCATTGAATCTCGATCCTTTTCCCTGGCACTTCGCGAATACCGCGGCTTGCTGCGTTTCTATATTCAAGCTGGCACCGGAACAAATCCGGATAGTTGACACTGGGAGCTGTTCTCGACAAAATCGTCCAAGATCATGTATTGGATATGTGGCCACTTCTTCCACATCGTGGAGCTCAGAACCCAGTCACCTGCCGCCGGTCGCCGGCCACCTGGTCAGGCTCGAGAAGCAGGCGCTTCAGCGGCCAAAACACCGTGGCCATGATAGTTGCCACGAACTCCATTGCCGTGAACAAAAGCTTCCATCTTTAAGAAGAAAGACATGGGATTTGATTACGCCCGAGGACAGAAACCTGATTTGGCGGCGTTCAGAAGGCTGGGCGAGTGCTGGAGTCCACAATCTCGTCGAATTTTGCTTCCGTCTGCCGTGGTCTCGCCATGGTTCTTCTTGATCCCTCGTCGAATCGCTAACTCGCGTGTGATAGTTTGGAACAATTGAATCGCTAACTCGTGTGTGATAGTTTGGAACGATTTCGATCCTAAGCTTGGATTTGATGCAGGGCAATCGATCGCTCCTATATTTAAGGACTCATAGGAAGAGGCCGAGTCGAGTCTGATCACGATACTCAAGTTTGGAGGCGGAGTCTGTTTCCGCCGATGACTCGTTTGTGTGCTGGAGTTCGTGTCGAAGAAAAAGCTCGTGCTGGTGTAGTTTACCGCCAGAGACGGACGTGGGCTTTTCTTTTGCTGAGAGAGCAAGGTTGATGGGCTGGGCCGGCAGGGTGTGAGCATCGACCAAGCACACGACGAGAGTTGACGGGAGACGGGAAAACAAATAATCGAACCGGTACGTGACTTATGGGTGGCACTGGTGGGTAATTTTTGCGAATTTTAGGGTATTTTCAACGACGTACCACAAGAAACCTTAATGCCTTTATTATTACTAGGACACATGCCCGTGCGTTGCAACGGGAGGAAAAAAGGAAAAAATTGAATACAAGAATTGTGGCGACGGAAGTTATGAAGTCCGGTTTGGTGTACAAAATATACGCCCATTTATTTCCATTTTGCTAGTAAGGAAAAATATGTCCGACCATATAAGACATAGATTATTCCACTGACCGAAAGTTGATAAGCAAAACATGGATTTACACGTATTTGAAGAACTTTACCCCTGCAGACAGTTTTATGTACAGAGTAATTCATTCCAATGCAATTCAACGTGACAATGTTAGAAAATCAATATATTTGATCACTTTCACCGTTTAGACCGGAGCACGAAATTTAAAAATTACAAAACAGAGCAGACATGAGAGAATAAATTTATCTTTGTTCAAGGAACACATCTACGGGTATATACAACCAGTGATTGATGAGCTGCTCAGGAAGAGGAGTTGCCACCGGTGCTGCGGCACATGGGAGCCGCCCGGCTGGCCGGCACCGGGTGCTTCTGCCGGTAAAAGGGAGAACGCGGAGGCACACCTCGGCAGCGCCAATATCCATCCTCATCCAGGAACAGGAAAAAGTCCATCGGATAAATCCATTCACATAGAAAATCGGTGAGAAAATTCACAAATGACGGCGACCCTCCCGTCAGCTAACTGAACAATGCATAACCAGGCCGCGCAGCTCGCACGGGTGAGCCGCGAATCGGGCGTGACCGGGACTTCAGCATGCGGCCACTCCGTCGAGGCGGCAACTCCGGCCAGCAGGGACTCGATCGAGCCGCTCTACCTGGCGCTACTGCTTGTGCTCATCAGCTCATGTGCTGTTGTTTATGCGTAGGCTTTATATAGATGATCCGTCAAGCGCGGACTTCCATAGAGACGGAAAGCTCGGTTTAGCTTTCAGTGGCGAGCGAACCCGGCGAGTTCTCGTCAGGAAATAGTTTTTACATCTTCTCGATGCAGACCATGAAAGATTTAAATGTATCTCGTCACAGATGAAAATCCAAAACCTGCTACCTGCAATTCGTACGACCTCGGAGAGATCGAACACCGCAACCATCGTTGGAATCATGTACTCATATCTTTACTGTCCACGAGAGCATCTAACAGATGAGCTCAGGGTCTAGATGGTGAAAATATTTTTTAGCTTGAGTAGCCTTCTCACGTACGAACAGAAGCTCGGAGGGCTCTGCCAAGATCTCGTCGACTTTGCTTCTGTCTGTCGTGCTCGCCGCCAATGTTCTCGGCTTCTCGCTTGATCTCTCGTCGATTTGCTAGCTCGCGTGTCTCATAGCCTGGAACACTTGATTGGGATCCTAAGATTGGATTTTGCGCAATCGATCGCTCCCGAATTTAAAGGCTCAAGGAAGGCAAGAAGAGGCCAAGTCGGGTCTGATCAGGATACTCGAGTTTGGATTGGTCTCTTGTCTGGTATGGTCATGATCTCCTTGACGTACAAAACCACAGAAACAGGAAACTCGCGACGTACGAAACCAAACGAAGAGAACGGACGAAAACTTGGGGGAAGAAACCTTAGTGCTTTTATTATATTATTAGGTAAAGATTAGGTATAGAATAGAATGTTTATGATTTCTATGTCTAAAAGCGAGCACACTCCGATGGCAACAAGACCTCACACAGTGCCGCTAAAGGAAGGCGTTGGTTGATTGATTATGAACCAAACTATACTTCTGTTACGATTTAAATCACCAGGCCTGTCTTCATCTAAATGAGCACTGCTCTGCTTACAAAAATCTGAAAATTCAGTTAACAAAAATGAGCACTACTCTGGTTATAAGCATCTGAAAAATCTCAGTAGCAGTACTGCAGTAGTACATCAAATCTAAACCATGCATGTTTCATTCTCCTAAAAATTATCAGTAGGTACATTAGCAAAACCAGGAAAATCGCAGGTACACAAATCAGGTAGATAAGGAATAGATCAGCTGTGCACTGTAGCATCTTACTTAGAGCACTAATACACAAATCAATAGTGCTAACCTGGATCAAATTAGTGAGTATCAGGCCGCGCTCTACAGACCCTCCTCTACGACACGAGATCGAGAACCAATTCCGTCACACCTCCATGGGTGAGGAGCAGCGCCAGCAGAGCTCGTTCACGCGAGGTCTCGGAGCCCTGTGATCCGGAGCTTCGATAATCGAGATCGAGCCAACCTCCATGTCCACCAGCTCCCCCAGGCCTTGTAGAAGTCCAATACTTGTACGGGAAGTCCAGCCGCCTCATATATATGTGAGAGGTGATGGCCGATTGAAATGAATCAAACAATCGACAACCTATCAATACAACCTACTTTTATCTTCTCAAACCCTTGTTCATGCTTCCGTTGTCTGGCAACTTCGCCTAGATTTTGCCAGAGATCGAAAATCGAGCTAAGAGCGGCCAAGTCCGGCTTAGTTCAGCCAATCGTCGCCGGCCTCCTCAGACAGGGCTTCCCGAGGGGCTGGGGCGTCTGGTATCAAAAGCGCCGGCTTACTGTCTTGCGTATCGCGCTGGAAGCCGGCCTCCCGCGGGGCGAGTTGCGGAGTATCTCCCCCGGCGCCGCAGGTACACGAGGACGTGTTCGTGTGACGCGTTTCGAGCGCAGCAATTCTGTTATACGTCGATACACCAACCTTAATGAAAAACAGAAATACAACGTTGCGACTTATTTTCCAATCTTATGTGTTTAAATAACATGGATATCAAAAGGTACTGAAATGAGCAAACATAGATTATGAGTCAGACAAAAAATCATTATGACAAATTTGTTCAATTATACATAGATCGCTAACAAAAAAATCTTGTTAAATCGCCAAAGAATTAGGATGAAGAAGCAAACAATCGAAGGAGGTACAATAAAACATAATACTAACGTAATTGTCAATCCAAGGAAATATGCATGCATAAAGCTGATCAGGACATCAATTCTAGGTGTGCTGACATTACATATGACATAATCACATGCGAGAGAACTTCCAGAACCCCATCTCAGTATTTTTCTCTTTTTTTACTTGTCTCATATCAGCATTAGCCAACTCACTCTTCGCTACCTAGCTAGTACAGAGCACAAACAGAAAGAACTAAGTACACCGGCGCTAGGCATTTTAGAGAGCACGTAGAGTGTACTGTACAAAGCTGCTGCTCGGAGTATAGTCCTGCACCTCATCAACGTAGTAGAGCAGAAGATATCTCTCAACTTCTCCTGCATATGAATTCTCCTGGACTTACAGCAGCAGACCACAAACTAAGCAAAAAACGAAATATCAAAACTATCTAGACTGAACAAAGCAAGCAAGCAGGACCGCATGCTGCTACGGTGCTGCCCGTTGCCTTGCTTGAAGAAGTTCAGAGCAGTCAGAAGTTGGTCTTTAAAGTTCAGACGCTGTGGACATGGGGTCGTCCAGCACGACGCAACAGCGGGCCGGCGCAGCGCGCGTGAGTCAGTGTGAGCGTCGCGTAGGCGGGACTTGAGGGGCGGCGCAACTGGCCGGCGGCGGGAGTACTCGTGCGCGACCGGCCCGGCCTCCTCAAAAGAAGTCCAGCATCAGCTGTTGAGTTTGTCAGAGAAGAACGAAGCTGCCGTACCAGGGATCACCGTCAGATCTTATAGGTCGGCGCGAAGTACGGCAACCGGTTTGGCGACTAGAGAGAACACATTGGCCGGAGGAAATAGGGGCGGTCGCGGAGGGAGCCGTGCCCGGCGACGCATGGGCTACTGCGTGGCTGGTGCACGCGTGCTGGGGCCGCGTCCACCTCCGCGGCGTCGGCGGGGCGGGCCGCCGCCGGAGGATTTGGGGCTGTCGAGCACCCTGCGCAGCCTCCCGGCCGGCAACGGGGAAGAAATTGCGGCTTCTTATCCCTTTGATAGTTTTACAATTTGGCCCCTGTAACTGGACTGCGGGTTAATTACCAAGAATTGGAGGGTTAAAATGCAAAACGCGCGACGTACCACCACGGTGATTTACTCGTATTATATAGTAGAGAAGAGAGAGCGGCGTTTTTTTATTATTTTTTTTATTAAAATGACGACAAAAAAACAAAAAAAAACGGGTGCCATGGCACCCGTGCGACAAACCGACTATCCGAGAAGAGATATATATATGTAAGGATGACTCCAACGGGCCGACGCATCGAGTCCGCGCGCGTCCGTCCCTTTCCGCTGGAGTAAAAAACACGGCCCAACGGGGCGACGCAAATGGACCGCGGTCCGTTTTTCTGTCCGCCGCGACGCATTTCTGGCCCAAATTTGGGCCACGGATGCATTGCGTCGGGACGGACGTGTCCGCGCGTCCGGCTCTGTCCTGCTCTGTCCGCTCCACCACTTGCCAGGCCCACCTATCAGTCAAAGAAACACCCCACGCCCTCCACTTCTTCTCTCTCCCCTCTCCTCCCACCTACCGCACTACTCTCTCCAGAAATCCCCACCGCATTCGCTCCACTCGTCAGAGCCGCGCCGCCGTGGAGAGAGCTCGCGGTGCCGCCGGCGTCCACATCCGCCGTCTCCGTCGCTCTCTTGCCCTCCCACGGCGAGGACAACCTCGCGTCCCTCCTTCCCTGCGCGTCGACAGCGACGGCCAGGCGGAGGACGCCGGCAGGAGCTCCGCGCGCCATGGCTGCGAGCGCTCCTCCGCCGCGCGGGGAAGCGACGGCAGTGCCAGGAATCGAGCCGTGGCGGCAGCTCACGCAGCTGTAGACCACGGCTGCGAGGATGGATTCTTGGATGGATTCTAGCTAGCTCGATCTGTATGCTTGGGCGTAGGGGATTCTTTTCTTGCTCGTGCCTGCAAGCTCTGGTCGTGTCCTCCATCTAGTACTAGTTGGCCTCGAAGCAGCCATGGCTATTTGATTTTGATTGCGTTCTTTTGCTTGCGCTGTTGCTTGCATTTTCTCTGCAATTTCTAGGTGTAGCCGTGCTGCTGATTGCGTTCTTTTGCTCTCTCTCTCTCTTGCATCGCGTTCGAGCTCCAAATCGGTGTCTCCGGCGAGCAGCAAGCTGAACTTCACGCCGCCGGCGACCTCGTCCAGTACTAGTACTACTCAGCTGCCAGTGTTCGTTTGCATCGGTATCCACCGTTGGGTGCACCTGCCAAATGAGCCTGTCCGCTCTGTTTCCGCCCGGCCGGACGGTGTCCGTTTGCGTCGCCTCGTTGGAGACATCCTAATGTCGTAAAACGTCCGAACTATTTTTCCCATATTCTATCTAAAATGTTTCATTGAGCCAAGAAAAAGACCACAACTCTGTGCCTCCTGAGGGCTTGTTCGGTATGGTAAATTTTGAAGGGTATTGTCAACGAACCCTCAGGAGTTAAAGATTTCACGTACGTGTGATCTGCAGACTTACAGCTTTACAGTAGTAGGTTGTACTCGACAAGAATTACACAAAAATGTTGTTTTGTGTGTTTCTTGTCCAGTACAACTTACTAAGCAAAACAAGGAATCAGCCAGCCAGAGAACTTGTCTGTGGCAAGATGGTTAGGTGGGTGGTTGAACACCCAGCCCACCAGAGTTCAAACCCCAGGTTTGATGCTGGTGTTTCTCATTTAAGGCGAAATATTCTTCAGTGGGAGGCGATGTTCCCGTCGACAGCGAGGCGCCCGTGTTGACTTCGTCATTCTCAAGACTCGACCCGCCGACTCAGTCTCTCGGAGGTGCTCATAGGGGTAGGGTGTGCATGCGTGCGTTCATAGGGGTGAGTGTGTGCGCGTGTATGTGAGCGCTTGCGTTGTACTGTGTTTCGCAAAAAAAAATGAATCGACCAGCCAGTCCGTTAGCTGACTAGCTTAGGGCACCTCCAGTCGTGCCCCCCAGCGCCCCCAGGCGGGTTTTTTAGCACCGGCGTGAAGGAATTTCTTGCAGTCGCCCCCCCCCCCCCAGAATCTCGATTAGCGCCGTTTGGCGCCGTTTTTAGCGCCGGCGCACCCAAGCCGAACCCAACGCGCTGGGTTTCGCCTGGGGGCAAAAGGCAACGTGGGCCAGCCCTGTCGGCGAGTGAAGGCGATTTCCCTCCCTTTTTTCCTTTTCGCGCCAGCTCTCCCGCCATTTCGCCCCGCAAATTCCCTCTCCATTCCGCAGCTCCCGCCATTTCCCCCCCAGATCTTGCCGCCATGCCGCCCAAGAAGTTCACAGGCCCCCGCAACGCCGCCGCCGCGCTTGCCTCCTCCGCCGCCTCCGCCGTCGTTGTGAAGGAGAAGAAGAAGAGGAAGCCGAGGGAGCCGAAGAAGAAGCCGCCGGGCTGGACCAACGCCAAGTGGATGGCGGACGTGGCGTGCCGCAAGACCGAGAACGCCAGCCGCCGGGCGAGGGAGAAGGTGCAGCGTGCCAAGGAGGGTGCCGGCGAAGAAGAGGAGGAGGAGGAAGAAGAGGAAGAGTACGAGGAAGGGAAAGATGAGGAGGTGGATGCGCCGGCTATGCCGCCCAAGGTGAGGGTCGACCTCCCACCTCATCCTCAGTTCGCCGGATGGGGCAGCCCAGCCAGCGTCGGCTCGCTGACGGGTTTATCGCCGACGGGCTACTCGCCGTCACCGTCGCCGCGCTGGAGTGTGTCTCCCCACTACTCCCATGTGTACGCCGATGGCGACCCGTACGGCGGCTTCAACCCCAACATCGCGTTCCCGCACGGCGCGCCTCCGCCTCCGCCTCCACTCTTTGCAGGGTCGCTGAGATGCTCGAGCTCGCCTTCGCTTCGCCGCGCCCTCCCTTTCGCCCTGAGCCAGGACGCCCGCCTACTGTTCGGCGGAATGCATGGCGACACCTTCATGGACGAGCTCATCACCATCGGCCCCATCGCTTCGGCCGCAACCCCGGGGTTCTTCTTGCAAGGCGGCGATTCATCGCAGCCCGCCGGCGGCTTTGGTGGCGAGCCGAGGACGTAGGAAACCGAGGACGATATGACGGAGGTGGTCGTCGACAAAGAAGCAGCACCGGCCGCGGCCAAAGGCAAGGCGAAGAAGAAGGACCCCAAGGTGCCGAAGCCTCCTGCCGAGCCTCGCATCAAGTGGAGCCACAGGATAGATGTGCTCCTCGCCGAAGCCTGGATGATGGTGAGCTTGGACCCGATTGTCGGTGCCAACCAGAACATGGACAACTACTGGAAGCGGGTCAAGACTTCGTACGATGAGCGTCGGATCGTCGATCCCGAGTACGCCATGGCCGGTGAGCGCGGCGAGAAGGCCATGGCCAACCATTGGGCGGTCATTCAACATGCTTGCAACAAATGGCATGGCATTCAAGAGGAAGTCCAGAATCGGCCGAAGAGCGGTGCCAACCACGAGATGGAGGTGAGCTCCTTTCGCCTTGGTTTCTCTCATCTATGCCGGCTTGCTCATTTCGGCCCTTGTTTCGCCTTGTAGTACGTCCGGATGTTCGAGATGTACCGCGACGACGAGAAGACCGATTTCAAGTTCCTCCACGTCTTTACAAGGATCGAGGGGTGCGACAAGTGGAAGGACGTTCGTCATGCTCTCCGCAAGGCCAAGGAGTACGCGCCGGTAGCTGGAGCGACAGATGGGCGCCCGGAAGGCCACAAGAAAGCCAAGGCGTCGAGGGACGCGACGCCAGCTGCGGCGAAGCTGCAAGAGTCGATCGAGACGCGCATCGCCGACGCTGCCACCCACGCCGCCAAGAGAGAGGAGAAGACCGAAGCAAGGTAGATGGCGCTCATGGCCAACCAGGGCATCAAGCTTGACCTGCTCAAGACCACCACCGCGGCGAAGAAGAGGAACAATGACCTCGTTTTCCTGATGGGAGGCGACCCGGCGGCGATGGATCCCGAGGTCAGGGAGTGGTTCTTGGTGCAGCGTGACGCCATCCTCAGCCAGATTGCTCCGGCGACCCCGACACCTCCGCCGAGCGCCACCCCTTCGACCACTACGAGCTCCTCTCCTCCGGCCGATCCGAGCCCCGCCACTGCAGCCGACACGAGCTCTGCCACCGACACCGACACGCCGCCTCCGAGCACTGCGCCGGCCGCCACTCCGAGCTTCGCCCCTACTCCGACAACCACACCCATCGAGCTGGACGACGACGCCGAGGTGTCACCAGTGACCGTCTGATCTGTGCATCCGCATGCCGAATGTGGCACTACATCGCCAGATAATGGCTTGATTCGATCGCCGAACTGTGGCTTTTTTGTATGATCGCCCAACTGTGGCTTTGATCGCCGAACTCAGGATTTTTTTGGGACGGGAAACGATCTTTCAAATTATGTTGGTTTGTGTTAAACTTGGGGACCGAAACGAGTGGAAACTCCAACTCCCCAGGCTGAAGTTTGCGCCGGCGCAAAGCCAAAAAGGCAACGGCTGAAACCCTGGGGGGCCGAACGGCTGGAGATGCCCTTAGCCCCAGTATGTGTGGTCTACCTCATTCGCCATAACCACAAGTGGCTAAACCTAAACAGCAAGAACAGAGGACACGGGATCTACTGGTGCAGCCACAACCTGAAGCTACGGCCGCTCGGTCAGTAGCTTAGCTGCACCCACATTTTTTTTTGAGAATTAGCTTTTTTTTTTGAGAATTAGCTGCACCGCACCGCATGCTACGCCTACGATCCATGTTCCAATAGCTCCACCGATGCGCTTGCCCCGTTGCCGTTGCCGTGGCATCTGGGCCGGCGCGCGCGGTTGCTTGTCGTGTTTACGCATAGTCTATCGAGGGTGGAGAGGCTTATATGTTTTAGCTGTTGAATCTGGCCGAATGGGTTGTTAATCGTTCGGCCGAATGGGCAAGCATGTTGAGACGATGGGTCGCCCAAGGCGGCAAACCCTATGCGGTGCCCGTTTGCGTAAACCCTATATATCGCCTTCTGCGAGCTCTAACTACGCCTCGCCTGCAGAGATTTTGCTGCTGGGCAAGATGCTCGTAGGCTGGTCGATGGAAAGGATGGCTTTTATTCAAAGAGATGGAGATCCTGGTTTGCCCATTAGTCTCGCTCAATAGCGCAAAATATTACGGAAAAGGTTGTGTTGGAGGGATTCGAACCTGGCACCTCCGGTGAGGTGGACAGAGCCCTAGCCACTGGGCCACGCTGGTATTTGTGTTACAACTTATTTATCATACCTTCTATAGTTTCCCATTTTCTGTTTTTTTTTGTTTTCCATTCTTTATATTGCACTTATTTACTTTTATGTTTTTTATTTAAGTTTTTTTGAAAATGGTTCCGCTTTTTTTGAAAATGGTTCGATTTAAAAAATGGTTCTGATTTTGAAAAAATGGTTCCTTTTAAAAATGGTTCCTTTTTGAAGATGGTTTCGATTTTTCAAACGATTATTTTTGGAAATGGTTCTGATTTTCCAAAATATTCCTTTTTGTAAAATGTTCTTTTTGAAATTTGTTCGATTTTAGAAATGTTTCCGATTTTCGAAAATGGCTCCTTTTTGAAAATGGTTACGATTTTTAAAATGTTCTATTTTTTAAGAAATGGTTCCTTTTGGAAATAGTTCCGGTTTTTAAAAAATGGTTCGATTTGAAAAATGGTTCTTTTCGAAAATGGTTCCTTTTTGAAAACGGTTCCGATTTTTTAAATTATTCCAATTTAAAAAATGGTTCTGATTTTCTAAAATGGTTCCGATTTAATAAAATGGTTCCGATTAAAAAAATGGTTCCGATTTTTGAAAACGTTCTGATTTTTGAAAATATTCCTTTTTGAAAAATGTTCTTTTTGAAATTGGTTCGATTTAAAAAAGGTTTCCGATTTTTGAAAATGTTCCTTTTTGAAAATGGTACCTTTTTGAAAATGGTTCTGATTTTTGAAAATGTTCAATTTTTTAAAAATAGTTCTTTTTGGAAATGGTTCCGATTTTTAAAAAGGGTTCTTTTCGAAAATGGTTCCTTTTTGAAAATGATTCCGATTTAAAAAAATGGTTCCAATTTTTTAAAATGTGTTCGCACCCAAATTTGGCACCTGGCCGGCCCGACCCCAGATATCCTTGATCCGGGGAAGAAGACGCCAAGACATGGAGATGGAGGAAGGAGATAAACAATGTCTCAATTGGTAAAGCCATAAGCTGCAGACCACCATGTCCCAGGACCCGGTATTTGGTCCTACGGGAGCTGGCCAAGGCGCCGCCATTCTCCCAGAAGCCGGCCAAGGCGCCGCCATCGCTCTAGAGTCGGCAATGTCCCCAAGAGCTGGCATCCGACCCGACATTCATATCCAAGGAGCCGGCATTCGCAGGAGTCGGCCATCATCCGGAAGCCGGCATTCTCCCAGAAGCCGGCATTCTCAGGAGCCGGCCATCGTCCATAAACCGGCATTCTCCCAGGAGCCGGTCAGATCCGCCATCGTCCAAAAGCCGGAATTATCCAGTTGCCGGCTCATGTCTTAGAAGCCGGCATGCACGCTGTCATGAACCATTCGACAGGTTAAGCCGGCACCCCCGCCGTATCCCAGTCTTCACTTGTTAAATCCGACATGCCGGGTCATGCCATAATCAGGCCTAGTAGCCGGTTGAGGTGGCAACTCGAGAGATAATTCAAAGGACAGCATACGGAGAGTGCATAATAACACCAAGAAGATGGGCTCAGATGGGAAAGTGCCTAACATGAAAGTTGTGCCTATTGTCAAGGTGCACAAATGGTGATTTTTGAGTCATCTTCATCCGAGTTAGTATGTAGCCTACAGAGACACGACGAGACCCGGGCGAGTTAACCCGTCGCCTGCCAGAATCCGACCTGAAGAGGAAGATTAACCCGGAAAGTCATCAAGACGGCCTCCGATGGAAAACTGATAGTCGCAAGAGTTGTTCGTCTCGTCGAGACGTACAAGATTGGTTTTTGGGCCATATCCATCCGAGTTCGTATACGACTTCTAGGCCCATGACAAGAAGAAGGACAGGAGGTGCTGCGAATCTGGATATGAGTTCGACTTGGACTAGGTCTAGGGTTTTAGGACGGTTTTGATGTAATTTCCTTGTAGAGAAAGTCCTATGCTTGTACGGGAAGTCCAGCCACGTCATATATATGTGAGAGGTGACGGTCGATTGAATAACACCAATCGAATCTATCAAATATATCGCACATTTGCGTGTTCAATTTATCCCTACCTTTGTACCTATGCTTCTCGTTCCTTCGTAAGCCGGTCATCATGCCGGCAAGCTGCAAGGTCATGAGGCTCTATGGGCGATCAGGTCGACCTGGAGCAGCCAATCGTCGCCGGCTTCCTCCAACGGGGCTTGTCCCGAGGGGTTGGGGCATCTGGTATCAAAAGAGCCGGCTGGATTGTCTTGTGTATCGCGCTTCCAGCTGTCGTCCCGCGGGGCGAGTTGCGGAGTATCTCCCCGGCGCCGCGGGTACACGAGGACGTGTTCGCGTGACGCGTTTCAAGCGCAACAAAATGGTTCCGATTTTTGAAATGGTTCTGATTTAGAAAATGGTTCTGATTTATAAAAATGGTTCCTTTTTTAAAATGGTTTCGATTTTAAAAAATGTTTCTGATTTTTTTAAATGGTTTTTTTTTAAATCGTTCAGATAAAAAAAAAATGGTTCCGATTTTTGAAAATGGTTCCTTTTTTAAAATGGTTCCGATTTTTGAAAATGTTTTTTAAATGTTTCTGATTTTTGAAAATGGTTCTTTTTTAAAATGGTTCCAATTTAAAAAATGGTTTTGATTTTTAAAATGGTTCCGATAAAAAAAATGTTTCTGATTTTTAAAAATGGTTCCTTTTTGAAAATTGTTCAGATCAAAAAAGATGGTTCTGATTTTTTAAAATGGTTCTGATTTTAAAACAAAATTCCGATTTTTTAAAATGGTTCCTTTTTGAAAATTGTTCAAATCTAAAAAAAATGGTTCTGATTTTTGAAAATGGTTCCGATTTTAAAAATGGTTCCGATTTTTGAAAATGGTTCCTTTTTTAAAACTGTTTCAATTTAAAAAATGGTTCCGATTTTTGAAATTGGTTCCTTTTTTAAATGGTTCCTTTTTACAATGCTTCCTTTTTTGTAAAATGGTTCTTTTTTTCTGAAATGGTTCTTATTTTAAATGGTTATGAATTTTTTTCAGATTTATAAACCAAAAAGATACAAAATAGCTTGTACTGATCACTAGTACTACTGATCGCCAAGTAATAATAATTTCAGTTCAGCTTTTTTTTTGAGCTAGCTGGTACTGATCAATACTACTAATCAATGCTACTAGACCGAATTGATCGACTCAACAGAAGAAAAAAGAAACACATACGAAGAAACAGAAGGAAACGGTTCCAAGAAGCTGAAATGGGCCGTCGCGCTTAGTGGGCCTTCGGGGCGACGAACCGTACGCAGGCGAGTCGTATCGTACGACTCGCAACAAGCGATAGGTAGGGGATTCCGCCCGTTAGTGCCGCATAGTGGTAGCGCCGCCTGAAGATTCTGCTACTAGGCCGGCCCAATGCCTTGCGAGCTATCCGTTTCCTTTTCTACTTTTTTTTTCTTTTTTTTTTCTCTCTTTTTGTTTTCATTTTTTTGTTTTCATTTCTTTTTATTTTTCCGTTTTCTTTTTTCTTTTCTTATTTTTGTTTTTCGTTGTTTTTAAATTGTTTAATTTTTTAAAATGGTTCTAAATTTGAAAATGGAACCATTTTTTGTTTTCGTTTTCTATTTTATTTTCTTATTATTTTTCGTTCTTTTTAAAATTGTTTTTTGAAAGTGGTTCAATTTTGAAAATGGTTCCAAATTTTAAAATTGTTCATTTTTAAAACGGTTTCAGTTTTGAAAATGGTTCCAAATTTAAAATTGGTTCCATTTTTAAAATGGTTCTGAATTTAAAATGTTTCCTAATTTAAAATGGTTCCAAATTTATAAATGGTTCCAAATTTGAAAATTGTTCATTTTTTGAAAATGGTTCCAAATTAAAAAATTGATCATTTTTAAAATGGTTCCATTTTGAAAATGGTTCTGAATTTAAAATGGTTTCAAATTTGAAAATAGTTCCAAATTTGAAAATGGTTCCAAATTTGAAAATGGTTCTGAATTTAAAATGGCTCCAAATTTACAAATGGTTTCGAATTTAAAATGGTCCCAAATTTAAAATTGTTTCCATTTTGAAAATTGTTCCATATTTAAAAATGGTTCCAAATTTAAAAATGGTTCCGAATTTAAAATGGTTCCAAATGTAATAATGGTTCCAAATTAAAAATTTGTTCATTTTTTAAATGGTTCCAAATTAAGAAATGATTCCATTTTGAAAACGGTTCCAAATTTAAAAATGGTTCCGAATTTAAAATGGTTCTAAATTTAAAAATGGTTTCATTTTTCGAAAATGTTCATATTTTGAAAATATTCAGATTAAAAAAATATTCGTGTTTTCAAATGTAATTTTTATCAAAAATTGAAAAGTCAAATTAAAGAAAATAAAGAAAACAAAAACTGAAAAGAAAACGTACAGAAAAATAAAGAAACAAGCAAAAAAAGAAATGGAAAAACATAAGGGAAAAGGAAAAAAAGAGAACTCTTCATATGGGACGGCCCATTAGCAGGCGCCCTTCAGGCGGCGCTAGCGCGAAGCGCCGCCTGCGGGCGACGCAAAGGACCTCCCGCCCAAGGCCGAAAGAGGAGACGCATAGAGTTATCGACATGATGGGTCGCTTGGAGGCCCACACATGTGAAAATGGGCTCACTTAGCTCCCTCATGCAGTGGACGATTTTTTATCTTTCGGCTGATTTTCTCAACAAACTACTTTCTGGTGCTGAACTCTCTCTCTTTTTTTTTGAAGGATCAACGCAGGCGCTCTCCATTCGATTAGATAGAAAGCAAATCCTCGTTACAAGGAATTCTAGGAGGGATAAAAAAAGGCCGGAAGACCAAAAAATATAAAGATAGAACCGGACAGTGGCGGAGCTAGCCAATAGTCAAAGCCTGGGTAACACTATGTTGTTGAATATTTTCCCATGGAAGATTTATCTTGTAGCCTTACAAGTTCAAAGCATTATAATGGACATTACTAGCTGAGCCAGCGGGAAGCCGCTCGGGCATACCGGGCCATAGCTCCGCCACTGGAACCGGGAATACATCTACACGCCTTGGTCTCCGGGATCATCCGTGAGGGAATATATTTAAAAAAGGAAAAGATTATAAAGATAGCATTGAGACGTAGGAAAGTTGTCCTAACATTTAGAAAAATAGAAGTACGAGTGCAAGAACCCTAGCAAAACCTTCAGCAACTAAATACGACACTGCTCGTCAAATGGTAGTGTGTGTGGATGAGTGGTGGGTGGTTTACGAATGTTGATAGCACAAAAACAAAAATAAACACAGTAATGTCAATTGTTAGAGCAAATCTAGCAGACTCTTGAAAATAGAGCCTCTAAAATAGGTATATAGTGCACCCTAAAAATGTTTAGAGGCTCCGAAGTAAGTGGACAAAGTGAGACACCTAACACACCGGTCCTTATATTTATCCGGTCATGTGGGGTTTGTTTTTCGCTGTGATACCCATTTTTCCTCATCCGCGCCCTGGTCCCCACCTAGGCGTGCGGCGTGCTCGTGTGTTCGTCACCACCTGCAATCGGGCAATCTTGAGTGTCAATGTTTTAATCCGACAATATTTTTTAGGATGTAGTATGTGGCAATGATCTGATGGTTTTATCACACAAGACACAGAATAATACATATTCCACCCCCTAGGATACACACGAGTAACAACCCGGCCTAATCCTATAGTTGATGGAATTGATTTGTGCATGTGTGCGCTAGGGTATGTGTAGTACGAGATGAAGGGCCAATCAGGGGGTGTCTACCCCTCCTTATATAGTTTGTCGAGGTTAGGGCTACAAGTCACATAGCATGCATATATATCGCTGGAATCGAATACAAGATATTAACCGGATAAACCATGCGGATCTAGCTACCGCCTTGCACTCCAAGTCCTGGGCTCCATTGTGATAGTACAGCCCACCCCAGGTTCTATGGACCATATCTCCCTCATACGGTATCCCGTGATCCATATACTCGTCAGTAGCCCCTGAGTCATCCGCGAATCGGCTAAAACGTCACTCACCATAGCCGAGTATTTTCACTTGTCCTCCCACTGATTTTCCCAAGTGGAACCTACCTGAGCATGCTCCTGGTTTGCTTCCGATTAAATTTGGAAGGACTCACGGGATTCCTAAAAAAGTAAAGGAAATTAGTAAGCTAACGAACTTTCACCCTAGAGGCGGGAGCATTGTGGCGATGAGTTGATAGTGGATAAAATTTGGTGGCATCCGGTTTACCACAACTAACGGCACCCGACTTGTGACCTAGCGGGTGGCATGTCACGTGTCTTGACTAAGCACGCAAGTGGTATCTAGATAGTGTTCCAATGAGGAAATAACACCAATGCTTATTCTTTAGAACCAGAATCTTGAGTGCAGTGTTTTATTATCGATGATTTGGTACCGACCTGGTGTGGCCTATGTAAGGCACACTGCATCTGGCATTTGCTCGGGTGTATCCTTTTGGTTTTGGCCCTCGAAGGGTTAACCGTCAGACACACACCATCAACAACATATAATATCGGGTGGGCCGAAATCTGTCACCACAACTAACGGCACCTGACTTGTGACCTAGCGGGTGGCATGTCACGTGTCTTGACTAAGCATGCAAGTGGTATCTAGATAGTGTTCCAATGAGGAAATAACACCAATGCTTATTCTTTAGAACCAGAATCTTGAATGCAGTGTTTTATTATCGATGATTTGGTACCAACCTGGTGTGGCCTATGTAAGGCACACTGCATCTGGCATTCGCTCGGGTGTATCCTTTTGGTTTTGGCCCTCGAAGGGTTAACCGTCAGACACACACGATCAACAACACATAATATTGGGTGGGCCGAAATCTATCTTGTGGACAACACGCGTGTGTGTGTGTGTGTGGGGGGGGGGGGGGGGGGGGGGGGGTGGGCATCGATTAATTTGTAAATTTGGACGCACATGATGACCCACTTGTCGTGTGACATATTATGCGCTCTGGGAAGGCGCGACGCGGGAGGCTTTCAGTTTTGAAATGTGATTGTATCAATTGTATCCCTTGATGAATATGATCTTCTATACTTGGTTTCAGAGTCATGATTAATATAATTAGAATTAATCCTAGAGAGGATCATTGCGGCAAATATTTCTTTCTGACTAATCAGTGATACGTGTAGTCAAATATTTTTGCAGGTCCATATAGAAGATATTCTGTTTGGACAAACATGACTAGATGTTCATGTCATAAACCTCCCACAGCAATGCGAAGCACTGCCATTAATGATTGGTTAACAAGAATATATAAAGATTGTACAACGTACTGTTTTCAGCAAGTAGCATGTGACGATGACATGACACGCCGGCCTAACCTTTTGGAATTAGGGGGAAAAGGCCGACCATATTGATACACTCAGCCCCATATGAACCCTATACATACAATTCGTAGATAGGACAGTGGCGGGCATTGGCAAGGTCATGTTTGGATAGCCGTTGGATGGACAAACTACACTATTTTCTGCTATTTGTAAAGCTGTGTTGTACTGTCAGTGCATGTGTCACACTTCACCATGCATATATAACACCCCAAAACATGGTCGACAGAAAATTAATTGCTCGCGCACATACTAACAAAAAACCAACAGCGTCCTCCCCAGCACATGAAACAAGGAGCCAACTCAAATGCATGTATTGCTCGTCCTGTAAACGACATATACATCAGCAGTATAGGTACGTGGCTCATATTTTTATTGTAATGCCGGCGAGGGCATCCACATCAGGATCGATGACTGCGCAGCTAACGCGCGATTTGAAAAGAAACTAGTGAAGCTATAGTAAGACAATCTGCTGATAAAAGATTAGATTAGGTGTCACAACTCACAAGACACACCATTAATCAAACATATCTGACATATTTTTTCCCCAATGATATAATCTTTTTCAATTGCGAAGGAATGTGTGCACGTCTGATCCAGCCTCTTCTAGCGTTAATCTTCAATCTGGTCTTGAGACTTGACACTGTTGGCCGGGAGGTTAAAAACTACTCCCGTATATAAGCTAGGGTCTTAACTCCTACTCCCTCCGTTCTAAATTAGATGATTTCAATTTGTTTAAATGTGAATGTATCTATACTTATAACATGTCTAGATACATCCACATGAGGATAAATGGAAGTCATCTAATTTGGAACGGAGGGAGTACGTGTAGGTACGTGCCAATCCATGCAGTCAGAGCATACTGTTCATCTATTATATCGTATGTCTCCTGTCAGTGACTCAGCGATATATAATCACACACAGTTAGCACAAGCAAGTAAGCAAGAAGTCACACAGAAATTTCCAAATCTTGGGCCGCGCATTTAACTCAACCACTCCTCCACTGGCTGCCCCCTCGCACAGTTTCTAGGGTTTCACGGGTTCTTCTGCACTTGCAACCGTCTAGATGAAGATGGACGGCCGGATGGCTACCAAAGCCTCCACAGCAGCGGCCGCAGCTGTAGGTCCGACCCTCTGCAGCCGTTTTCTTGTCACCATTCATTCCGTTCTTTAATGCCTCATCTTTTCTCCATGTGGCTCTGCCGGTAGCCGTTTCAATACGTTCATATGCGCCCCTCTTCCACTGAAATGTGGGGCACAGTGAGCACCACGTCCAACATGTCAGTTGCTGTAGTGTACCATTCTTCACTAAATGCACGGTGAGTATTTTCTCTCTTGAATATGTTGGTGACTCCGAAAAAAGAAATGATTTGTGTGATGATGTGAGTAATCATTCACACATCATGAGCAGCCACCCACTGGACCATGTCACGGCGTGTCTATACATACCCAACCTTGGGGCTCCTCACCCACAGCTTCTTGCAAGTTGAGAGAAGAGGGTGAGCGAGAGGCAACAGATGAACCTTGAAGGGTCATATGAAGCTATTTTTCTTCTGGGTGGAATGTTGTCTGGTTCAAGGTCTTGCTTTGTGATTTGAGGATGAATAAACTTTCATTTCTCTTATCTACGATCTCGGACCAGGCTTCATTCCCCTCAGAGATAGCTTCAACCATGAGATCTAGCTAGCCGCGATTACCATTTGTTCTTCAGAGTATTTCGAGTATATGTCGAGGAAAATTTCCTTTGTGATGTTTCCTTGGGTGTGGGGCCGTTTCCTGTTCTTCCCCTTTTTTCACGCTTCACAGTGCTTTATTTTCTCGTTTGTTTGTTTCTTTGGTGAGGCCCGAGGATGTCCTTACACCCTTTCGCTGAGTTTTTTGTTTGCTTGCTTATGTTTAGTCAGAACCGAGGAAGTTCTTACACACTTGACTGCACTATTTTTGGTTTGTTTCTCGGGAGAACCGAGGAAGTGTGAAGATTGGTGTAATGATGCTTGCTTTGACTCCTCTCATTCCAATGTCTCTGGCATGCAGGTGGTAGAAAGTTTCATCATTACCTCGTGATTGGGAGGGTCTTCGCTTTCTCTCTCCTCCCCCATTTCTCTCTCTTAATTTGCTTCTTCCTTTCCGTTCCATTCTTCTCATGACTAGTTCCCTCTATTTAGATCTGATGTAACTTAGCATATTTATCTGGACTGATGATTGCTCCCTCTTTGCTTCCGGGAATCGTTATTTATCTTCTCTAGCATTGGAGACTCGGATTTTCTTGCATGGTTTTGTTCGTTCAAAGCAGCTCTTGAACTAGATGCAGATCCATACACATACATACTCTTTTCAGTGATGTTAGTAGGTATTTGTAGCATAAAAGTGCAAGTATATGTACTCGGTGTAGAGTTTTACATGTTCCTAGAGCTAACTTCAAGGATTTATGTTCTTGTTTAGTTCTTCGCATGTGCAGTATATATCATGTGTGGTGTCTTGATGTGTTCAAGACCTGAGAGCTTCGTTCTATTGTAGATTTAGTAGTTCATTTTATCTTTTATCTTCAGGGCTTAGGGATGTCCCTGCATCAAAGAATGAAGTACTAGCTACTTGGAACTTGGGAGAAATTGGTGCTGTACTGAGTTGTATTGTACTGTGATTATCTGGCATGATCGTTTGGGCAAAGGAAAAACTGTGTACGTCTGGTACTAGCTAGTCCCGTTCGTGTACATCGATCCTACTCTATTCCTCCATTTATCTTGATCTGCGTTGTAGCTCTGCTGCATATTTGGTGCAAAACTTCCTTTGGTAACGGGGTATACCGTGTTTTATCGTATCCTGAATTCCTAACTTCCATATCCGGCCGATCCCTTGCCGGAGAAACCCTAAAGATCCTGAGAATCATGTTGAATGTATGTCCGGCTGCCCGCATGATGTGCTCTCCGATCCTCGTTTCCTAACCATCATACGATTTTCTTCAGTCTCAAGTTAATCTCAAGATACGAATAAAATCCTTCAGTATATTATCTTCATAAATACTCCCTCCATTTTTTAATATAAGATATTTTAGCATTTGTCTACATGCACATGTACACAAATGTATGTAGACATGTGTTAGTGTACATGTTCACTCACTCTAGTATGTATCTAGACAACATGTGCAACACATAAAACATCTTATATTAAAAAACAGAGTGAGTAGATGACATCCCATGAAAATTTCATCTATGATGTTAACCTATATCCTGCACGATCCCTTATTCAGATCTGTATGCGCTAGCTCTTGCTACATGCACAGCTTTTTGTCTAGGATAATTTGTCTGCTACATATCAGCATGTGAAGAAGCTGTACGTACGCTACCTTCTGAGATAACACATGGATGAAAAACTACAATTTAATTAAAGGTACCGTGGATTGATCGATCTGGTCGAAATTGAAGTTGGTCTGTTTTCTTGTTGGACGTACTATTTCCATCCACTAACCTTAAAAGCTAAAAAATCTCAAATATCAAAATTATTGATGCACCTGCGAGTTCACCCAAAGTCCAAAATAATCGCATGCACCTACCACCTCATCTAAAAGTCCGAACTGATAGAAAATTATGTAAATATATGTCTAGAAACTTAAACATAAGACCTAGTATTGGCTACAATATTAAATTTCATACACCGGCCAACTAATTCAAAAACTGATGCAACAAGGCAGATAATGTATTTCAACAAAAACTGTCGATCACAACCATCAATCACGACTCTCGGCTAAATATAGCAGAATGCTTTTGGAACTAAGAAGTCCTAAACTTAAATAAGCCAGGGCACATAATATCCAAAAAAAAAACTGAACTAGCATAAGTGGAGCATACTTATCAGATAAAAGAACTACATACATATCTACAACCTCTCTCTCCGAGTAATTAAAAAATCAATTTTCTTAGACAAATGGAAGAAAAGCTCCCCCAACTTCCATCTAAAGGTGCAAGCAAGCAATATCATACTACCATGTCACACTTCGTTTTCTTCTCAATAAGGGGAAAAGTTCATAACATTCTAGCCCGCCTGTTAACTTTTGAATGGGGATATCGAAAGAAAATTTTGAGCACATATTAGGGAACATGGTTGGAGAAAACACACTTAAGACCCTTTGAGAATGATGTTTTGTTCTCATCAGTGAGTATTATCCGTTGAAGATATGCCCTAGAGGCAAGTAATAAAGATATTTTATTTGACATATCTCAATTGTTCATAATACGTTTTGTATCATGCTATAATTGTATTAAGCGGAAACATTAATACGCGTGTGATACGTAAACAACCAGGTCCCTAGTAGCCTCTATTTAACTAGTCCATTGTGCAATCGATGATCGAGGTTTCCCGATCATGTGACATTTATGTCAATTGACAATGGAGTCAATCATTAGGTGAATGATGTGATGGACACACCCAATATTTGTAGGATGTATTACTTACGCCTTCGACCGTGAGATCAACTCAAATTGCTTTTTCTGAAAGATAATTTGGTTGCATCAAACGTCATATCTTACATAGTGTGACAATAAAGGTGTCCCTCTCGGATGCCGGAAGGAAGTGGTTGAGGCGAGGGATCAAGAGCGGGATTTGCCAATCCGCATAGCAGGATAGATACTCTGGGCCCACTTGGTGAGATTACATCAATGAGCTTGCAAGCATGTGACTAGGTCACGAGGATGTAATATCATAGACGAGTAAAGAATAGTATTGTCGGTAACGAGATCGGTCTAGGTATCGCGATGCCTGAGATCGAGTCTCGGACAAACTAAGTATCGCCTGGCAAAAGGCTTAAGACTTGACGTCTAAGGTTCGAAAGACAAAATTATTCGTGATGCACATGCACTATCATAGCCATCTAGGTCTCCCTGATAGTCATTGATCGTAGAACGGGTCTCGATCATGTATGGAGTATTCTCGAACCGCTAGGGTGACACACTTATGGGGAGTGACGTTTATTTAGATTGGACGTAGAGAAAAAAATAGAGAGAAGAACACCGAAAGTGTTCCGGGCACACCGGAAGTGTTCCGGGTGATATCCGAAGGAGTTCGGGGGCCAGAGAAATGTTTTTCGGAGTCGGAATAAATTAGATAATATGTGTTTAATATTAATTAGTGTAATTAATAGTTAAATACATTTTTATTTATTTATTTTCAGATTTTTAGGCAGCCCCAATTCTAAATGGGCCTAACTTGTGGAAGAAAGGCCCAAAGGGGGGGGGGGGGGGGGGGGAACTTCCCCCAAGTGGGGCGCACCAATCGCAGACCCTATATATCGCCTTTTGCGAGCCCTATTTCCAGCTCGCCTACGGTGGTTTTCTTGCTGGGCCGGCCCAGTAAAGCTGCGCTAAATATAGAAAAGATTAGAGAAATGAGGGCGGAGGTGGGATTCAAACCCGCACCTCACGGACCTTGACCGAGCGCACACCACTGCGCCATGCTCGCGTTCATGTCAGTATTAGCGTATTGCTCCTTTTATTGTCTCCTCTTTTGGGTTTTTGGTTTTCAGGTTTCATTTCTTTTTCTGTTTCTTTTTTTCGTTTATTCTTTCTTTCTTGTTTATTTTTTATTATTTATTTTATTCTAATTTTCCTTTGTTTGAGTATTTAGTTATTTATATTTTTCAAAATCTTAATATTTTTTGTTTCTTTTTTTCTAAACTATTTTTAAAATGATTTTTTTTTCAAAATTGATCCATTTTTTAAAATGAAACATTTTCAAAATTTGAACCATTTTATTTTTATTTCTTTTCTGAACTTCGTTTCCTTTCTTTTCTTTCTTTTTGTTTTGTTTTGATTATTTTGGTTAGTTTTCTTTTTGATAAATTAGAACCATTTTAAAATTATTTCGTTTTTTAAAATGGTTCTGTTTTAAAAAATGGTTCCGATTAAAAAAATGTTTTGCTTTTTAAAAAATGGTTCGATAAATTAGAACCATTTTAAAATTATTTCGTTTTTTAAAATGGTTCTGTTTTTAAAATTGTTCTGATTTAAAAAATGTTTTGCTTTTTAAAAAATGGTTCGATTTAAAAATGGTTTCGATTTTACAAAATGGTTCTTTTTTGAAAATGGTTCCGAACCTAAAAATGGTTCCGATTTTCGAAAATGGTTCTTTTTTAAAATGATTCCTTTTGAAAATGGTTCCAACCGAAAAAATGGTTTCTTTTTGAAAATGGTTCCGAACAAAAAAAATGGTTCCTTTTTTAAAATGGTTCCGAACCGAAAAATGGTTCCGAATGAAAAAAATGGTTCTGATTTTTCGAAAATGGTTCCTTTTTGAAAATGGTTCCGAACCAAAAAAAATGGTTCCGAATGAAAAAAATGGTTCCGATTTTTTGAAATGGTTCTGAATGAAAAAAATGGTTCTGAATGAAAAAAGTGGTTCCAAATAGAAAAAGGGTTCCGAATGAAAAAATGGTTCCGATTTTTCGAAAATGGTTCCTTTTTCAAAATGCTTCCTTTTTGAAAAATGGTTCTGAACTGAAAAATGGTTCTGATTTTTGAAAATGGTTCCGAATGAAAAAAATGGTTTCGTTTTTTCGAAAATGGTTCTTTTTTGAAAATGGTTCTGAACCGAAAAAATGGTTCTGGACAAAAAAATGGTTCCGATTTTTGAAAATGGTTTTCCTTTTTGAACATGGTTCCTTTTTCAAAAAATGGTTCCGAACCGTAAAAATGGTTCCGATTTTTGAAAATAGTTCCGAATGAAAAAATGGTTCCAATTTTTCGAAATGGTTCCTTTTTGAAAATGGTTCCGAAACGAAAAAATGGTTCCGATTTTTTTAAATTGTTGCAAATGAAAAAATGGTTCCTTTTAAAAAATGGTTCCGATTTTCGAAAATGGTTCTTTTTTGAAAATGGTTCCAAACCGAAAAAATGGTTCCGATTTTTGAAAATTGCTCCGAATGAAAAAAATGGATCCTTTTTGAAAATGGTTCCAAACCAAAAAAATGGTTATGATTTTTTTAAATGGTTCTGAACCGAAAATGGTTTCTTTTTTAAAATGGTTCAGAACCGATAAAATGGTTCCCATTTTTGAAAATGGTTCCGAATGAAAAAAATGGTTTCTTTTTGAAAATTGTTCCGAACCGAAAAATGGTTCCGATCTTTGAAAATGGTTCTGTTTGGAAATGGTTCCTTTTTTTTTGAAATGGTTCGATTTGAAAAAATGGTTCTATTCAAAAATGGTTCTGATTTTTTTAAAATGGTTCTTTTTGGAAATGGTTCCGGTTTTTTTTTTAAATGGTTCGTTTTGAAAAAACGGTTCTTTTCGAAAATGGTTCCTTTTTGAAAATGGCTCCAGTTTTTGAAAAATGGTTCTTTTCGAAAATGGTTCCGATTTTTTGAAAATGGTTCAGATTTTGAAAAATTTCATTTTTAAATGTTTCCATTTTGAAAAATATTGATTTTTGAAAATGGTCAATCGTTCAAAAAAAAATGTAACAAAAATCTATACATTTTAAGAAATGAACAATTTTCTTGCATACACAAAAATCAATGTATTTAGAAGATTTGTGAACTAGTATGACACAAAGATCTCACGCACAAGTTGGCTAGCGCAGGCCCCCTGCTTTGCATGGGGAACAGGAAGTCGCTGGTTCGATTCCTTGGCTCGCACATATAATTTTTCGCGCGAAGAAAGAAAGAGACAGAAGAAGAAAACGATTCGCATGAAGTCCCGTAAATGGGCCGGCGTGTCGTAGTGGGCCTTCTCTCCGATCAGCCGCATGCAGGCGAGTCGTACGTACGACTCGCAGAAGGCGACCTATAGGGAAACCCGCACCAAGGGAGGTGGCCGGATGGGCCACATGGGGCCCATCAGGGGCCGGCACACCATGCTGGTGCGGCTGGTGTGGGATTTAGTCCCACACCGCCAATTCAGCAAGGTTGGCAGCCTCCCTCCACCTATATAAGGAGGTGCCCATGCCTTGCAAAAATACACCAGAAATCCTCTCTCTTTCTCTCATCCGTTTAGACGTGGCTCCGCAAATGGGGCTATGCACGGTTGAGAGAGTTCTCTCCACCATACGCACATCGCCGTGCTGCTGGGTCCAAGTCTTATGCTTCCGGAGCTCTGCTGGATCAGCGCCCGGAGGTCGTCATCTTCACCGTACGTGTGTGAAGCCCTGCGAGGTGCCACACTTGGGGCACTTGGAGAGGTTCGTCCTCACCACCTTGAGGTCGGCGCCATCGTCGTCATTATCGCGCTGCCTTCATCTTCGTCGCGCCAAGTTCTTCGCGACCTCGAGGTCGGCTACGTCATCTACTTCGGCAACGCTTGTTGCGGGAGCGTAATCCCCGCTATCGATCTACGAGGGTACGTATATCGATCCCCTCCGTTACGGTATATCTACATAATAATAGATCTTGGCTAGGTTATGGTTATCGTTGCTAGGAAAATTTTGTTTTCTGCCTACGATTCCCTTCAGTGGTATCAGAGCCGGATATGTTTTGAACCGTGACTAATGGGACCATTAGTCCCGGTTCGAACGGCCAGAACGCCGCACGACATCAGTCCCGGTTCAAACAAGACCTTTAGTCTCGGTTGGAAACACCAACCGGGACTAAAGGGTGCGGCACCTTTAGTCCCGGTTGGTGTCTTCAACCGGGACTAAAGGTGTCTCCAACCGGGACTAGAGTTTTTTTTCCTCTCGTGCCTACACCCTCCACACACACACACACACACACACACGGTGGATCGCCTTTTTTAGTTTTGTAGAAAATAAAGAAAATGATAAGGTTCTGGCAAAATGTGATCAATAGTATGAACTTCAATGTTTTTAATAGGGGCAGAATTAGCATTATCTTTATAAGGTACATGGTACTTATTCCACTCTTCTTTAGGAACATCAAGATAAGAGGCAAAAGCCTTATAACAGTTTGCAATAACTTGAGAATCAAGACCATACATATCATAAATACTACGAAAATTATCAGTATCCATGAAAGTTTTAATGCATTCATAATCATACTTTATACCTGATTCTCTACCTTTGTCATTCTCCCATCCTTCAGTATTTTCCTGAATCCGATCAAGAAGGTCCCATTTAACTTCTTCTTTATTACGTGTAAATGATCCGGAACAAGAGGTATCCAATAGAGTTTTATCCTGAAGAGAAAGCCTTGCGTAGAAGTTATCAATAACAATATTACCCGGAAGCTCATGAATGGGGCATTTGAGCATTAATGACTTCAATCTCCCCCACGCTTGGGCAATACTCTCTCCATCATGAGGCCAAAAATTATATATATGATTCCGATCTTGATGAATTTCACTAGGAGGATAAAATTTAGAGTAAAAGAGAGGTACAATTTCCTCCCAGCCAATAGAACGGCCATTCTTCAGCATCTTATACCATTCCGTAGCTCTGCCCGTCAGTGATATAGAGAATAATTTCCTCTTGACTTCTTCCATTGAAATACATGCACACTTGAACAACTCGCATAATTCATGTATAAACAGCAAATGATCACCAGGATGGACAGTTCCATCTCCTACATAGCGGTTATTCGTAACACGTTCAACAATTTTCATAGGTATTTTAAATGGAATTACTTGATCAGGTGGCGACTTGTCTACTACCGTAGCAGTGGTAGTAGCATTCCCGAATAGGGATTCAAATGGAGATCTCTCCATAATGAAATAGAGTAGCAAGCAGAAATAAAAACAACACTTACAGTAAAAGTTTCCCTTACCGATTCCACTTACCAATAGCACTTCACTCACCGGCAACGGTGCCAGAAAATAGTCTTGATGACCCACAAGTATAGGGGGTGTATCGTAGTACTTTCGATAAATAAGAGTGTCGAACCCAACGAGGAGCAGAAGGGGTTGCCAAGCAGTTTCGGTCAAGGTCTCACTGTAAACACTAGCAGACAAGTTTTTAGGGGTTTTTGATATAGCAGATAAATAAAATACAAGTAACTAAAACACAGTAATAATAATTGCAGCGAGTGGCCCAATCCTTTTTAGAGAAAAGGATAAGCCGGTTGGTTTACTTATGATGACAAAATGTTCTTGAGGACACACGGGAATTTAGTCAAGTGCTTTCGCTTCATACAGTTGATTAATCTTTATTGTTTTGATAAGTGTTGTGTGGGTGAACCTATGCTAATGCACCGCCCTTACTTGGACTAATACATACTTGTGATTATACCCCTTGTAAGCATCCGCAATTACAAGAAAGTAATAAAGATAAATCTAACCATAGCCATAAACTCTGAGATCCTGCACTCCCTCGTGCACCGGTTTACTAACGGGGGTTTAGGTTTCTGTCACTCCGGCAACCCCACAATTAGCAACCAATTACACAATGCATTCCCTAGGCCCATAAAGGTGAAGTGTCATGTAGTCGACGTTCACATGACACCACTAGAAGAATAACACCACAACTTAAATATCAAACCATTAAATATTACTCAACATAATTCCACTACTAGCGACAAGACTTTCCCATGTCCTCAAGAACTAAACGAACTACTCACAAGACATCATATGGATCATGATCAGAGGTGATATAATGATGAATAACAATCTGGGCATAAACTTTAATTCACTGATAAAACTCAATAGCATCAACCACAAGGAGTAATTAACACCGGGAGAGTTCACCCTATGAACTGGACAAAGTATCGCCCTAGATGTTACAGCAGAACGAAGTGGAGCGGCGGTGATGATGGTGATGGCGGTGGAGATGATGATGATCCCGATGAAGTCCAGCGTGATGACGATGACGATGGCGATGATTTCCCCCCTCCGGGAGGGAATTTCCCCGGCAGATTTCTCCCTGCCGGAGAGCTTTTCCTCTCTCTGTTGTTTCCGTCCCGTGGACGCGGCGAAATATTTCCTCGGGCGCTCCTTCTCAAGATTACGGTTGAGGAGGTCATGTACGCGAAGGGGGAGCGCCAGAGGTGGGCCAGGGGCCCCACACCATGCCTCGGCGCGGGCCCCATGGTGGTCGCGCCCTAGGGTGGTGTGGGCCCCTCGTGGCCCATCTCAGCCTCCCCTTTTAGCTGCCTCCGTCTTCTGATAAAATAGGAGTTTCTGTATATTCGTCGTGGTTTTTGAAACTCCAGAAATATAGCGTCCTGACGGTGCTTTTTCCAGCTGAAATCTGACTCCGGCAGTTAATTCTCCAATAATCATCAAACATGCAAAATAAGATAAAATAACATAAGTAACACATCTTAATATGAAATATATCAATGAATAACAGTAAATTATGATATAAAATAGTGATGCAAAATGGACGTATCAACTCCCCAAGCTTAGACCTCGCTTGTCCCCAAGCGAAAGCTGAGCTCAGTAAACAAGACCACAGGTTTATGGAGTGAAGCGTCGATAATAAAGAATACGGACAAGAAGCATCAGTATTTACTCAACAACACAAATCATTTTAAACAACAACTACTCTTCATATAACTTAACTTGAACATGAGTAATGAAACAACCACAATAAAGGTGCACGAAGGAGATTATAAATTAGTGATGGCACACTTCATTCTTAGTCATAGAACAATAAGCAATTCAAACATATCTTTCGAAAGGAGTCTTTATACTAGAGCTTATATTGCAGAACTTACATGCTCAATCATCACACTTTCTTTACAGTCATTGATAACTTTCAAAGTTATATTCTTAGAGGCAAAGGTCTTTGTACTAAGACAAGGAAGGATAAAAGACATGATTGAAAATATTAATGCTATATATGGTTGAATCACAACAACTCAAATGCTTACTCAAGGAGGAAGGAAATAGGTGTACTGACTCAACATGAAAAGTAAAAGAAAGGCCCTTCGCAGAGGGAAGCAGGGATTAAATCATGTGGTAGAGCTTTTTAATTTTTGAAATCATATAGAGAGTAGAAATTAATTTTGAGAGGTGTTTGTTAATTGGTCAACGAATCAGTAGTAGACAGTACGATAGTACCCTTGCCAACCAGACTTTTTAAGAGCGGCTCCCATGAAGGACGTTATTTCCACCAGCAAGGCAGATCATCCCACTTTTGTTTACACATGTAGATGTTTCACTGAGTATTCAGTTGACAAAATGTGAAGAGATTAAGCGGTTAAAGTTGTAATTAATTGGGACTGGGCACCCTGTTGCCAGCTCTTTTTGCAAAATTAACAGATAAGTGGATGTATATGCCGCTAGTCTGGAGGTAAAGTCTGTTTGACAAGTGAAATAAAGACATCTACCACGTCCTCATGAGCTTGGTAACATTGACACAAAAGGAGAGTAATAACAATTTTGAATAGTTTAAAGGTAGCACATGACAAATTTACTTGGAGTGGCGGTTAAATATCACATATAGGTAGTTATGGTGGACACAAATGGCATGGATTTTGGCTCAAGGATTTGAATGCACGAGAAGCATTCCCTCTCAGTACAGGGATTAAGGCTAGCAAGGTCGGGTGGCAAGCATAAGAGTTGAGGGATACACCCAAATATACATGTAATAAGAGCAATCATGCAATCTTCCTTGTAAGTACAAATATTTTAACTCAAGAATGCTAATCTCATTGGCTAGCAAGAAAGAAAGATAATGGGATAATATTTTTGCATGTAATTCCCTCCTTCTACTTAAGTTTTCAAAGTATTGTTGCTACTGACCAATGCTAAGTTTGCCATAACCAATCTAATTTACTTGATGTACCCAAAAGTGATGTCAATACCAATGACAAGATCATCATATAAAGAGGATTTGCATGCTAAAATAAAGTGTACCGAAAGTAAAGGTGAAACTTCTCATTAATATTCTAAACAAAGACACACGCACACCAATAGATACATAGATAACTAAAGGAGTGACACTCGACATTGCAAACCATCTTATAAGATAACTTCTCTACTCATGATATGACCATGAAATTGTATAAGCAAAAAGATAAAGATGATACTGGGCACTCCCCCAAGCTTGGAACAAGCCAAGGGAGTGCCATTACCCCTTGACGATTCAAACTTGATCTCTTGGTGGTGAAAGAGACTCTTCATCATCCGATTTCCAAGGTGGAGGTTCCCCATCAAAGAAGGATGATTTGGTTTCAACAGCCCTGAAACTTGCAGCAGAACTTATGCGTTTGAACCTAGCTTCATACTCACAGTTTTGGTTTTGAAGATCATAGATTTGCGCTTGCAAATTGGACGTGGTTTCACTGAGCGCGAAGATATCATCCCATAGCTTGCTAGTCTCCTTGTGTTCAGCAATAAGCTCATCAATAATCTTGAGGTTGATCTCCACTCCGCGCTCTATCATCTTCTGGTACCGGAAGACTTCATGCTCTACTTCTTCTAGCCTGGCCTTCATGTCCCCTTCAATCTTGGGTCCTTTGACATCTTCTTGGACAAGGACTCCATCCACAAGTCGCATCTCTTGTGGGTGCTGCTTCAGCTCATTGATGTACGGGTCGACGACGTTCTTGAAGAAGGTATCCTTCGGGGCCTCGGACAAAGACATTGTTCTAATCTTGGAGCTAACCCTGGCAGAAATAGCTCGAAAACAAAACACGACGAAAACACGATATACGGACCTCGGGAGATCCGGGTGAATATATAGCAGAAAGTTTAACAACAAAATGAAGGTACAGGTCAAAACGGGGTCGGAGACGGGCTCCGAGGCGCCCACACCATGCCTCGGCGCGGCCAGGGTGGGGCCCGCGCCCAGGGTTGGTGTGGTGCCCTCGGGCACCGTTTCCTACGCTTTTTTTGACTCATAATTTTCTATATTAAGTAAAAACAACAAATATTAAAGTTGGAAAGTCAAACACAAACTTTTTCTTACCGAAACTGGTACCTATTCCAAATCAGCTTCTGCAGTTACCTGAATTTGGCTTTTTATAAAATCCTCTGGAGTTACCACTTGAATAATATCAACATCTTCGTTATAAGAATCTCCAGAAATGTAATGCTTGAGTCTTTGCCCATTAACCACTTGTGGTCTGTCTCCATCGAACGAATTAATTTTTATTGCACCTGAGTGATAGACTTCCTCAACAACATAAGGTCCTTCCCATTTTGAAAGTAATTTTCCTGCAAAAAATCTGAGACGAGACCTATACAGTAAAACTTTTTCACCTACGTTAAATTCTCTCTTTAGAATTCTCCTATCATGCCATTGCTTAACTTTCTCTTTAAAAAGCCTAGCATTTTCATAAGGTTCACTTCTCCATTCATCTAAAGAGCTCAAATCAAGTAACCTCTTTTTTCCAGCAAGTTTAAAGTCTCTATGAGGTTCCTTTACCGCCCAATAAGCTTTATGTTCCAATTCTAGAGATAAATGACAAGTTTTTCCGTAAACCATTTTGTAAGGAGACATACCCATAGGATTTTTATAAGCAGTTCTATAAGCCCACAAAGCATCATTAAGCTTCCTAGCCCAATTTTTCCTGGATTTATTAACAGTCTTTTGCAAAATAGATTTAATCTCTATATTTGATAATTCTACTTGCCCACTTGTTTGAGGATGATAAGGTGAGGAAATTCTATGGTTAACATCATACCACTAGTAGAGAGAAGCTTATAGGTAGACGGTCATTCTGTGGCGCACCCTTAATTGGTGCGCCAGAGAAATAATTCTGTGGCGCATGGAGCAAGATGCGCCACAGAAATATTTGCCTTTCTGTGGCGCATTTCTAGCCCATGCGCCATAGAAAGCAGATATTCTGTGGCACACGTCCACGCATGCGCCACAGAAATTCTGTGGGACCCACGGCCAATCATTGGACCAGATCCATCTGGGAACTTTCTGTGGCGCACGGTGCTCGGTGCGCCACAGAAAGTGGGCGCCAGATTTACAAAAAGGTGGCAGCCCCACTTTCCCCATGTGACCTTCTCCATTCCCCCATCTCTAGCTAGCTCGAGTTCCTCCTCTCTCCCATGCCATTTTGCCCATACTTTTCTCCATTATTTGTAGTTAAACCTACTTTGTTTGACATATAATTGGTGAGGGCTTGGGGAGAGCCTCCATACATACTCTCCTCCTCTCCCAATACATCTCTTTTTCTCTATTTTCTCTCCATCACCACACACTCTCTCTCATCGATCACGGTCACGTCTCGGTAACGGATCTAGATCTAATAGGTGGGTATTGTTGGATGGATATGTATATATATATATGCATGTTTTGTGTGGTCGGCGGTGTGTATGGATGTTTGCACGTATATGGCGCGACGATGGATGTTTATAGATGAATCTTTGCATGTTGTTGCCTTTTGTTGCCTTGCGCCGGCGTGGTGCATGGATGTTTGCCGAAATGTTGATTCATTTCCATTTCGGTAAATTTTTGCACCACCCATATGTCCTATTTTTAGGGGAAGTCATGCTGAATTTTTTCGTCGAACATGCATGTTTGTGTATGTGTGTGTGCATGTTGCGGTTAATTAATTCTAATTAATAACACACTCTATATGTATACCGCGTAGGCGACCATGGTCATCAAGATGAGATCCGGTCGAATCAGCAGCTACAAGGAAGAAGTGAAGGCGGAAATGATTCGGTGCAACGGGAGCCAGATACGATGTCCATGTCGAAGTTGCAAACTTGTGAGATGGATCGACCCTGATTCCGGACAATTGGAGGAGCACCTGCTCAGGCGCGGTTTCATGCAAGGCTTTAACCAAGCGTCGACAACAAATGTTGCGCGTGAAGACGAGGGCGGGCAAGATGATCATGACGAAGGAGATGCCGGCGGACATGATGAAGGAGTAGATGGTGGTGGAGAAGACGCGAACACGCAGAACTCGCTAATGTCGGCCTTGATGGACTCTCATGTTCAAGAACTGCTCCTCAAGGAGGCGAGCACCGCTAGAGAGAAAGCCAAGCTGGCACAAATGGAGATAGACGGGAAGACTCCGTTGTATCCTGGGTGCCGGCCACAGGATACGCGCTTGCAAGTAACGCTTGATGCTCTGGAGATGAAGTCGGGAAACAAATGGACCGACGTGAGCTTCAACAAGAACATGCAATTCTTCCACGAGCGTCTTCCCGAGGGGAACACATTGCCAACTAGTATCGAGGAGGCCAAGAAAGTCGTGTGCCCTCTTGACCTACCGCACGTTAAATACCACGCCTGCATCAATGATTGCGGAATTTATCGGGGCGAGTACGAGGATAGAACCACATGTCCGGTGTGCGGCCAAGGACGGTACAAGAGTACTGGGAAGAAAGTTACTCGAAAAGTGGTATGGTACTTTCCTATCACTCCCCGTCTGCAGCGGTACTTCGTGGAACCTAAGGAAGCAAAGCTCATGCAATGGCACGCGGAAAGGGAGAAGCCCGAAGAATATCCAGAGAAGGGCAGGATCCTGACACACCCCTCAGACGCTAGCCAGTGGGAAGAATTGGACAACGCCTTTGGAAATTTCGGAGGCGACGCAAGGAACGTCAGGCTGGGTATGAGCACCGATGGACTCAATCCGTTCGGCAACCAGAGTAGCACGCATAGCACCTGGCCCGTGTTTGTATGGCCTTACAACTTTCCCCCATGGTTGTGCACGAAGCAAAGGTACATACACATGAGTATTCTCATTCAGGGGCCGAAGCAAGCAGGTGTCCACATACATATGTATCTCGCGCTGTTGAAAGAGGAGTTAGCCACGTTGTGGGAGACGCCAGCCCGTACGTGGGATGCCTACACTGGAGATTATTTCGACATGAGAGCCGCGTTGCTCACGACGGTGCAGGACTATCCTGGTTGCTCATATGTATCGGCCCAGGTAGGCCACGGATTATGCGCATGTGTCAGGTGCATGGATAAGACCCCGCATCTCCAGCTACCAAGGAATCCCGGGTTTTCGAAAACCGTGTACCCAGGGGCTCGAAGCTGGCTTTGCATGGATCACCCGTGGAGAAAACGCGGTGACCTGTTCAATGGTAAGGACGAGATCGAAGGAGCCCCGAGCCCGACGAGAGGCACAAAAATCGACGAGCTATTGAAAAATTGGGAGGAGTGCCCTGCGCCGGGAAAGAAACGACCGAAGGTAGATCCGCTGCTGGGTGTATGGAAAGCGAGGTCTGTTTTCCACGACTTGGAGTACTGGAAGGTCCTCAAGACGCCACATAGCCTCGATATGATGCACATTACGAAGAATGTCACCGAGAGTCTGCTTGGCACTATTTCCAACATGCCAGAAAAGACCAAGGATGGGACGAAAGCAAGATACGATCTGAAATGGCTTGGTGTCAGGAAAGATCTTCAGGCCCCCGATAGTGATGACGATGATGATGATGATGATCAGACGGAAGGGACTCAAGGTCACCGCAAAAGGGTAAAGAAGAACACGGTGGTGCTTCCCGCTACGTGCTTCACTATGAGTCCGGAGGAGCTCGAGCAATTTTACAGGTGTCTCCTAGGAGTCAAATTTCCTCATGGTTACGCGGGAAAGATAAGCAGATATCTGGACGCAACGAAGAAGAGGTTTAGCGGGATGAAGTCTCACGACTGTCACGTGCTGTTGACGCAGATACTTCCCGTTGCGATTTGAGGGATAATGGACGAGCACGTCCGTGATACGCTGCTTGCCCTTTGCAACTTTTTCGACGTCATCAACAGGAAGTCGATCGACATGAGGCAGCTCGACAGACTACAGGAAGAGATCGTGATGATACTATGCGAGCTCGAGATTTACTTCCCGCCAGCATTCTTTGATATCTGCGTGCATCTCCTTCTCTATGTCGTTGATGACATCAGGCAGCTCGGGCCGACGTTCCTGCACTACATGATGCCGTTCGAAAGGATGAACGGTGTCATGAAAGGATACGTTCGCAACAGGGCCCGTCCAGACGCAAGCATGGCCAAGGGCTTTCTAACCTATGAGTGCATCTCCTTCTGCCAGAATTATCTAAGCACCGAGAACCAGGATGTTGGTCTGCCAGGAGGAAACACCTCGGCAGGCTCAATGGATATGGTCACTGCGAGGGCACCCTCTCACTCTTTGTCGGCATTCATGGTCGACAGGACGACTTCGACAGGGCTCACCGGGTCGCGCTAACACTTACAATTGATCAAACCTTGGGTGAAAGAGCACATAAGCTTAATCGAGAGAATTACATCGACCTGGGCCGGCCGAGGAAGAAGGGAGATGTAACCAGAGAGCACAACTCCAGCTTCACGCGTTGGTTCAAGCAAAGGCAACTGAATCTAGCAAAGAGCAAAACGCCATCTACGGAAGATTAAAAAACTCATATTCTCCTTATCACGGGGCCCCGGGCACAACGTAAGGACCTATCAGTTGTACGACATCAGCGGTTTCAGATTCAAACCGAGGAAAAGGACAAGAATAGCGAATATCAAAACTCAGGAGTAACTATGCTATCCTACGGCGATGACGAGGCTACTGTCAAGCAAAGATACTTCGGAAGGATTGAGGAGATATGGGACCTCAACTACTGTGGAGAGTCGGTGCCAATGTTCCGTGTGAGATGGGCCAAGGACGTCGTCAAAGAAGGCCGGTATTTCACCACCATGGTAATACCCGATGCCAAATCGAAGAACGCCTCCGCGAAAAATGAGCCATGGGTACTCGCTAGCCAAGTTGAGCAATGCTTCTTCATTACCGACCCGTCAAAGCCTAACCGTGTTGTCGTGAGGAGGGGCAAGAGGAGCATCATCGGAATGGAAGGAGACGCCAACGAGGAAGACTTGGAAAGCGATCCGAAGATCGAGGAGGAATTCGACAAGTACTTCGATATGCCTACTACTAGTACACAAAGAAGGAAGACCTCCCTACCTACTAAAGGTTGTCCGTTCACGCGAAGAAATCTCAGGTGCCCGGCCTAAAGTATTCAACCGCGAAGAAGGGAAAGAAGAGAAACTAGCTTGGAACCGAGACGAAGAAGAGACTTTTTTTGGTGTATTTAATTTATGTGTGTGTGTGTGTGTGAGACAATGCAAGCATATATATGTATACAATGAATATGTATGAGACATTGTGTGTGAGACAATATTTTTTTAAAAGAATACCAATAATGTGTTTGTGTTCTATATTTAAATTTAACCAAAAATATTTTTTCAAGTTGAAAAAAAAGTGAGACAGCCAGGATTCGAACCTGGCTGTCCAAAGTGCAAGTTTGCCCAGCAAACCAATGGGCTAAGTTGCTGTCATGGTTGTAACACAGCAGAACAGGTTTTTAAAAATTCAGGCCACCTTATTCTGTGGCGCATCTCCCAGCGGATGCGCCACAGCATATAAGATTTCTGTGGCGCATGCTCTGGCCCATGCGCCACAGAAACAGAGAATTATGTGGCGCATGCCCTGGTGGATGTGCCACAGAAATAGTTTGCACCCACTTACATGTGGGCCCGCACCCGCGCTGCCGCTTTCTTCCCCCAATTTCTGCTAAGTCCCGCGCCCTCTCGCGAACCACCTCTCGCCGCCGGCCCTCGCCGCACCACCTCGCCGCCAACCCTGCGCGCGCTCCGCCCTCGTCGCCGGCGACCTCCCGCCCCTCCCCAACCCTGCACCGCGCCCACACGGTCGGCCCCCGCGCCCGCCTCATCGCTCGTCGCCACGGGAAGCACACCTCGTCCGCCGCCGTTGCCTCCTCCAAGCCCGGCCGATCCCGCGCCCACGGTGGTCACGCAGACGACGCCTCTACCCGCCCTCGACCTCCCTCCCGAGGTGTGTGCTTCCCCTCTCTCGCTCCTCCCTCCCCTACTGAACCTGCACGCAAGGTGTTTGACAAACTTCCTAGCTAGGATCAGTGCTAGTCCTGTTTGCAAACTTGAGTAAATGTGCAGTAGAAGTTGTGCAGTTCTGAACTGCATTTGCAATGTGCACTTTTGAACTGCTTTGAGGAAGATTTACTTTTCTGTTGTTAGGGAAGTTCTTGCGAATTTTGCATGCTGTGGAAGAGTTTAGGTACTTTTTGCTTGCTTCAATGTTAGATGTTGATGGTCCCGAAGAGCAAGGCTTTGATACCTGCAAAAGTAAACGGGATTAGGTTGAGACTCCAAGTGCAGAGTGTATAGTAAGTGGAAGACAGTTTTCCCCACGAGGGGTGACTCGAGGGTTTAATATCGAACTCTCGGGGAATCTGAAGTGGTAGATTTATCTTCTTATCCTTCTTTTGGTTACCTACAAAACAAGGTTAGATGTTTTGGTCCTCAACCTCACCTGTGGTTGTCAAGCACAAGGTGTAAGAATGATATCAGGATAGTTATGCAATGCAAACAAGAAATAAATATGCAATGATGGTGGATGCAATGATAAATGATATTTTTGGGTTTTTGAATGATGTATGCAAGATGAAAAGTATTTTTGTATTTTCGGATTTAATGATGGCTGAAAATAGAAAAGTGGTATATGGTGTTGGAAAGGTGTTTCTTATGATTAAAAATGGACTGGGGTTCATGGTTTCACAAATGCACTCTCTCTTTATAAAGTGGTAGACAATGGAACACACAAGTTAACATATGAGATTGCAACACAGGGTTTGATAACAAGTTACTTAGATATATGGGCATCACGTCCTAACATAGAGATCTTTTGGTTATTAACCTCTCTTATACTCCACCAAGATGCGAACTAAATCATAACACCTCAGTAATTAAGATAACTCAGAGTATAGCATTAAGTATCATGACATGAAGTGAAAATAAGAACATGCTAGATCTAGTCATGGAGTAGTGGCAATGGTCACGCCCACATCCCCGGTAGCATGGTATTTTAGTTTATCCCTAGTGAGGTAACAAAGTAAGGTAAAGATACCAAAGTGGATCGCAGAACTTTCTCTCACGTTCACTGCACTAGCCACCCCCCGTTACTCCAACTAATGCACACGTTCCCCCACACACGCTCTCATAAACATGCTTGATCAAAACAAGTAGACAAGAACGGGGTACATAATATGCATCTATACTCATAACTGAAACAAACATTGCAATCTCAAACATATATTAACTCATAAAGATCCACCACAAAGGTATTACAACGGTGACCGTAATCATGTTCAGCAGCTCATACGGTGCTAATTAGTGAAGCTCAAGAGAGGAGAGATACATAAGTTACTTCCACAAACCCATAGTCCAGAGGTGGACTACTCCCTCTTCATCATGGAGACGGTGGAGAAGTCGATGGAGAAGATGGAGACCACGCCGGCAGCGCCCCGCCGGAGTTTTCCCCCTCCAATCTGCAGCTCCTGATCTCCGTTTCGGTGTTTCTGTGTTTGTGCGGCGCTCCTTCCAGAGAACGTCGGGGGACCTTTTTTATAGGCGTTTTTAGGTCAAGACGATGTCGGTGGAGCGAAGATCGACGGCAACGGAGCCACGAGGCCAAACGGGTGGGCCCCACGCGGCCACAGTACCTGGCCGCGTGGGCCACCCCGTTTGGCCTCGGGCCTCCGTTTGTTCGCTTCCTTCGCCCACAGGTCTTCTTCCTTCCAAATATTGACGCCCGTAAATTTCCAGGTGATTTCGTTGACGTTTGGGTCCCTGAAACATTAAAATAAGAAAACGGGGTTTTCTGCCTGTGCAGGGTTAATTCCATAAAAATAGGAAATAATGAATATTCCCAAAATCATTATAAAACATTGATATAACCCTTATATGATGCAAATATGATTGGAATATAAGCAATTAAAGTGCAAAGTTCATGTATGCATTTTACATGCATCAACATCCCCAAGCTTAATCCATGCTCGTCCTCGAGTATGAAGATGATAAAACTAACATGGACTTTGCAATTTAATACTTAACAATGGATATCAAAGATGATTACTATTGCTACATATAGTCAAATGATTCATTCTTCAAAGGAGTAGCAATATGCAAATAGTTTATGAAGTGATATCAAGTATTCAAGACAAGGATGTTCATTGATAGTTCACAAAGTGTAACATGGTAGCAAGTAATATGGAACACATGTATGCATAATGATAAGTAGAACATCCTACAATGGTCATAGAGTGTAGATGAAAATCTGAATATGATAGGTGTACACTTTGGAAAGATGTATATGTGAGTAGAGGTAAAGCATGCATAAGTTTCATCCAACTTCCAAACTCTTCTACTTAAGTTAATGATTGCAATAAGGTATTCATTGGTGTCAAGCTCTCATTGCCCCTATCATAGCATCTTGAATGATTAAGGTTAAAGTGAAAGCAAATATGAGTAGTGTGCTTGATAAAGAATGGGTTGAATGTCTCATGCCCCTTGAATACAAGTACTTACACCATGTGTTACTCAACTTGGGAAACAAAGCAAGTTCAATTAAATATCATTGTAAGCATAATAGTATCATCAAGAGCGTCAACTGGGGTACCTCTTGTCCCAAGATATGGAACAAGCCCATATCAAAATGACAAGACAAACAAACAAAATGAACAATCTCAACACCCTTTTTATTTACCATTTGGAATAGTTTTTTATTGCAAGGTGTATCACAGAAGGTTCACCATAGTATGTAAGTAAATTTCCACCATGAATGATGCATGGCTTAGATTAGCGGCCCAGGCGTCTCTCTAACCATTTACACAAACTCATTTAAACTCACTCTATTTCCACATTTATTTCAACATGATAAGCATCCATAGACAAAAGCACATGATATCAACTAAATGAGATGAAGAGCGTGTTGAAAGCTTGCCATGTGACAGCACATATGGGCTAACTTCCAACCCAAAACATTCATCAAGCCACAAACATCATAATCTTAATCACAATGGGTCAAGTTTTATTATGCAAATAAAAGAACATTGTGCATCAAGTTCGTGAGAGCTATATAACCAATTTTTTCCATTGCAATCAATAACATAAACATTTTCATTCAGAGGTAAGATAACACAAACAACATGTTAAACATACTCGGAATAGCATAAAGCCAATAGGTAGATATGGTGGACTCACTGGAATAACTTTGGTTGAAGGTGTTGGAAACAAGTTTTTGCTTGTTGGAGTTTTTGGGCTAGCAAAAGGGAGAAAGTTGACCATCTAGATGCATGCATGAGTGTCCATAGAACTAACTAATCCATGTTAAACCAAGTAAATAACAATCAGCACCAAAACATGAATAAGTGATAGCTCTACAAAAAGAATTTGCAAACTATTACTCATAAACAAGCTCATGAATCATGCAACTATATGTATCATTAAAAATCAAGTCAAACATCCCTTTTCCCAATCTTATAAAAGCATCCAACATATTTCAACCCATATTTCCAGTAGCTCTCTCATATATAATTGATAGTGTGGTGGTCTCTCAAGACTCAAACAAAAAAAAAAACGACGCTCCAAGTTTATGCGATAAAGTGTTTCGATCGAAAAACAGAAGTTGGACGTGTGCAAACCGAGAGTGTGTAGGTCCAGCGGGGTTGTCTTCACATCCCCAAGCTTATGGTCTTCACCATCCTTGGATAGCTCTTGGTGCATCTCCTCCAATCCCTGTGAAAAAACTTCAAAACACCGTTTCTCCCATCTCTTTTCTGTGGGGTGCATTAATAGTGATAAACAAATAGGTTCCTTGCTGCATATAATCCTTGAACAAAAATTCATATGAATGTCCAGAAAGTGTATAATGTTGTATGCCTACTCATAAACTCAATTGGATCAAAAAGATTCAACTTAAAAGCTCAAAGCATGCATCAAACAAAATGGGACAGAATCTGTCCAGAAAAACAGCAGCAGCAAAACGTATTTTTCTACCCTACCAAACTTTCTCGAAAAATTCCGAAAAAATTCATGCATACAGAGGATGAAAAGTTGCAACTACAGTTCAAATATGAGCTCATTCGGAGTTACAGAATAAGAATTAAAAATCATACCGTGCACTGACTTCGTGCAGGAATAAAATCTCCGAACGCTATAAGCAACTTTTTCAAACCAAAAAGGGTAAAACTTGGCACTTTATTAAAAACTCCAGAACCTAACTAGACACAAAATCTCTTGTTACAGCAAGAGGACACAAAGAAAAATCACACAAAAAATAACCGGGTTGCCTCCCGCAAAGCGCTTTCTTTATAGCCATATAGCTAGGCTTCTTACTTGTTGTTTTATTGTGGACGAAGCTCATGAGGGAGCTTGAACTTTGGTGGTTCCCTCTTCCTTGGAAAGTGTTCCATGCACTTCTTGTGTGGAAACTGAAACTTTACATTCCCTTCCTTTGAATCAATGATAGCACCTGTGGTACGAAGAAAAGGTCTTCCAAGAATAATAGGACTAGAGGTTTTATTCCCCATATCCATGATTAGAAAATCCACAGGCACAAAAGTCATATGTAACTCTACCATAACATCACTTACTTTTCCCAAAGCATGTTTAATAGAGTCATCAGCAAGTGCTAGTTCAATAGAGCATTTTTCAAGATTTTTCAATTCAAGCACTTCATATAGTTCTTTAGATAAAACAGAGACACTAGATCCTAGATCAAGTATGGCATGGTGTGTCTCTTTTCCAATAGTTACTAGTACCTTAGGTATCCACATATCCCCAAGCTTAGGTGGTATCATAGCCTCTTGGTTGTACCTAGCAATCTTTTCTTTCAAGACATGATTAGCAATATAAGAACCAAAACCTGCTTGGTTAGTGTTGATGGAAGGATCACTTGCAAATTTTTGTAAGATAGATATTAATTCATGCAAGCTACAATTTTCTAAGTCAAGCAAAGGATCCTTGACTTCATTAAGCATTTTAACTTCCTCAACTTTCTTTTCCAACTCAATCAGCATAAGAGATTCATCATGTTCAGTTTCTTTAGCTTCTTCTTTTAAACTACCAAGTTGAGACATGAGTGGCAACAAATATTCAGGGTAGTTCAATAATTCATCAAGAGTTTCCTCCAAAGTAAGAGGAACATTTTCAGCAATGTTAACAGAATTCATTCCAACCACAGGTGATGCTTGTGGTTTCCCTGCAGACATACTCAATAAAGTGGCTTGATTATCAGCTAGTTTAGACAAAGCTTTGTCTAGTCCTGCAGCTTGGAGTTGTAAGCCTTTAATATCAGAACTAATAGAAGCAACAGACTTATTCAACTCTTGTATCATGGTATTATGACTAGCAACTTGTTCCATGAGAATTTTGTTAGCCTCAGAATTATCATTGCGTGATAACATAGGCTTCCAATTATTATCATTAGCATTAGGATATGGAACAAAAGGACGATTGTTGGGAACATATGGGGGTTTATTATAAGAGTTATAATTGTTGTTACCATACCCATTATTACCATAGTTCCTAATGAAGTTGACATCAATATTTTCAGAATTGTTTCCAACTAGTTCTTGCAAAGGAACATTTTCAACACTAGGTTTATTAAGCAAAGCAAGAATAGTATCCATTTTAGATGACAAATCATTAGTTTCTTCAATAGAGTTCACTTTCTTAGAAGGATTAGGTGCCCTATCAGTATGCCATTGACTATAGTTTTGTAAAATGCTTTCCAATATATTTTTAGCTTCTACTATAGTCTTACTCATAAAAGCACCTCCAGCAGCAGAATCAAGTATGTTTCTAGACATGTAGTTTAAACCATTGTAGAAAGAGTGTAATATGGTCCATTCATTAACTCCATGTGAGGGACAAGTTCTAAGCATAAGTTTTATCCTATCCCAAGCCATAGCAACATGTTCATTTTCATTTTGCCTAAAAGAAAGGATGTTGTTTCTATTTTGCAAAATTTTAACAGGGGGATAATATTTCTTAATGAAAGCTTCTTTTAGATCATCCCAAGAATTAATACTACCAGATGGCAAGGAATGCAACCACTCTTTAGCTTTTCCTCTAAGTGAAAAAGGAAATAACTTCAGTTTTAGGATATCACTTTCCACATTTTTAAACTTTTGCATGTCACATATTTCAACAAAGTCATGAAGATGCATAGAGGCATCCTCCATAGCACTACCACCAAATTGTTCCCTAGTTATCAAGTTCAACAAACTAGGACTTACTTCATAACTCTCAGCATTTATCTTAGGTGTGGCAATAGCTCTCGTGATAAATTGATCATTAGGAGTGTTTGTGTAGTCACACACTTAGTTCTTTCTCCCATTTTAGCAAGTTTTTTTGGTATTTTTAATTTTTTATGCAAAACTGAAATAAATATGATATGATATGCAATGACACTAACAAAACAAATAAATTGCTTTGTAAGTAAAGATGGATAAGATGGTGCTCACGTAGGTGCAACCTCCCCAAGCTTAGGTGTTAGCACAAGTTGGTGACGTTGACTTTGTTGTGAGATGAATGCGATGATGCACACCCTTGGATAAATCTCTCAGCTACGATTCCCCGGCAACGGCGCCAGAAAACGTCTTGATGTCCCGAAGAGCAAGCTTTGATACCTGCAAAATAAACGGGATTAGGTTGAGACTCCAAGTGCAGAGTGTATAGTAAGTGGAAGACAGTTTTCCCCACGAGGGGTGACTCGAGGGTTTAATATCGAACTCTCGGGGAATCTGAAGTGGTAGATTTATCTTCTTATCCTTCTTTTGGTTACCTACAAAACAAGGTTAGATGTTTTGGTCCTCAACCTCACCTGTGGTTGTCAAGCACAAGGTGTAAGAATGATATCAGGATAGTTATGCAATGCAAACAAGAAATAAATATGCAATGATGGTGGATGCAATGATAAATGATATTTTTGGGTTTTTGAATGATGTATGCAAGATGAAAAGTATTTTTGTATTTTCGGATTTAATGATGGCTGAAAATAGAAAAGTGGTATATGGTGTTGGAAAGGTGTTTCTTATGATTAAAAATGGACTGGGGTTCATGGTTTCACAAATGCACTCTCTCTTTATAAAGTGGTAGACAATGGAACACACAAGTTAACATATGAGATTGCAACACAGGGTTTGATAACAAGTTACTTAGATATATGGGCATCACGTCCTAACATAGAGATCTTTTGGTTATTAACCTCTCTTATACTCCACCAAGATGCGAACTAAATCATAACACCTCAGTAATTAAGATAACTCAGAGTATAGCATTAAGTATCATGACATGAAGTGAAAATAAGAACATGCTAGATCTAGTCATGGAGTAGTGGCAATGGTCACGCCCACATCCCCGGTAGCATGGTATTTTAGTTTATCCCTAGTGAGGTAACAAAGTAAGGTAAAGATACCAAAGTGGATCGCAGAACTTTCTCTCACGTTCACTGCACTAGCCACCCCCGTTACTCCAACTAATGCACACGTTCCCCCACACACGCTCTCATAAACATGCTTGATCAAAACAAGTAGACAAGAACGGGGTACATAATATGCATCTATACTCATAACTGAAACAAACATTGCAATCTCAAACATATATTAACTCATAAAGATCCACCACAAAGGTATTACAACGGTGACCGTAATCATGTTCAGCAGCTCATACGGTGCTAATTAGTGAAGCTCAAGAGAGGAGAGATACATAAGTTACTTCCACAAACCCATAGTCCAGAGGTGGACTACTCCCTCTTCATCATGGAGACGGTGGAGAAGTCGATGGAGAAGATGGAGACCACGCCGGCAGCGCCCCGCCGGAGTTTTCCCCCTCCAATCTGCAGCTCCTGATCTCCGTTTCGGTGTTTCTGTGTTTGTGCGGCGCTCCTTCCAGAGAACGTCGGGGGACCTTTTTTATAGGCGTTTTTAGGTCAAGACTATGTCGGTGGAGCGAAGATCGACGGCAACGGAGCCACGAGGGCCAAACGGGTGGGCCCCACGCGGCCACAGTACCTGGCCGCGTGGGCCACCCCCGTTTGGCCTCGGGCCTCCGCTTGTTCGCTTCCTTCGCCCACAGGTCTTCTTCCTTCCAAATATTGACGCCCGTAAATTTCCAGGTGATTTCGTTGACGTTTGGGTCCCTGAAACATTAAAATAAGAAAACGGGGTTTTCTGCCTGTGCAGGGTTAATTCCATAAAAATAGGAAATAATGAATATTCCAAAAATCATTATAAAACATTGATATAACCCTTATATGATGCAAATATGATTGGAATATAAGCAATTAAAGTGCAAAGTTCATGTATGCATTTTACATGCATCAGATGTTTGTGATCTTGGTAGTAGCTTTGATAGCAATGTGTAGGTTTTAAGTTCTTCGTTGATGGTTGAAGGCATGTATGGAATGGTTCAAGACTGTAATGTTGAATTTCGAGATGGTAATGATAAATGTGGTCAAATTTGAGATGGTAATGATACATGTGTTGAAATTTGAGATGAACTAGCTTCAGACAAATCAGAGAAATAAACATGTAATAACCAGTGGCAATAATCTGGTGGTATCACGAGTACTGTGTTCTTCTTATACTTGCGTTACCGTGTTCCTGACTTCCTTGTTGATCTTGTCAACGGATCTGCTACATTTGTTGATCTTTGTTGCTGCTTTTATTGACCGCCTACTGCAATAATAACCCCTCCAATGCATGTACATATGAATATAGTTGTGATATATTGATATTTTGGGTTAGGGTTGCTGCTGCATTTTGGGTTAGGGTTGCAGCCATTTTGGGTTTGGGTTGCTGCTGCATTGTATTTTAGTTTGCTGCTAGTTGTTGATTATTTTACTAATGGTCACTGGTTTGATTAGCTCCCAAAGCCATCATGGATAATTAAGCAAACTATTTCAAATCCTTTCAAACTTGATTTGATAAGGAAGATGAGATGGAGTAGATGAGATCTATAAAGGTGCATTTCCCAAATTTTCAAGATTTAATCAAATGGGAAAGGCCTAGAAATGCTATCTGTTAACATGAGTGAAGATAGGTTTTACTTGACAGTTTTGGAGTTAGAGAATTTTTACTATCTAGAACAAATTCTCATGTGTTCTCCAACTTCTATATAGGCTATGTGGTGGAGTTAGAGAATTTTTACTTGACAGTTTTGGAGTTAGAAATGCTATCTGTTAACAGCTCACATGCTACTCTTTGATTGCAGGAAAGCGAAGAGAGATACACAGCCATTGTGCAACCGTACCAGTGGTGGCCACCTCTTCCAGAAAAGGTAGCTGAGATGGTTCTATGGTGGTGGTCTATTGGCCACCACATTCTTGTGGTGGTTTTTTGGTGGTTGTTTTGTGGTGGTGGTGGTTCTGTGGTGGTTGTGAGATGGTTCTGTGGTGGTTCGGATCAGTGGTGGTGGTCTTCTGGCCACCACATTCTTGTGGATGAAATGTTTGCAGGTACCCCAAGAGGCCCTTGAGATTGCCGGAACGTCGATTAACTTCCGTTCCGGCAAATTCGGGTACTCCATATCCTATTTTTAGCAAAGGTCATGCCAAAAAAATTCGTGAATTTAGCATGACTTTGCTAAAAATAGGACATATGGGGTATTGCGACTAATACATGGGCCGGGGTATCTTAGTACTAAATTAATTGATGTTTTTCTTATATTTGTTGTACTAACTTTTGCCTCTTTTTAATGCAGTGCAAACATGTCGGCCGACGCGCCCGGCCCTTCTAAGCACATGAGCGTCGAAGAAGAAGCTAGAGAAAAGAACAAGCCGTTCTGGGCTATGTCCCAGGAGTTGGAGGAGGCGGAGGCCGCCGAACTGGCTCGTGGCGGCGATGCTGACTATGAGATAGAGGATGAGGACGAAACCACCACCACCGATGGCGGCGACCCCACGGATGTCGCCAGTGGCGACCCCACGGATGTCGAGGGTGGCGACCACACGGATGGTGGTGGTGGCAGTAACCCGACCGCTCAGAAGAAGAAGAAGCCGAGTAAGCCGATGAAGGACCGGACACCGCAAGCGGTCGGCAACGTCACAGACGAGTTCACTAAGGTCAGCTCAAGTGGCCAACCACTGGAGCCTAAGGCCCTTGCCTGCGGGTACGGCAGGCAACTAGGGTGCATCCTCTGAGAAACCGTGCCGATCAACACGAAGGACCTCAGAAGCAAGGACAATGAGGCTTTGGTCCAAACCCTCCTCACGAATCTTCTCCAACGATACAAGTTCCCGGAGCCGTTCAACAAAAAGGTGGACAGTGCAGCCATCACGAAGATGAGCACCGCCTTGAGCAGCTGGAGAACCCGGGTGAAGGCGAAGATTGATAAGGGTCTTAGCTGGGAGGAGATAAGTGCCAAAGAGCCGATGCTCGACGAAGAAGAGTTCGAGGCATTCAAGTTGTCCTTAGAATCTCCGGAGGCTCAAAAATGGACCAAGTGGGGGAAGGATATGCGGGAACTAAACTTAGGTAACCACCGGTTGGGAAGCGGCGGTTACCGAGGAAAACAGCCCGTTTGGGACAAGGAGGATGCCGAGGTTGCAAGACTTGGAAAAGAGAACCGTGGCATAAAATCACGGACGAGCAAGTTAGGAACTTTGTTCGGTCCCGCTACTATCTGAAGCCGGGGACGGGGGAATTCGTTACCGACGATAACGATGTGCTGGCTTTCGAGAAAGTGCTTGTAAGGAACTTAATTACCGCGGATATCTCAAAGTCCATTGCGTTGATTTCTACGTGGGTTCACCTTAATTTCCTTTGTCTGCAGGAGAAGGAGTTGGAGGCTGAGGCTCAGGCCGGCCCGTCGTCCCAGGAGGGGTCGACGGAGCCGTGGGACACGACTTTCAACAGGGCGATGAACATTTACAAGAAAGCCGCCGACGTCAGCTGGCCGTGTGACCGGCTTTGGTACGAGCGTGAAGTTCCTCCAGTACTACAACACGGACACTGAGACGAGAAAGGAGAGGAGGAAGCCGGCTAGGAATAAAGCCGAGGTTGTCGAGCTAAGGAAGAAGCTGGAGACACTAGAGCACAAAAAGGTGGACTCCAGCACGGTGGACAAGTTAGTGGACGAGAAGGTGGACGAGAAGCTCCGGAGGTTCTTACCCCCTGCATTGCTGGAGGGGATAACTGCTTGGCAGGCGGGAGGTCAAAAGGGGCCGATACACGTGCCCAGCTACACCGGCAGCAACTCCAGCAATAACGTGTCGCCGGTCCTGGTGACCCACCGGTGCCCCCTACCGTGGATCAACATACTAATAGGCCGGAGAATAATGATAATGCACACGAGCGGCGGAGAATGATAGGCCGGTCGCCGGCAGCGGCGCCCTTGTCTCGACATTAGCCGAGCTCAACGCCATCACCAAGGTAACTAATTAGTTAGTCCGCGGCATCTTTTATAACTATGCTTTTGATGACTGTCATATCTCATGATGCCCAACATGTGTTGACTCCCAGGACATGCCTTGCATACTCCTGCATAGGGTGGGGGCCGGCGGCGAGTTGAAGGAAGTCGCAACGGCCATTATCGTACAGCCTTCGACCCGCGATATGCACACCACTAGAATGAGCGAGGTCGTGATGAACGTCACGGTGACCGAGGTAGTGCCTGAGTTCCGTGACATCGACCCCCCCATGCAACCTCCGGGAGCCGAGAAACACATGGTCCTTGGAGAATGCTCCAAGTGGATGATGGAATGGCCGAAGACCCAGATTCGTCTTGGGGATGGTCTTCATGGGGTCAGGCGCACCGGCGGCGCCACCTCGAGGCACCGGCCCCGGTCGTTCGGCCCTCGTCGAGGCGGCCAGAAAAAGCTGTTGCGGATGAACCGGCGCCACAGGCAGTCGTCGCCACCACCCGTAAGGAACCGCCGGTCGCCGCCACCACGGCCGGAAGCTACCGCCGGTTGTCGCCGCCACCAGCCGCCACAAACAATTGTTGGGAACGTCTGTACCGCAACAGTCCAAGGTTAGTCCCGACTTCCCGACTTCCCGACTTCACGACTTTCCGACTTCCCGACTTCCCGACTTTCCGACTTCCCGACTTCCCGACTTTCCGACTTTCCCGACTTCCCGACTTCCCGACTTCCAGACTTTCCGACTTTCCCGACTTCCCGACTTTCTGACTTCCCGACTTTCGACTTCCTGACTTCCCGACTTTCCGACTTCACGACTTTCCGACTTCACGACTTTACGATGCCAAGCCTTTATATCTCTAATAACGGATGTGCTATTGTTTATGTTTAGGACAAAGCCGTTGCCCCTCAACTTGGTGCCAACAACGGCGATGATGACGATAATGTCAACGTCGATGACTTCCTCAACACTGGCGCCAACAGGGAAGATTTGTACAAGCCTCCTGTGGATGAAGAACCCTTCCGCGATCAACGCGGTCAACCTCCTCGTCCCACTACATGCATGCAGCGCCTGGTCTTCGAGGGTTTATCTCAAGACACGCCTCCGGAGGCCGGCGATCATCAAGCTCAAGTCAAACCGGGTAACATTATCAGCCCTGGCACACTGCACCAGACGGTTCACGCGGGGTTCACTGCACCCCAACCATCCCAGAGATGAAGATCAAGGCGAAGAAGCACATGAAGAGAAAAGGAGCAAACGCCTCTGCGAGCCAGCCAGCTCCTAAGATTATGCGGGGTCGTGAAGACACGATACCACCCCGTGGGGATGGCTTGACCCGAGTTCATGAAGCTGGTAAACCTATATTGTCTGAGGACTTGCTCCGCCTTGCAGAAGGACCCATGATTTCTTTGCAGGAATCTATCTTGCATCTAGAGAGCCTCCTTCTTAAAGACAAGCAGCCGAGTTACCCGGTGTTCGCGGTCAAGGTGCCAAAGGAGGTGGACTTCGTCCAGGAAGCCCCCGCGGATGTGTTCTTCATAGCGTACGAGGACATCTTCAACCTGTTTCACTCCAGACGGCTGGACTATAACTTGGTCCGCCTATATGCGCTCGATGCGGCGATGAAGATCAGGAGAGATGATAGCCCGTACGTCGCGATAGTGGATCCCTACTACATGCGTGACAGCCAGCTCGTGGAAGGATCAAGGACACGGACCATGGCCACGGAGTACCTCCAGAGGATCATGCTGACCAACAAGAGGAAGAACAACCTTCTTCTGCCTTTCTTTTACGAGTAAGTACAAATCCGCTCGCCGTCGTCGTATCTTATGCCTTCTTGTAGATTTCTTCCATTGCTGGTCCTTTGTCCAACATTCCGTTTCAATTGTGTTGAGCAGGGACAAGTACTGCGCACTCATCGTCGTAAGCCCGAGGTGGTCCATTGCCACTTATTTTGACTCGGGGAATAAATGCAAGCCGAGGAACTACAACAGAATAAAGGGTTTTCTCGATGAGGCTCTCGAGGGCTATGCCCAAAAGGGAGGCCCCTTCCAAAAGAAGGGGGAATCTTTCACGCAGGACAACAAACACAAGTTCATGCATGGGGACGGATTCCATTGCATCAAGCAACTGCCTGGCAACGTGAAGGAGGCCTTCTACGCCCTCCATCACCTTAAAGGGCTTGTCCGGGATGCCGAGAAAACGAGGATTCCATCTAGTCTCGTAGAATGGACCAAAAGCGAGGATGCTCTCACGATGCTGATTATAGACAAGACTTCCATCGCATCATTCTGCAGTTATCGACGATCATCCTCGAAGATGTCATGAACAAAGCAGGGTCCTACCACTACCCTAGAGGTAGGATGTATTATAAAAGAAAGCCTTGCTAAGCATTACTAGTGTATTTTTTTGTAGAAGTGCATGTGTAGGGTTATATATTATATATATGCTATGCTTTGAAACCCAAATAGGATAGCCATATGATTTCCAGCCATGACAATTGATTGATTGTCTTGCCTCTCTACTTAGATGAATAAATTATACTCTATTTATATCACTAACCAATATATATCACAATCCATCTTCAGGGCTCTGTCAGAGGGATATCGAAGAACGACTAGAGGCGCAGAATGACACCAGGGAGTGGAGGACGAAAGATGGCTTTCTACCGTTCCCGGCGCCACTCAAGAAGAGGACTCCATGATCATGCTCCCGCGCGCTCTTGCTCACCATCATCGCCGATGTACTACATTTGATCCTAGTTAGGCGGTGAACACTTCATTTGTAATGTGTAGTGTGAAATGATTAACTTTTGTTTGTATCATGACTAATTGTGTAAACATTCGGCACTTTTGTGACTATGTGTATGTATCTCGGGCACTAAGTAATATGTGTGATGACATAGTGGTTAATGTGTTTGTCTGTTCATATGCCTGTCAAATATACCTGTATTTCTATATAAATCTGTATATATCCTGTATATACCTGTATTTGTACAGCAAAATGTAAATATACCTGTATTTCTGTTTTATAATTTAGTGGCGCATTTTTTTTGTGGCGCACCAGGCGTGGGTGCGCCACAGAATTCCTCTGTTGTGTACTGCCGAGCTATTCCGAGCTATTTCTGTGGCGCACGGGCTGGGTGCGCCACAGAAAGTTGGTCTTTCTGTGGCGCACGGGCTCGGTGCGCCACAGAATAAAAATTTAGTGACGAGACTTCTGTGGCGCACCAGCAAAGTTGCGGGTGCGCCACAGAATTGCAAAAGGGTGTGCCACTAAAAGGCTTTTCTCTACTAGTGTACTTAGCAAGAGTCTTTCTAAAAGCACCATGGATAAAATGAGAACCACCATCAGTCATGAGATATCTAGGCACACCAAACCTTGGAAAAATAATATCTTTAAGCATTTTTAATGATGTCTCACCATCAACACTAGATGTTGGTATAGCTTCTACCCATTTAGTAACATAATCAACAGCAACAAGTATATGAGTATAACCATCTGAAGGAGGAAAAGAACCCATAAAATCAAATCCCCAACAGTCAAAAGGTTCAATAACAAGAGAATAATTCATAGGCATTTCATTACGTCTACTTATATTACCAACCCTTTGACATTCATCACATGATAAAATAAATTTTCTTGCATCTTTAAAAAGAGTAGGCCAATAAAAACCTGATTGTAGAACCTTTTGTGCAGTTCTATCTCCAGCATGATGTCCTCCATAAGCACTACTATGGCATTTGCTCAATATTTCTTTTGTTCATACTCAGGAACACATCTTCGCATTATACCATCTACTCCTTTATATAAATGTGGGTCATCCCAAAAATAATGCCTCAAGTCATAGAAGAACTTCCTTCTTTGCTGAGCTGTAAAGGTTGGAGGCAAATACTTGGCAACAATAAAGTTAGCATAATCAGCATACCATGGACTTTCGCGTGAGCTTACCTTTATCGAAGCCAATTGTTCATTTGGAAAACTATCATTAACAGGTATAGGATCATATGAAGTATTTTCCAATCTAGACAAGTTATCAGCAACAGGATTTTCAGCACCTTTCCTATCTACAATATGTAAATCAAACTCTTGCAGTAAAAGTACCCATCTTATAAGCCTAGGCTTAGCATCTTTCTTTTCCATAAGGTATCTAATAGCAGCATGATCAGTGTAACTTTTGAATCAACAATATAAGGTCTAAATTTATCACAAGCAAAAACAACTGCTAAAAATTCCTTTTCAGTAGTAGCATAATTCTTTTGAGCGGCATCAAGTGTCTTACTAGCATAATGAATAACATTTAATTTCTTGTCTACTCTGTCCAAGAACAGCTCCTACAGCAAAATCACTAGCATCACACATTATTTCAAAAGGTAAAGTCCAATCAGGAGTTGAACAACATGAGCTGTGATTAAAGCCTTTTTCAGAATTTTGAATGCTTCTTTACAATCATCATCAAAAACAAAAGGTACATCTTTTTGAAGAAGATTAGTGAGGGGTTTTGAAATTTTAGAGAAATCTTTAATAAATCTCCTATAGAAACCGGCATGACCAAGAATACTACGAATACCTTTAACATCCCTAGGACAGGGCATTTTCTCAATTGCTTCAACTTTAGCTCTGTCCACTTCAATACCTCTTTCAGAAATTTTATGTCCAAGAACAATTCCTTCATTAACCATAAAATGACATTTCTCCCAATTAAGAACAAGATTAGTTTCCTCACATCTCTGCAAAACTTTATCAAGATTGTGCAAGCAATTGTCAAAAGAAGTTCCATAGACGGAAAAATCGTCCATGAATACTTCCACAATTTCTTCACAAAAACCATGAAAAATAGCAGACATGCATCTTTGAAACGTAGCAGGAGCATTACACAAACCAAAAGGCATACGTCTATAAGCATAAGTTCCATAAGGACAAGTAAAAGTAGTTTTCTCTTGATCTTGTGTTTAACAGCAATTTGTGAAAGACCAGAATAACCATCAAGAAAGCAAAAATGAGTTTTCTTAGACAACCTTTCTAACATTTGATCAATAAAAGGTAAAGGATAGTGATCTTTCTTAGTAACTTTATTAACCTTTCTAAAATCAATGCACATCCTATATCCAACTACTACTCTTTGAGGAATAAGTTCATTATTTTCATTTGGCACAACAGTAACTCCTCCTTTCTTAGGGACACAATGCACAGGACTTACCCATCTACTATCAGCAATAGGATAAATTATACCAGCATCAAGAAGTTTCAATACCTCATTTCTTACCACTTCTTTCATCTTAGGGATTAAACGACGTTGATGCTCAACAAGGTTTTGCATCAGGTTCAATGTTGATGGCGTGTTGACATATAGTAGGAGAAATCCCCTTTAAATCATCCAAGGTATATCCTATAGCTCCTCGATGTTTCTTCAATACTTCTAATAACCTTGCTTCTTCATTACCTGAAAGTTTAGAACTAATAATAATAGGATATGTTTTCTTTTCATCAATATGAGCATATTTAAGATTATCAGGCAAAGGTTTTAAATCGAAAACAGGATCTTCCTTAGGAGGTGCAGAGGTACCCAAATCTCTACAGGCAAATTATGTTTAAGTATTGGTGGTTGACGAAGAAAGATATCGTCAATCTCATTTCTTTCTTCCATAAATACCTCACTTTCGTGTTCCTCCATGTATTGCTGCAAGCACTGTTAGGAGCAATGCAACATAAGCAAGTTGTTCAATTTTGAATCCTCATTAGGTAATTCGGTTTCATAAAGATTTTTACCAAACTTAGAAAAATTGAACTCATAAGATTCTCCATCAAATTTAGTATAAATTTTCTCTTTCTTACAGTCTATAATTGCACCACATGTATTTAAGAAAGGTCTACCAAAAATAATGGGACAGGTTTTACTAGCAGCAGAACCAAGTACTAGAAAATCAGCAGGTATTTAGTCTTACCACATAAAACTTCAACATCTCTTACAATACCAATTGGGGAGATAGTTTGTCTATTAGCAAGCTGAATAACCACATCAATATCCTCAAGTTCACAAGGACCAATTTCATGCATAATTTCTTTATAAAGTTCAAAAGGAATAGCACTGGAACTTGCACCAATATCACATAAACCATAATAGCAATGTTCTCCTATTTTAACTGAAAGCACAGGAACACTTGTTTTCCTAGCTCTACGGGATGTGCAACAATATTAGAGGCATCTTCACAAAAGATAATATGTCCTCCTTCTACATTTTCAGTTACCAAATCCTTTACTATTGCTATTGCAGGTTCAAGTTATTTGTTCATCAGGTTCTAAAGCTTTCTTTGTACTTTTATTAACCACACTAGCTATTATAGAATGTTCCTTAACTTTAACAGGAAAAGGCATTTTCTCAATATAAGGTTCTGGCAAATGTGATCAACAGTATGAACTTCAATGTTTTTAATAGGCAGAATTAGCATTATCTTTATAAGGTACATGGTACTTATTGCACTCTTCTTTAGGAACATCAAGATAAGAGGCAAAAGCCTTATAACAGTTTGCAATAACTTGAGAATCAAGACCATACATATCATAAGATTACGAAAATTATCAGTATTCATAAAAGTTTTAATGCATTCATAATCATACTTTATACCTGATTCTCTACCTTTGTCGTTCTCCCATCCTTCAGTATTTTCCTCAATCCGATCAAGAAGGTCCCATTTAACTTCTCTTTATTACGTAAATGATCCAGCACAAGAGGTATCCAATAGAGTTTTATCTGAAGAGAAAGCCTTGCATAGAAGTTATCAATAACAATATTACCGGAAGCTCATGAATGGGGCATTTGAGCATTAATGATTTCAATCTCCCCCACGCTTGGGCAATACTCTCTCCATCATGAGGCCAAAAATTATATATATGATTCCGATCTTGATGAATTTCACTAGGAGGATAAAATTTAGAGTAAAAGAGAGGCACAATTCCTCCCAGCCAATAGAACGCCATTCTTCAGCATCCTATACCATTTTGCAGCTTTGCCCAGTGATATAGAGAACAATTTCTTCTTGACCTCTTCCATTGAAATACCTGCACACTTGAACAACTCGCATAATTCATGAATAAATAGCAAATGATCCCAGGAGGGACAGTTCCATCTCCTGCATAGCGGTTATTCGTAACTCGTTCAACAATTTTCATAGGTATTTTAAATGGAATTACTTGATCAGGTGGCCTTTCTACTACCGTAGCAGTGGTAGTAGTATTCCAAACAGGGATTCAAATGGAGATCTCTCCATATAAAATAAAGTAGCAAGCAGAAATAAAAACAGCACTACAGTAAAAGTTTCCCTTACCAATTCCACTTACCAATAGCGCTTCACTCCCCGGCAACGGCGCCAGAAAATAGTCTTGATGACCCACAAGTATAGGGGGTGTATCGTAGTACTTTCGATAAATAAGAGTGTCGAACCCAACGAGGAGCAGAAGGTGCTGACAAGGAGTTTCGGTAAAGGTTTCACTGTAAACACTAGCAGACAAGTTTTTAGGGTTTTTGATATAGCAGTAAATAAAATGCAAGTAATAAAAGACAGTAATAATAATTGCAGCGAGTGGCCCAATCCTTTTTAGAGCAAAGGACAAGCCGGTTGGTTTACTTATGATGACAAAATGTTCTTGAGGACACACGGGATTTAGTCAAGTGCTTTCGCTTCATAGTTGATTAATCTTTATTGTTTTGATAAGTGTTGTGTGGGTGAACCTATGCTAATGCACCGCCCTTACTTGGACTAATACATACTTGTGATTATACCCTTGCAAGCATCCGCAGTTACAAGAAAGTAATTAAGATAAATCTAACCACAGCCTTAAACTCTGAGATCCTACGCTCCCTTGTGCACCGGTATACTAACGGGGGTTTAGGTTTCTGTCACTCCGGCAACCCCACAATTAGCAACCAAATACACAATGCATTCCTCTAGGCCCATAAAGGTGAAGTGTCATGTAGTCGACGTTCACACGACACCACTAGAAGAATAACACCACAACTTAAATATCAAACCATTAAATATTACTCAACATAATTCCACTACTAGCGACAAGACTTTCCCATGTCCTCAAGAACTAAACGAACTACTCACAAGACATCATATGGATCATGATCAGAGGTGATATAATGATGAATAACAATCTGAACATAACTTTAATTCACCGATAAAACTCAATAGCATCAACCACAAGGAGTAATTAACACCGGGAGAGTTTCCCCTATGAACTAGACAAAGTATAGCCCTAGATGTTACAGCGGAACGAAGTGGAGCGGCGGTGATGATGGTGATGGCGGTGGAGATGATGATGATGATGATCCCGATGAAGTCCAGCGTGATGACGATGAGGATGGCGATGATTTCCCCCTCCGGGAGGGAATTTCCCCGGCAGATTTCTCCCTGCCGGAGAGCTTTTTCTCTCTCGTTGTGTCCGTCCCGTGGAGGCGGCGGATATTTCCTCGGGCGCTCCTTCTCAAGATTAGGGTTGAGGAGGTCATGTACGCGAAGGGGGAGCGCCAGAGGTACGCCAGGGGCCCCACACCATGCCTCGGCGCGGGCCCATGGTGGCCGCGCCCTAGGGTGGTGTGGGCCCCTTGTGGCCCGTCTCAGCCTCCCCTTTTGGCTGCCTCTATCTTCTGATAAAATAGGAGCTTCTGTATATTCGTCGTGGTTTTTGGAACTCCAGAAATATAGCGTCTTGACGGTGCTTTTTCCAGCTGAAATCTGACTCCGGCAGTTAATTCTCCAATAATCATCAAACATGCAAAATAAGATAAAATAACATAAGTAACACATCTTAATATGAAATATATCAATGAATAACAGTAAATTATGATATAAAATAGTGATGCAAAATGGACGTATCACTGACCGATCGGGAAATTTGACCACGAGTATGCACTTTGACCACGAGCGTGCTGAGGGTGGAGTAGTGTGAGATTAGGGGCGATTAGAGATTAAACTGACAAATAAAAAAAAGGGCCTTTACCAACGGGTCTAAAGGTCCTCCTGCCCGCGAACTCCGCCGTGCCCACGTGGAGGGCCCTTTAGTCCCGGTTCGTGGCCAACCGGGACTAAAGAGGGGGACCTTTAGTCCTGATTTGTTAGTCCCGGTTGGCAACACCGGGACTAAAGGCCCTCTAGAACCGGGACTAAAGGGGGGGTGGTTCCACTAGTGAACGCCTGGATGAACCATTCGAGAGAATAATGAGGAGGATACGATAGTACGACTACAAATTCACTCACACGCTATATCAACTCTTTGTCCATTTCGGGACAAACACGACTAATTCTAATCATGTGATCTTGTATAAAATCTAATCCTGGTTTACTTACTATATAAAAAATTATGTACCCAATCGTATCCAGTCAATCTCGGCTTGTACACTGATATTGCCATCTGCAACCAGACAGTCGAACATGGGATCATAATCCTCAACTCAAGAAGTGAGTCGAGCTCACTTGGTTAGGGAAGTGAATGTACAACCCAGCCAGGTTCAAGTCCTTACAGACGCAGATTTGGGTTCTTATTATTTTTTAAAAACGCTGTATCGGCTTCCCCTACCGCATTCCTTTCAAAAACAAAATCATCAACTCATTGAATCGAGCTAATACCTGCAACAAGCCCACGCCACACGTACATCGGTGTTGGATTTTCTAGGTAGCTAGGAGATTATGGGCATGTTGTTATCCACCGATGTGACTCCCTATTATTATTTTCTTGTTTCTAATTGTAACTATGAATAGAGTTGCACGTCATTCACAATTTTTGATCAAAACCAAATTGTTTGTTGCGTGTTTGAAAGAAAAATCAAATTGTTGCATATGCCAGATGGGGTGAAAGCCTAGAAATTTGTTTCTCTAAGAGCTAAGTGAGATTTGAAAATTTTAACGCTAGGAAAGTTTAGTGCTCAAATATAACCCTATGTGCACGTCAGTCTCTCTCGCTTTTAGCTTGCCTATGTCAGCGCCGCATAGCTTGATGTCGGATAGCATTTTCCCCAAATTAAACGAAGATTGCAAGGTGAATGTCGCAGACTATAGCGTTGAGATATCAATGCCATAGTAACTGACGTTGAACCAAGAGGCAGGAAAAAGTGGTAGTCCAACATTAAGAGAGGCATAACGTCATGGGTTGTGTGGTTGGCCATAGAATCATCGCTCTAGCATTGAGCTATCAACGCCACTAGATCTCTGGCGCGGCTTGCCGCGCGCCACCCGCCGTTGACAGTGGTTTTCAGTTTGCAAAACACTATACCAAACAATCATGATATACGTTCATAGTAAAGCACAGCAATAGCTATACCAAACATGCATAATTTGCATAGTAAAGTTTCCGATGCCGTGTTACCGTGTTTCCGATGCCGTGTTCCGTGTTCCCGTGTTCCCGTGTTTCCGATGCCGTGTTCCGTGTCCCCGTGGTACCGTGTTTCCGATGCCGTGTTCCGTGTTCCCGTGTTTCTGATGCTGTGTTCCGTGTCCCGTGTTACCGTGTTTCCGATGCCGTGTTCCCGTGTTACCGTGTTTCCGATGTCGTGTTCCCGTGTTTCCGATGTCGTGTTCCCGTGTTCCTGATACCGTGTTTCGTGTTCCCGTGTTACCGTGTTTCCGATGCCGTGTTCCCGTGTTTCCGATGCCGTGTTCCAGTGTTTCCGATGCCGTGTTCCCGTGTTTCTGTGTTTCCGATGACGTATTCCCGTGTTTCCGATGCCGTGTTCCCGTGATGCCGTGTTTCCGATGCTGTGTTCCCGTGTTCCCGTGTTTTCGATGCCGCCGTGTTTCCGTTTTTCCGATGCCGTGTTCCCGTGTTTCCGATGCCGTGTTCCCGTGTTACCGTGTTTCCGATGCCGTGTTTCCGATGCCGTGTTACCATGTTTCTGATGCCGTGTTCCGGTGTTTACATGTTTCCGATGCCGTGTCCCTGTTTTTCCGATTTCGTGTTCCTGTGTTCCCGTGTTCCCGTGTTTTCGACGCCGTGTTCCCGTGTTTCCGATGGTGTGTTCCCGTGTTTCCGATGCTGTGTTCCCGTGTTACCGTGTTTCCGATGCCGTGTTCTCGTGTTCCAGTGTTTCCGATGCCGTGTTCCGTGTTCCCGTGTTACCATGTTTTCGATGCCGTGTTCTCGTGTTTCCGATGCTGTGTTCCCGTGTTCCCGCCGTGTTCTCGTGTTACCATGTTTCCGATGCCGTGTTCCCGTGTTTCCGATGCCGTGTTCCCGTGTTCCCGTGTTTCCGATGCCGTGTTCCGGTGTTTCCGATGCCGTGTTCCCGTGTTTCCGATTTCGTGTTCCCGTGCTCCCGTGTTTCCGGGTTTCCGATGCCGTGTTCCGGTGTTACCGTGTTTCCGATGCCATGTCCCCGTGTTTCCGATGCCGTGTTCCCGTGTTTCCGATGCCGTGTTTCCGTGTTACCTTCCCGTGGTGTGTGTCCCGTGTTTCCGATGCTGTGTTCCCGTGTTTCCGATGCCGTGTTCCCGTGTTACCGTGTTTCCGATGCCGTATCCCCGTGGTGTTCCTGTGTTCCCATGTTTCCGATGCGGTGTTCCCGTGTCACCGTGTTTCCGATGTCATGTTCCCGTGTTTCCGATGTCGTGTTCCCGTGTTCCCGATGCCGTGTTTCGTGTTCCCGTGTTCCCGTGTTTCCGATGCCGTGTTCTCGTGTTTCCGATGCCGTGTTCCCGTGTTTCTGATGCCGTGTTCTTGTGTTACCGTGTTTCCGATGCCGTGTTTCCGATGCCGTGTTACCATGTTTCCGATGCCGTGTTCCGGTGTTTACGTGTTTCCGATGCCGTGTCCCTGTGTTTCCGATTTCGTGTTCCTGTGCTCCCGTGTTCCCGTGTTTTCGATGCTGTGTTCCCGTGTTTCCGATGGTGTGTTCCCGTGTTTCCGATGTCGTGTTCCCGTGTTACCGTGTTTCGATGCCGTGTTCTCGTGTTCCAGTGTTTCCGATGCCGTGTTCCTTGTTCCCGTGTTACCATGTTTCCGATGCCGTGTTCCCGTGTTTCCGATGTCGTGTTCCCGTGTTTCCGCTGGGATGTTCCGTGTTCCCGTGTTACCGTGTTTCCGACGCCGTGTTCCCGTGTTTCCGATTCCGTGTTCCCCTGTTTCCGATGTTGTGTTCCCGTGTTTCCGATGCCGTGTTCCGTGTTCCCGTGTTCCCGTGTTTCCGATGCCGTGTTCCGTGTTCCCGTGTTTCGATGCCGTGTTCCGTGTTCCGTGTTTTGTGTTTCCGATGCCGTGTTACGTGTTCCCGTGTTGCCGTGTTTCCGATGCCGTGTTCCGTGTTACCGTGTTTCCGATGCCGTGTTCCCGTGTTTCCGATGTCGTGTTCCCATGTTCCCGATGCCGTGTTTCGTGTTCCCGTGTTACCGTGTTTCCGATGCCGTGTTCCCGTGTTTCCGATGCGGTGTTCCCGTGTTTCCGATGCCGTGTTCCCGTGTTTTCAATGTCGTGTTCCCGTGTTCCCGTGTTTCCGATGCTGTGTTCCCGTGTTTCCGATGCCGCCGTGTTCTCGTGTTTCCGATGCCGTGTTCCCGTGTTTCTGATGCCGTGTTCTTGTGTTACCGTGTTTCCGATGCCGTGTTTCCGATGCCGTGTTACCATGTTTCCGATGCCGTGTTCCGGTGTTTACGTGTTTCCGATGCCGTGTCCCTGTGTTTCCGATTTCGTGTTCCTGTGCTCCCGTGTTCCCGTGTTTTCGATGCCGTGTTCCCGTGTTTCCGATGGTGTGTTCCCGTGTTTCCGATGCCGTGTTCCCGTGTTACTGTGTTTCCGATGCCGTGTTCTCGTGTTCCAGTGTTTCCGATGCCGTGTTCCGTGTTCTCGTGTTACCATGTTTCCGATACCGTGTTCCCGTGTTTCCGATACCGTGTTCCCGTGTTCCCGTGTTTCCGATGCCGTTTTCCTGTGCTCCCGTGTTCCCGTGTTTTCAATGCCGTTTTCCCGTGTTTCCGTTGGTGTGTTCCCGTGTTTCCGATGCCGTGTTCCCGTATTACCGTGTTTCCGATGCCGTGTTCTCGTGTTCCAGTGTTCCCGATGACGTGTTCCGTGTTCCCGTGTTACCATGTTTCCGATGCCGTGTTCCCGTGTTTCCGATGTTGTGTTCTCGTGTTCCAGTGTTCCCGATGCCGTGTTCCGTGTTCCCGTGTTACCATGTTTCCGATGCCGTGTTTCCGTGTTTCCGATGCCGTGTTCCCGTGTTCCCGTGTTACCGTGTTTCCGATGCCGTGTTCCGTGTTCCCGTGTTTCCGATGCCGTGTTCCGTGTTCCCGTGTTACCGTGTTTCCGATGCCGTGTTCCCATGTTTCCGATGTCGTGTTCCCGTGAGAAAGTTGATGCTTGAATTGGATGGGTTATTTTTAGTTTCTGATCGGTAGCACAAAACATTTATGAACTTCTCTTTGTATATAGCTTATGCAGTTGAATAAATGTACTTAACCAATATAACATTAGTGCATTGGTCTGGGTTCACAAATTACTGCTATAAAGAATCATTGATAAGTTTCAGTTATGAGTAGCCGAATAGCATGAACACATGACCTATACGAAAATAGATTATTGTAAAAGAAAAGGGAAGACCAAAGCGATGTTGTAGACTGTAAGAAAAATGTAGCTTGTGGTGCCCACTCACTGACTTAAATTACTGAGCATCATTTTCATAAAAACATAACGAACTAATGTACGACATGCTAGGAAATGAAAAGAGGAACGTGACAAAACCATTTATCATGTTCCCTAATACCATGGTCTAGCAGATCATGTTGCAAAGTCAGTTGAAAAATAGCCAGGAACACATGATTATCATGAACCAAATAGAAGTTTATTTTCTAGTCACCAAGGCCAACATCAAGAAATGGGTTTCTTGTCATACAAGCTGAGGCCTTGAACAACATGGAAGAACCAAACTTACATGAGAAGTCTTGCATAGATAAAACTGACTGAAAACACTTATAAACCAGATTCAGACATAAGTGTCTACTGGCACTGAAACCAGGATCATACAGATGCTTGTCTTCCTTCTAACTTAAGTGCTAACATAGGATAGAGCCTTCCATAGCTCTAGCTAAACATCTGATACCATACCAAACCACAACACATCAAGAACAGATGTGAATGGAATACAAAAGGAGCATCCGCATAAGGTGCACATGAGCGTTGCCTCGACCGGCACTAAGATTATATTTACATGATGATCCCAAAAGCAACCAACGAAGTTCTTAAAGTCGAAAGCATACGGACTAATAGATAAGGGACACCTGCTTCTAACTTGCATCTCCAGAAGTGTCCCTACCTGGGAAGGGAGCACAAAAATTAGGTATACACCAGGGAATGTTATCTATTGTTGCTACCTTAGGTCACAGTACTTGAAAATATACATACATCTAAAGAGAAGAAAATTTTCATGGTGTCAATCAGTTACATACCTAAACTGAATTTAGGATTTCCTCTTCTTGCTTTCAGAGGTTGCACCCGCCTTTGCGGTGAGTTGCCTGCGCCTACAAACATAATCCACACAACCTGGTAAGGCAGAGCGCAAACACATATGGTAGGTATAGCCACATACATATGTGTCCATCTGAGATGAGTCAAGAAATGAAACTATACAGAAGTGCGCATTTCAGGTGAGTAAAGAAACGAAATACCTCTTGTCTGTATTAGCTTCTGGCAGTGCTTCTTCTGGAATCTGAATCACAAATGAATGAAGCCACTTTGATAGTTGACGACAGGGCGATACTGACCAGATCATTACAGACAGTTGTTTTGCATAATAAAAGTACTAACCTCTGCTGTAGTCACTGTAGGTGCTGCCAGCTGCTCCACCGGAGCATCAGTAAGAACAGAACCATCCTGGTATGACAGTTAAGCAGATTATGAGCAAAATAGACAGAGTCCAAACTATAAGGGCAAAACAGATATAGCACATAGGTACCAACCTTTACATCCATGGCCTGAGGTGTCTCAGCAGCCACAACCTGAGAGGTCTCAACAGCCACAACTTGAGAACCCAAGCCCTGGAACAGAGGCTTCTTCACAGATGAATCTGTGGCATTCCTCATTCTGTTACACAGAGGGGTGTAGCACATGAGTATCAGGCCACGTAAACAATAAGATGAGACACTACTAAGAAAAAAGATAGTTTAGTGCTGTAATTTCAAACAGAATATTCACAGGTCAGAAGGGACTCAGCGGCAGAATGTAAGCAGGGTCTTAAGTGAGATATCCATAAAAGAATATTCAGTAGAGTAGCATAATAAGTAAGTTCAAACAGAACGTGTAACTCAAAAGCAGCATGAGAAACATGAGCTGGTTATAGTTTAAAGGTGGCGCTTTGCTGAAAAACCACATAGGCATCCAGCAACTACCATTAACAAAGAGTCAACATGTAAGGCTGTAACAAATGGGATCAATACTAAGATGACCCAGAAAAGATATATGCAAGAACATAAGGCAATGATGAATGAATTTTAAACAAACAAACTGATGTGCTAAACTTCCTACATCAAAGCAAATGTAAATAAGTACTCAACACAGACAGTGCTGAAAATGCAACGAAACAAAACCATGTGTTTATCATAAAGGAAACCAAAATATGACTTAATCTGATATTTATATGATCACATGAAAAGTGTTTCATTGAAAGAAAAGAGATACTAACTAATCAAGCAAGTGTTTCTAAAGTAGAAAGATAATTGAGCAATAGCGCTGACAAAAGTGGCCATACACACAACTAAAGCTACGAAGGCAAGAAATAAACAGCACAGCCTATTCACTGGCTAAGTTTTAATATTTAGCAATTTTTCAATTATTTTGTACAGCAACTACAACATTGGCACGCGGTAAGGGAACAGAAAGCAATGGTAGACTCCAAGAACGTAGATCAATGGGTTCTCTCCTTATTCATGTCTCAAGAGTGAAATCTAAATCTAAAAAATATACATCAAGTGAACCACAAGCAACCGCATTCTGTGTTGCCTAGCTAACTACCAGCCATGGATACAAATGCAGTACTGGCAAATCAGTCAATTAGCTTAGAAAGTAAATAAGCAGTGTTTCGGTCAGCCACTGCTGATATGCACCAGGTACAATGTCCTATTCCTGGCTGCACACAAGCATGGATAATACGAAAGCGGGATATATCTAAGAGTTCAGGCAAGTACGCCTGCTAAATAAATATGTATATTGTAAGCTAGTCAAGAGATAAAAAAAACCAGATGACAACAAATCATATCTCATATATGGAAAATTTGAGGAACGCAAGCCATATATATTGGTCGAGAATACTTAAAACGGAACTTCACATGTAAAACCGATCGGATAAACATACTTTAGTCCAGGTAGTGGCTTTACAACGGACGGTGGCGAGCTTGGAAGAGCCAACTGAGTTGGAGTCTGTTCACAACATAGGGGAGACGTTTTGAAAGGTCAGAAAGAGAAGTATTACAAATCATACTAACATACCGAGAACCTAGTATAAATAGCAATTTGTAGCCAGGAATAAAACAGCAATAACCAGTCTAGTAACAGCATGTGGCACAGCTCGATATGACATAGGTCATACAGGAACAGTACAACCAGAATTTGCAAGACCAACAAACAAACGAATGTTTAATGTAGAAAAACCACATCAATGTAAGACCACACCAACAATAGAACATAGCTAACATTTTAATAAGAAGAACCGTTCTAACCTGATCAGCGAAAGTGTCGGTCGTGACTGGAGCTTCAGCAGATGCAGTGACAAATTCTGAAGAAGTGGACTGAGTTAATGCAGCTAGACTTGCTAAAGCAATCCCAGAGGAGCTTAACCCACTGTCACCAGAATTGCTGCCTGATGCTAATGCCAGCCCAGCACCATGACGGAGAGCAGAAGAGCTAGGTTGTTTTCCATATTGTTCGTCAATCCTGTGAACCTGATAAGACGGCTTGTCTGAAGTAGCTTCAAAGCTCTTTGATGTCACAGAAACAACCAAACGGTACTTCTTTGACACAACAGCAGCTAGCTCCCTGGGAGTAGACTGATCTGAGCGTGCAGTCTCCATAACCTGGTCCAAAGTTGTGCTCTGGGAAAGTCCAGCCCTAAGCAAAGTCAACAGTGGCTTGCCAACCATTTCTTTACCCACCCTGTCAAACAGCACCAATTCCACTTCACCAGTTCCATCAGATCCAACATAACAAATGCGATACCTGCAAAACAGACAACTATCAGTAAAGAGGTAAGAAACACACGATCCTGAACAGCATTCTGAAGGGATGATGATTACCTAGGCATCGCGCCTTTGCCAACACATGCAGGATCAGAACACCTGTACTGAGCACCAAATGGAACAGTTGTCTTATGGCAAGTTGTACATGACGAAAACCACCAACGTTGAGCAGGACTAAGCCTTGTAATAACAACAGTGCAAAAGAACTTGGTTTTCTGCAAGCAAACAGCACACCGATCATGGCCAAGCAAAAACAACACTGGGAAACCAGGAGAATAATAACGTAGGAACATACATCATGGTCCCAGATGTTTAGGTCCAGCAGTTCAGCAACGGTCTTTGTTTCAAGGTCAACCTGGGCGCTGATCTCAGCTGCAGATTGTCCTGGTAGTGAAATGCTCTCAATGGCAGGAATACCATCTTTCAACCTATGGAAACAAAGAGAGGAACAACCACTGTCAGACATAAAAGCTCGCAGCAGTGTGGAAATAAGATGAACTTTACATCCCTGTTACATGCATCATAATTACCTTGCACGCAGCTCGTTGATTTGAGGCAAGTCCTCATTAATGTACCAACGACATGGAGCACTGCCGCTGAGTCCCTTCCGACCTGTGATGAAGAGGATGGAAATAGATTGGAAAAAGATAGTGGAAAGGTTGGACTGACACACAACGTGTTCTGATTGAAGCTCTGACCTTCATATGGTTTCACCAGGGTGCCAACAAAAATGGCTACGGCTGCTTCCTTTTGTGCAGATTGAAGCACGCCTTCTCCATTAAAGGCAAGCGCGCGTTCTCCCCACAGTATAAGACTGACCTTGTAACCACTGTAAACACAGCGATAGTAGATCAAAAGATATAGTCCTAGAAAAGAACAGAGGAAAAAAAAACATACTTTACAATGTACAACATAAACAACATAAACATTACTTTATATCACTGAGGTAAACAACCCTCTTTATAGACGGTGTAGGACGGTAGGCGCTGTGGTACTGAGCAGGCGAAGATACACCAGTGATGATTCCAACTACATCTATAGATGATAAAACAACAACATTAAGTCACTAAGGATACTGGTACCGTGAACAGAAAGATCTAACCCCACTAACTGCAGAAAGGGAATAAAATATATAGCATTTTGGAGCACCTGTAAAGCTCTCTGGCATGTCTGTAGGGCTTGGCAGCTCATCAAGTGCAGTCAAAGCATAAGTGCACAGCGGATAATCCATGATGGTGCCATTCATCTCCACCACAGACGTGTATTTGCCAAACCTCATCATGTACTGACCCTCGACCGCCCTGTAGTTGCGTTTCTTTGCAACAACCAAGAACCTTTTTAGCTCATAAACCTTTCCTTCTTGAATCCTGTTGATGAACAGGTCAACAAAGCCCTCTGATATTTCACCATACATGTGGTTCCCCTATAGCAAATAATACAAAATCTAGTTTAGCTTCACTACAGGTTAAAACTGGAGTTGTAACAGGACAGTAAGGTAAAATTGAATGTATTGCAGCACTCTTTACTTCCACATGTGGGCAATCTGTGAATCAGCAATATTAGAAATAATACTATCTGTTTGGGATCCTTCCATTTGACCATTGTATGCATGCTTAAAATGGTATCGGCTTTGGGTATGTAGAGATGGCACATTGATAGATGAGATGCCATGATTTTGAAGTGCATGAGGGGCAATTTCAGTGTGGTTGCGTAACCATCTCTTCTTGACTATGAATACGGTTAACTATGCTTAGGACCACAGAAGATCAATGAAAACAAAAACAAAACAAATACATGCCTGAGTGTCTAGGAGCACCATGTCTGTGTGTTTTATAGGCCCTCATCTGTGCCTCCACGATGCTGCCACAGCCTAGAAACATAGACCTGAACTGTCCAGTGGCCTCTGGTCGTGGTGAGGTCACTCAATGAATTAACCGCCATCTAGAGATAACAGAAGATAGCCAATCGTTAGGTCAATAGGTAACCGAGAACTGATACACCACATTAGATAGAGTAAAAAAATACAGGCACATACATGGACTAATTGTAGACAAAAGAGATTGGAACACAGATACACAAAATAGGCACAAAACCATCAGAAATGCGACGATCCAATCGAGCATCCAGATAGCAAAAGACAGACAAACCATTGTCGTTACAAAACACGGGTGGAAGTAGTCATATGATAGGAAATTAAACATACAAACAGAGCAAAGTAAACTGATATGTACAAACATAATTTAGGGTTTCACAGCTTAGTCAAACCAGAGGCCTTAAAGACCTCATGATACACAACATTTTTTGTCCGTGACCCACAGGTCGTGTCCTCATTTAGGATTAATATTTTCAGAGACTTTCTAGAGGTTACACGGGATATAGCCACATATAACTGACCGTGTGAGAAAACCGGTGTCTTTAGGTACAAACCAACTGAGGTAAGAGTCTGGCCTTGACTCTTATTAATAGTCATAGCATAGCAGAGTCGGATAGGAAACTGTCGTCGCTGGAGTATAAAAGGCCATTTCGTTTTTTTAGCTGTTAGCTCAATCCTAGGAATGTACACCACATCTCCTATGTGTGAGCCTGTGATTATAACGGCTTTAATGACACGGTCAGCGAGATCCAAGATAATTAACCGTGTGCCATTGCAAAGACCAGCAGACTGGCTTATATTTCTAAGAAGCATTATTGGAGCACCCTTCTTTAGAAACAACCTGTGTCTAGGGAAATTAGGCACAACGATGGCATTTAGAACTTCAGGAGGGTAAAAGAGATCATCTTCTTGGACGGCACCAGCAGGACTAACTTTAGAATCGCAGCTAAGGTACTCCCTACCTTCAGTAGGAACCATGTCAATCACATGTGTGTTGATCTCCTCAGCTATATCATTGGTGGGTGCTAATATAGCTCGCTGTCGCAAATACATGGAGTCTTGATAGTTAGAAACAAAGTCTACGTAGACGGCATCTACTATGGCCGCTACAGGATTACCGTCCGTGTGAATCAGTAGGTCATCAGGAATATCAATCCAGGTTGGCGTAACCTCAGTACCACGAGCTACCGCTGGCAACTTTCCCTCCCCAAGAGCAAGGACCCACTTGCTAAATAAGTCAATCTCTTGCAACAAAGAAACATCTGCATTTGGTACAGAGAGCCTCATGTTCTCTGTGAGGCTTAAAACAGTGACAAAATCCCACAAAGGCGATTGTGTAATTGTTGCAGCAACAATCTGTGGCCGAGAACCAGCTGTAACAACAGGAAGTATCTGCCGAATATCCCCACCCAGAACAACAACAATACCACCAAAAGGAATACCAGCAAGTTTAGGATTTTTAGTTGATAAGATATCACGCAAGCTCCTGTCTAACGCCTCAAAACACACCCGGTTTGTCATAAGCGCTTCATCCCAGATGATTAAGCATGTTTTTTTTAGGAGATCAGCCAAGTGGGAACCCCTTTTGATATCACAAAAAGAATTTTCGTCGATGTCAATAGGAATCTTAAAACGTGAGTGTGCAGTTCGACCACCGGGCAATAAAAGCGAGGCAACACCAGAAGAAGCAACAGTAAGAACAATCTTCTCCTGCCCTCTAAGGAAAGAGACAATGGCATTCCATAAAAAAGTTTTCCCAGTCCCTCCAAAGCCAGAAACAAAGTAAAAGCCAGGTTTTTCTTCCAAGACATGTTGAACAATCGTTTGAAAGGCAGAACGTTGGTCAGCATTAAGCTTACCAAATAGAAAAACAGCTTCTTTTGCAAGAGCAGCTGAATCATAGGCCATCTCTTCTTGAATCATTCTATTCTCATGAAAAGGACCGATGCAAGTTGTCCTGGGCGGCAAGTTAAAGTCTCCTATCCTAGAACCATTCTTGACAAAAACCTCACCAAGCTCAGCGAGTAACAGGTCTCTAAGCTGTTCAGTGGGAACAACATAGTCTTGCTTGCGTAGAGCCTGCCTAATGTCATATTGCATATCATCGGCCATAGCAACCCAGTACCGTTCAAAAAATGCCCTCTCATCAGCCACTTCACAGTGAATAAGCATGGTCACAAAAAGCTGCCGCAAACGTGTCCCAAAACCCCAGATTACAGCTTCATCAAAGGCACGATACCACTCGGTGTCATCTCCCAGAAGACCCCGAGCAGCACAGGCCTCTTTAAAAGAACGAAAAGTTTTGTTCTCAAATGTTTTAAGGTCTGCAAAAGAACGCGCCCCTTTAACAATCATAAGAAGTGAACGTAAGTAGTAGAGTTCACCAGCAGTTGGATTGACATAGTAAATACGGCCTATTCTATCACACCCTCCACGTTCATGCCAAGATCTAGTTTCTGGATCCCATGTCCACTGTGTTGGGAAATCACAGTATGTTAATGATCTAGCATTAGGAAATAATGTATTGGCAACAAACCACTCTGTAAGCATTGTCTTTCTCAAAAAATCATTGTCAACAATTTTAGTGAGGTCAGTATCAGCCCTGAACATAATAACATTCATATCAGGTGTGTGCACCGGTAATCTTTCAACAGAAGGAGTTTTCCCATGTATGGTATAACCATAGATTCTCCATAACGCGTCGTACTCACAGATATACCTACACCGTATATACTCTCGAACCTCATCGATGTTGACAGGTTTGTTACTGTCCTCAGGGACACCCTTTCCTTTGACCCTCTCTAAATACACATTTGAAAAATCAGCACCTTTAGTGACATACTTAAATAAATATTTCATGACCTGAGTTTTGTTACACCATTCAACATTCATGTGAGCTTGATACTTTTTTAGAAGGGCCATGTTATACGGCACTACCCATTGGTTATCAAGCCAATGACCATTCTTAAACACACGCCGGCCATTGTCACGACGTCTATAAAGTGCAAAACCATTTTCATCTATAACAGTTTCTGGTTGAAAACTCTTTGGAAAATGTTTAGAGCAGAGCCCTTTTTGCATGCAAACACATTTATCATTAAGCACACCACAAGGACCATGCATCATGAACTCAGAAACTAAAACATAACCAAGTGGATCCTCTAAAGGATCTGGAATCTCGGCAGAAATGTAAGAATCAATAACCTCTGCAGTTACCTCAACGTCCGGCTTGTCTTGCCAGGTGAGAATATGAGCGTGTGGAAGCCCTCGCTTCTGAAACTCGACCGTATAGAGAACTGCAAGAAACAAAGGTCAATGAGCACAGCACAAACGTGTTGAGAGCATAATCATAGAAGGTAACTAAAAAAAAGGCCACAAACAGTACCAGCCTTTACAGGACCATATGCACGACCGGACTTAATATCCGTAAGATACTCCTCGAGTTTCATGTTATAAACCCTAACAACGATGTCAGCCCTATCAGAAGGCTTTTGCCCAGGCTCAAGCAAGAGAGCCTCAGTTATTTCAGGCCACTTAGGGTTGCAGGTGAAGGTAGAAAAAATGTCAGGACAACCATGGACACGAGAAACAGCCAAAGCATCCTGGAAATTTTCTTGGAAGTAACGACGACCTCCAATATGGCTAGAAGGCAAGATGGTTCTTTTACCAACAGCTTCACCGTCAACAAACCCTTGACCAACAGCGTCTGCGATACCCTGAAAGTGGTCACTTCTAAGCTTGTCCTGGTTTCTAAGGATGAACCACAAACGTGACTCATCAATGCTAGCCCGTGCATCAACAACAGCTTGTGAAGACAGGAGGGCATAACACAAATAAGGGTTGGACTGGTCCAGTCGGTAGCTACACACAAAACAGTAGTAGTCTTGCATAGTCAAAGTGTTACGTGTACCGCCTCTAGTAGCTACGTCACCAATATAAGGGATGTTCAGATGGAAACCTCTTTCAGCAAAAGGGAATAACAAAGGATATTGCAAAGACATAAAAGCAGGATGTAAAGAATTAATTTGTTGTAAGCCTTCTTTTTTGTTGTCAATTATAATATCACGGGAGGTTGCCTCAAGAGTAAAATCACCAACAACCAAAGCTGCCAGTTCAGTAGTTGTTGGCAAATTATATTGAGGTCCATCATCATCACGGGGACCAACCAAACGTATAGTGACAAGTTCATCCTCATTGCCTTTTATCCGTTCGCTAGCTGTTCGGAATGTCTGTACCAAAGGGTTACAGGTATTAAGCATGGCAAGCAAACCAGCAACTATGGCCTCATCTAAATTCGCATTGGTATCATTGTCTGGATTCACAGCATTGATCCTATTGTGAACCTCATTACTGGTGTCATAAATATACAGTTCAACATACTTGGGGCTCTCTCTCTCCCCGTCAAACCTAGGTGAGTCTTTTTTCTTTGGCACAAGAGACCCCATCCGATGAGAGACTTGGCCACAGATTTTAAAAATATTGGGACCACGCGAGTTGTTGATTGACCGATCAATGTTGGCGCCCATGGAAGTGAAAGCAAACAAACAGTTATACTGTCGAATCTTGGAGACAAAACGTTTGGCACGGCGGTTACCATTAAAACGTAGCAACTTAGCCAAGAAAGCGGGTGGTTTCTTGAAGGGTGGAATGTAGACCTTTCCACCCTTGCAACAAAGGCTATAGAGGACACGCCGTAGAGGGACAGAAGAGGTTGATTTAAGACGCTCCGCAAACCAAAATATCGCACCACAGAGCTGACACTGAAACTCGGGGGGCCAAAGTACGAACGTCCTGCGTAAGACACTAAACACACCAAGCACAGCAAACACACCTTAGATCAACAAAGGGCTAAAAAAATTAGGAAAAACAATACAAAGACCAAACAGATTACCTTTCAAACTTTCAGAAAAAGCAACACTAAAACCAGTCCAATCATCACCCAGCGGTCCTTCGATAATATGGTCTACGGTGAAAGATTGATGTACCGAAGCAAGTGAGAGAAGAGTGGAAGGAACAAAAACGACACAAACAAAATTCAATCGGAACTACAGGATCCACACCTGCATAATTAGTCCGTTTTAAGTGAAGCCTAAGCCTTCGCCTTTCACGATTTATCTTAGTGATATTAGCATTGAGAAAAGGAAGCCAACCGTCCCCTAGATTTCAGAACAAAAATAGAAATGAGACAGAAGAAAAACAGAGGCAGAAGCAAAGAGAAAAATATTTTTTAGAAAACAGCATACTCTTTCTCTTATGAGCTGGCAAACCAGGCGGTGGGCGGGGAACCCAATCAGGAGTCACGTGCAGAGCTGGGCGTCGCCGAGGCGCCATAAGAAGCAGCACTAACAAAGGCAAAACAAAAGGCACAACATCCTGACATGGACATGAAGAGAAGGAAGAAGAGTATCACAAAGAGGAAACAACAAACACACCAGCACTAACAAAGGCAAAACAAAAGGCACAACATCCTGACATGGACATCAAGAGAAGGAAGAAGAGTATCACAAAGAGGAAACAACAAACACACCCTGGGTCCTAATGCACTAAGCTTCAAGGAGCCTCCTTGGGGTCTAAAGGTTTAACCCTCTACATTAGAGGCTACAAAATCCAGCAGAGAAACAAAAGGCTACAAAACAATAACATCACAGGCAAACGATCAAGACCTCCATGATAACTTCTCCAGCAATCATAATGCCCTAAGCTTCAAGGAGCCTCCTCGGGTCTAAAAGCACAACTCTTTACATTAGTCATGACCATGATCTGTAACGTCCCTTCCACCATGAGACACCATAACGCCTGTCCTTAAGACAATAATCACCAAAAGTGGGAGAAACAGTTTTCAGAAAAGAGCCGTAGCACAGAAAGGAAGACGATATACAAATGAAGTAAAAAGAATTCCAGAACCAACAGAAACAAAGCAACTACATGGGATCCACCTCTCAAGAATCACACCTAGGATAAAAAAGCCATTATTAGGCTTCATACATCTTCCACAATCAGGGAGCCTGAGGTGTGTTGTTGAAACATAAACATCAAATCAAACAAAAGAATTAACAGATGGCCTAGAACACCAAGACGGAAGCTGGTCATAAACAACTAAACTAAATAAAGCTAAAAAGCAACACAAAAAGTAAATAGGCACAGAACATCTATTTATTGTAAACAACATTATTATCAATAAGAACCTCTTTTACAACCATGAACTGAAGAACCCTTGTTCCCCAAGAAAATACTTCAAATATTACACACAGACCCGAGAAGTTGATTACACAGTATTTGCCACTGAATCACACCTGTGCCATCTACACTACCAGCAGCAGAACTACAACCCAGGGCACTAATAGAACGGGCCAGCGAGCTCGCAAGCAATACAGCAGATCGGGCAATTTCCCTATAAGCTAGCATACCCTCATAATTGTAGTCATGGACTACGAACCCATACAGAGACTGTAAAAACCGGATGGCTTGAAAAGCAGAATCTTCATAAGGACAGGGTGAACCAACGGAGGCACGGGCCCAAAAAAAAAGGCGCGCGGGCCTAGCTCCCTCTAAAAGATGGACCTCAAGCTCCACACCTCCAAGGACGGAACCATCGCCACCTATCTCACGGAGGTAGGAATGAGATGGCAAACGACATTGTGAAGCAACAATCTCCAGCAAAGCAACAGAGGAAGAGCACAGAGCGAACATCCTGTGGTAGATAAGTAAGGAAATAAACGGGAAAACACACACCCCAAAAGTAAAAAACACCCGTAAGTCTTAACACATATCGACAGCAGGGAACATGTACAACCAAGACATAAATAAAGGAAGCAAAATAAGAAAATACAGAACAGCATCTATACCTGACAGAAAGAACGGTCCTGACAGCACCAAAACACCTGGAAAGTAGGAAAACAAAGGTGATTCTGTCACACATATTAAGAGACACAGACAAATATCCATAACAGAACAGGCTAATAACCATCACAATCACATCAATCTGGAATAAATTACATGTCAACAGCTTGCTTCAGACATGATCAATAATCTAAGAAAACACCGACATCATGTACCATGGCTTCAACTGTAGAATATGATGCAAAAAAAATACACATTCCATATCTAATACAGCTCACACTAATATAACCACACTATTGTGCTTATTTTGCACAACAGAAAGACAAAGATCCTAGAACATCCCCAATCCTGAAAGCAATAGATTATTTACAATCCCAAACTAAGATACTCCACATGGTAATAATGTCCAAGAATTACTTAAGCGAGGGGCACATAAAAGACAAAATGGAAACATAGCACACACACATGGATAAAACTTTTCCCGGCATCTAATATCTATTTTTCTACCAATTTAATTACTGAAGTTCATCGAGTCTGGCTCACCCATGCTCCCCTACCATCATATTTATAGGGTATTCGGTCCATAATTCCAAAAGGCAAAGTAGAATATGATGCAAAAATTAGTCATTCCATTTGTAATACAGGTCAGACATCGATCTAACCACATCTGACTACATCATTAATATGTAAAGCACCCATGTGTCATTCAGGGGCTGAACTTACCAAAACGAACAACAATCAAGCAGCAGGATTTCAGGAACAATCTTCACGCAGCGACGACCTGCAACAAAAACAAGGAACTCTGTCAACAGGGTATAGCAGACATATCTAAAGCATGAATTGCTGAGCCTCCACATCTGTCAACATCATCAATGCATAAAGCACACTAAGTACCAGCTGACTAAGCAAAATAGGCAAGCAATATAAGGAAACATCCACACATAGATCAAACCCACTATTAATAGGTAAAGCACACATAGGTGAGGCCCACAGGTACTAATACATAGCTCAACCCCACATTTAATAATCTGCATTAGCGCACATCTGTGCTTTAGGCATTTAACGTACCAGCAAGAAAACAGACCACAAGTCAAGCAGCAATAGCAAACCCCCTGGAAAGAATTTAACGATTAGGACATCGAGAAGACTACAGATGTAGCAGCCCTAACTGACACATAGCAATGCAAGCATGACCTCCAAGGAAAGGGACGCACAGCTAGAACGAACACCCCACCACATGAAGACGAACGTTCAAATAAAATTCATGCCGAGAATAGTCAGTATTAATGTTCACCGTGAGGCACTATATTAAACAGTAGCCTAATCAAAATAGCTATGAACATACCTATGCACAACCCCATATGATTAGAAATTATTTTATATTCCAACAGAGAACTGAACCACTGATCTAAAAAGAATAATCAACACGGAGCAGCTGCATGGTAATCCTATCCTAAAACAACCAATTAACAGCTCGCCTATCTACCATGGCTCACTCCTAACAGAACCAAACAACCACACCATAGTACAACTCACTCCTACTTGAGACCAAAACAACCAGAGAACTTGGAATCTTCGAATCTTACCAGCAACAACGCAGTTTCCGAAATGAAGCTGCAGCAGCAACCCTCAGCTAACAACTACCAAGTATGCGACCACCTGCAAAAGAAACAAAGAAAACCAGAAGCGTGTCAGGTATAAACTAAGAACCCATGGTGCTTTTACGGCGTTGTTGATTTCATGGCTAAACAAAGAACAAGAATCTTACCAGCAACAACGCAGTTTCCGAAATGAAGCTGCAGCAGCAACCCTCAGCTAACAACTACCAAGTATGCGACCACCTGCAAAAGAAACAAAGAAAACCAGAAGCGTGTCAGGTATAAACTAAGAACCCATGGTGCTTTTACGGCGTTGTTGATTTCATGGCTAAACAAAGAACAACAGAAACGTGAGAGCCAAAAACAGAGACAACGGTAAAAGAAAGAAGATCAGATCTAAAAGAAAAACCAGATTAGGAAAGGCTAAGAATAGCAAATCAACAATGAACAAACAGCAAAAGAACCATCAATCAGAAAAGTCAAAACACAGGAGAGTTCCAAAAGGGAAAAGCAAAAGAACCATCAAAAGCAATAAGAACATCCAGTTCAAAGACAGAAAGAGAGGCGAAGGAAAGCAACAAAAAGAGCAAGATCCATACAGAACCAAAAGGATAAGAAACAAAACAAAAGCAAAAGGAAACCTCGTACCCAAGAGAAACGACAACAAAGAAGAATAAGAACCAGAAAATGCGAACAAACCGGATAGCACGTGCGAGAGGAACGGAATGAAGCAAAGAAAATCAGAGCCTCACCTCAACCTAAACCACAGCTCCATGCCTCCATAGCTCCAGATTTGGCCTGAGATCCTCGAGGCGGCGACGGATCTGAAACTGGAGCTCCCGCACGAAACAGCAGGTGAGAGGAGAGCAGGAAGCGAAACCGAGGGGAAATGAGGCGTGCGAGCTGCTCTTCCCGAATCGAGGCCAGGAGTAGGGCAGGCATGCGTACCCGGCGACGACGGAGAGGTCGACAGCGCGCGAGCTGCTAGCACGTTCCGGTCCACCTGCGCAAAGAGGAAAACTCGACGGTACCCCTGGCAGGAGATATTATCACCGCGAGACCAGCCGCTCGAGCGCGTCACCGAGAACTCCACGCGCTGTCTCTCTGCGAGGCGGGACCAGCGCTGCGTCGACCCACTGTCAGTGAAACAAACAAGCAGTAAAAAAAGTGAGACAGGAAACGCACGGTCTGGATCGCACCGGAGCAGCTCGATCCAACGGCCGAAAATCCTTGATCGCTGTGAAGCCTCCCAAAGGTCTCGAGGTTTACCTCTTTAGATAGTCCCTCAAATTGACCCTTAAGGCAATTAAAAAAAATTGTAGACCAACACTAAATGGGCGGGTCAGCCTCAAGGGGATGTCGAGTTGACCGCACCACCATTGTTTAGCTAAACGTTGAGGTTTTCGCAACGCCAAGATATATGACGCTAAGGTAGCCGAGTTCAACGCGACAGATCGAGCCTATATTTGAGTGAAAGAGTTAGATTCGATTAAACTATGAGTGGTGACTCAGCTTTACTGGATTTTCGAAAGTTTCAATTTTGCACTTCCCATAAGACCTAAGAGCTATTGTTACATATACAATTGTCATGTTAGTATAAAATATTGATTAGTTAGTGTACATTGTTAATTAGGTGATAACAAATTTATGGGCAATGCCCCATCATCTCTATCTCGTGGAACCTGTTCGTCAGAGCGCCGGCTGTCCGTTTAATCGAAGTGATTTGGACCTATGCGCAATCTATTACACGAATAACCGGTATTCTGTAGAAAAGACGGGTAGTAGTTTCTACTTCCCTAAAATACTAACAGGAGCAGAAAATGAAAACGAAGGACGAGCATAAAATTACAGTGCGGTAGTATTAACTGTTACGGTGTGGTCAACGCATACACACAACCGAGGAATTTCTGCAGGGTTGACTGTACCTATAGGTATATTGCGAAATGCGTCACATAGACGTAACTAGCACGCATGTACTACTGGTGAAAACTGCGGCTACTACTACGAGTAGTATTCCACGGGAGCTGCAGAAGCTACGATCGAGGAGTAGATGTGTCGTGTGCGAGTGAGTGACAACACCCGGAAAAAGAATCTGTGAGCTACGACTTGGTGCGAGGAAAAAGAGGAGTCACCCTGCACTTGTTCGCAGCATTCATGGCACCTAGCTTGGCTCTGCGCCGACGCGAGCAGCGGAAGCAGGGCGGGAGAGCTAGCAATGGCCATAAAGGCAAGAATTCAATTCAGCGCTGTGCCCTAATTGACCTCGATTTCTGGCCGTCCCGTTCTTGAAGAGGGCACCCGGGGGCCGGGGCCCGGCCGGTCGGTATGGACGACAGACACCCTTTGCTGCCATTTGCTCGTCGATCGGCCGAACTTGTTTGTTCACTTTCACGCAGAAGTTACTTTATATATGTAGCTTGAATTCCACATTTAATCTTGATTGTAAAAACAATATCAGATGAAAACTATTTAGAGGGATCAGCACGATATCGATGCAAGATATATATATCATTAATTATTTGAAAGAGAAAATGAACTAGTATTGTTCTGAAAATTTCATATAATTAATGTAGTAGTGATTTATATATGTTGTTATTTGTAAACTGCAAGCTCTGATCATTATTAATTCAACGTAGTTTTCAGGTCAACATACAATTTTGGTATGTTCCTAGTTTTGCGCAGGTGTTCAATATTTATAGTACGACAAAGTCTTATAAAATCTTGCCCTCCCGAGTTCAAGTCTTAGGTTTCACACAAGCGCATGCATTTTTCGGATTTATTCCACACTTTCCAATGATCCTTTAGGATGAGACGTCTGTCGTAACTTTGTCAGTCTCGGCATTTCCCGGCTCGATCTCTCATAGCTTCCCAAATCGGTGTACGGTATTGGCGTGCATTTATAGTGTTGAGTTTATGTGTTGTGTTCCTAAAAAATCTTGTAAGGTTGAAAATTAGGAATTTGGAGAATTTAAAACATAAGTGTTTTTCATGTGACAATCATTTGATCATGTGATTGAGGTTACCAAACTCCTTTAGAATTCATTCATATAGACTCCAATTTATAGGAGTCATAACTTGCGTGCAAACTTCATTTTTTTTCCTTGAGAATTCAAATGCCCTCACAATCTATCTCCGTCTACCTTCTCTCCTCAATGCTCTAAAAAATTATGTGTATTTCACATCCAAAGAAACTTTGTACTCCCTCCGTCTCAAATTATAAGGTGCCCTTATATAAACGACGTTTAACTTTGAACAAGATTTGTACAAATAATATGTCAACACAATTAGTAAAAAATATATTGTCGTGGGGTAATCACGGCAGATGCCATACGGGGTGGCTTAACTCGGGTGTGAGCCAGGCGACGTAGGATTCACAGAGAGGTTGCACACGCAGAGTTTACCCAGGTTCGGCCCCTCTGTATGAGGTAAAGACCTACTCCTGCTTATATGTATTTGGATCTGAATGGGGTGTACAATGGTGTGCGCACCAGAGCTTGCGGGTGCTCCGGAGGCTATGGAATGAGATGAGTCTCCTCTAGGGTTGCTCCTTGCCGGCTTTATATAGGGAGCCGGCTAGGGTTTACAGGGAATGACGGGTTCCGCTGGCGGCGCTAGCTATCCTGCCTACAAGTGCGGCTTCGTGGAGCGCACTCTTCGGGATACACAATCGCAGACTGATTCGAAGATATCTGCTGCCGCCTCCCCGAGCCGTCATACCGGGATCCTCGGGGACCCGGTATCCTGGAAGATGTACACCGGGTGGGCTTTGGGCCACCCGGCCTTGAAGGCCGACTCGGGGTCCTGGGCCTACCCGGTTGGGCATCCCCCCATCATTAGCCCCCGAGTTCGTCAGGGACTCGTCTCCGGCTTGGTCTTCGTCTTGCGAACTGCCGGGTCGTGTCGTTGAACGAACTCCTGAAACAGAGAAAAGAAAACAACGGCTCGGAGTGGTGGATTTTGGCTTTTAACGTCCGGTCTAACTCAAGTTTTTGTTTGATGCCGGCTTGTGCCCGTCGGGACGTTTGCCATCCCGACTCGCCTCGGTGCGGGTTGTCTCCTTGCCTTCTCCGTCTGACGTCACGGCATCTTTGACCGTTTGTCCTGTAGTGTTTGTCTGTCTGCGCCGAGTCGATTGATGGGACTTGACGGCGCATCGACTGCCTCCACCTCGGGATGGAGCAGTGGCAATGATGACGCTCCTTGACCCGCACGCGCCCGATCCATCGGTCCAAAACGTCGTGACAGAGCGACGTGGCCGAATCTGAGCCGCATTTTTCGGCACGCTCCCGTGGAAACCGAGGCGTCGCGCGGGAATCGAGGCGTCGTGCGACGTGGCGATAGTGGGCGACGTGGGCGACGCGGGCGGCGCCATTTACTGCGGTAACGGCTCCACTCACTGTGCCTATTAAAACGGCAGGGGAGCGCGGCTGGTGAGTTCATTCTCCACCTCTTCCTTGCGCTCGCCGTCTCTCCCAAGCAGTCGCGCCTGAGTTCTTCGCCGCATCGCCGCCGCAGCCATTGGACATTCTTGCTCCTCCCCTCTCTTCCGGCCAAGATGGTGGCGCCCAAGAACAAGTGGGAGAGGTCGTCGGTGACGGCGCAGGCGCTGGAGCAAGCCGCCAACGAGGGCTTGTTGCCGCCGGCGTCGGAGCGTCGGTGGCGCATCGCCTCCGCGGATCCTCGCCCGCGGCCATCGCCGGGCGAGTTCGTCGCCTTCCTCGCGTTCCTCGAGCGCGGGCTGGGCTTCCCCACGTCGGAGTTCTTCCGGCGATTCCTGGACTTCTACGGGCTTCAGGTACATGACCTGACGCCCAACTCGATCCTCCATCTCGCCTGCTTCGTCACCCTGTGCGAGGGCTACTTCGGGTGCGCCCCGTTCTTCCCGCTGTGGCTGTGGATCTTCCACGGCAAGCTGGGGAAGGGCGGCGACATGGCGCCCTGCGGCGGCCTCAACTTCCAGGTCCGCGGCGACGTCGACTACCTGGATCTCGGCCTCCCCTCCAAAGTGTATTGGAGGAAGTCGGGCTTCTACATGCGGGAGCCGGCGCCTGACGGCGAGATCGGGATCCCCTGCTTCTCGCCATCGCCGAGCCGGCCTCGCAATCTTCAGGAGCTGCCGCGCGACGCCGACTTGCCCATGGTGCGCCGGCTGATGGCGCGGCTTCAGGAGCTGAAGAAGGAGGGCTGACGGGTCTGAACCTCATCGCCACTTGGGTGAAGAGGAAGATCGCGCCTCTGCAGCACCGGCCCTCGCTGATCTGCGAGTACAAGGGGACGAAGGACCCGCAGCGCCATGACCCGACATTGTTCGAGTCGGTAGAGCAATTCACGCTGCGGATGAAGCGTGTCACGGTCCACCCGGCTCCCGAGTGGATCGTGGGCGGCCTGGAGGCCTACTCCGCCAAGCATCCGGCTCCTGAGGTGAGTCCCTTTGCTTGACGATTCGAAATACTTTCCTTTTCTTGGTCTTTTTATACCGATCCTTCCTGCTTGTCGAATTCAGGAGTTTCGATCGCTTGTTGGGTTGCCTCCGACCCGCGGAGACGCTCCCACGGTGCTTGCCGGCCCCAACGACGTCGTCGAGCGCGACTCCGACGACGAAGCCGACAGCGCCACCATGGCAACGAGGCCGCCTTCTCCTCCCGCCAACCGATCCCCATCCTGTCTGAGGATGAGGAGGAAGGAGAAGAAGGAAGAGAAGAACGCGCCGGGTCCAAGAACCCGGCGCCTGCTGAAGATGATGATGAAGATGATCAGCCGCTCCGCATCCGGCGGAGGCGTAGGCCTGCGGCTGAGGACGCCGGGCCCAACTCCAAGCGCTCCAAGTCGGCGAACCCGACGCCGCCGCCACCGGAGCGATCGGCTGGGGCTGCCGTGCAGCGCACCGTCGTTGCCGAGCGGAGGCAGAAGGCCTTGCGGGACATCCCTGCGAGGGCCCGCGCCGACTCGCCTCCTGCGCCTCGCTTCCGAGGGTTCGGACCTCAACTCTTCCACCTGCGGGTGACAGGTCTGCTGCTGATCCTCATCCAAAGTTCCGTGGAAACGCTATCTTGAGTTTGACCCGTGCGAGTGTCGCAGGGCTGAGGACGCGTCCCTCAGTGACATGGAGGACGCGCTGGAGAGCGACTCCCAGCGGAGCGCCCGTCACGGAGCCGACCGAGAGCGCCGAGTCCTCCGCCTTCCGCGGCGGAGGCGACGAAGTTATTGTGCCCCCTCGACCCGAGGGGGCCACTATTGATGACACCGTGCCGGCTGGCACAGGGTGCCACGCCTGCCGGAGACGGCGCTGGTGGTGACGACGACCGCGCCGCCGCGACGGCTTCCTCGTCGGGTGGGCTGACTGCCCAGCCCCCGAGCTCCGTCCCGGGTGTCTGCTCCCCGGCCTGACTTCCGAGCCGCCATCCAACAGCGATGGATGCGCACCAGGTACGTAGAATCCTTCTTGCACCTGTTGCGTCCGTAGCGTATATGTAGCCCCCAAGGCCCGAGTCGTGTTCGTAGAAAGCGGCTTGGGTCTTCATAGTTTTCTGGATGCAAAGTTTGGCGAATAGCGTAGTCCTTGGTTTGCCAATGTCGATGTAGAGGCAGGCCGGTGGCGGTGTGTATGCCACTCGGACGTAGCCCCCGAGTTCCTGACTCGGCGTATTATTTTTTTTTTTTGTTGGGGCTAGCCCCCGGGTTAGCAAATGTTGGTGTAGAGGTAACCCGTGGCGTAGCCCCCATGCCTCTTCTTGATTGTTTATTGTCTTGTGAACTGCAGGAGCTGTCCTGGCTCCTCGAAGCCGAACAGCAGGAGACCCGCCGCCTGCAGGAGGAGCTGAAGAAGGCGCGCGACGGCTTCATCTCCGTCGCTGAGCACCAGCAACTGCTGGCCGCGCAGGAGAGCCGGCACACGCAGGCGTTTGCCGCGGTGCAGGAATCCTGCGAGCGGCTCAGCAAGCAGAAGGAGGAGGCGGACGCCGCCCTCACCCAGGCGACCAAGGGGTACGGCGAGGACCTCGAGAAGCTCGAGCGCAAATCCGCGAGGCAGCGCGAGATGAAGGAGCTGACCGAGCGGCTTGCCACCCTCGCCGTTGGCATCTGGGGTAAAGATTTCATGCGACCCTTTGCAGTTTGTGCCTACTTGACTTGTGGCCTTGTTGTTGATTTTTGTTTTGTTGAACAGGCGAGGAGACGGCTGGCCTGACGTCTGCGGAGCATGTCCACCGGCTCGGAGTCTTCGCCCGTGACGTTCACGGCCGGGCCAGCAAGGTCGTCCAGATGCTGTCGCCCAAGGAAGGTGTCCCCGCACCCGTCTGCAAGGTGTTGCGGGTTCTGGAGCTGATGCCCCAGGTGATCACCTGGGTGCGGGAGTCGTCGGCCCGAGCCGGCGCGTGCATTGCCCTCGGGCTTGTGCGGGCCGGTACAGGCAGACGAACGTGGACAAGATCACGGCCAGCATCCCCACCGATAGCAGCGGCCGGGAGATCGATCTGCAGCCGGTGCTCCAGTACTGCGCCCCTTACGCCTGCCGGGCTGCCAAGATGGTCGACCACGACGACTTCGTCTTCGACGTGGTGCCTGAGGGCAACGACCTTGGCGAGGTGGCGGACAGGGAGCCGGCGTCGGAGTACCTTTTTGAAAGGGCTTCAGCTCTGCCACCGCCGGCTGCGACGAACGAGGCGTCGACGTCTTCTGCTCGGGCGGCTCCTCCGTCTTGAAGTTTGCTCCCCTGCTTTCAAAAGAGGGGTTATTTTGAAGTAGTTAGGGTTTGTCGCCTGCGGGCGAAAAATATTATGTAATGAAACAAGTATGATATGTGCCGGGTCGCGTTTCAGCGTGCGCCTCTGCGGCTTATTAATCTTTGTTTTGGCACTCCCATGCTTGTTTTTTGTGCGCTTTCGTCACTTTGTTTGTTTTTCGCTTGTTTTGTAAGCTAGTCGATCGTGCGACCTCGCCAAGTGTGCTTCGCGTGATTTTTTCGTGACGCGCGCGGTACCCATGGTGACAAAGTCCGAGTGCGGCTTCATTGTCAAGTTAGGTTTGAACCGGCTGCACTACTTCTTCACTTTGTGCGGGTAGCTGACGACTTGGGAGAAAACAACAATTTTGTGATTTTGCTTCGTGAGCAGGGGGTCCAGTGGTGAGCCGCGCATCATGGCATCCGGCTCTCTTTGACAACCCATCAATCATATAACGTGTGAGTAGGAAGAATAAAGACTCGAAAGCATGATTGAATCGAAACGATAGCCCCCGAGCGTGCCGGGTGTGTATCGACTTTATTTCCTTGATTGATTACACAGTATTACAATGGATACTATGTATAATAGGGGCGAAGCAGGCTGATGTTCCATGGACGCTTGGTCTCCTCTTCCGACTTGGAGCTTTTGTTCGGCTCACGCAAGTCGACGAGGTGGTAGGAGCCGTTGCCCATCGCTTTGCTAACGACGAACGGTCCTTCCCATGGTGCCGAGAGCTTGTGCATCCCTTTCGACTTTTGGATGAGCCGAAGAACCAAGTCGCCTTCCTGGAAAGAGCGACTTCTAACCCGGCGGCTGTGGTAGCGGCGCAGGCTTTGCTGATATATCGCCGTCCTGGAGAGTGCGAGTTCGCGAGCTTCTTCCAGGAGGTCGACGCCGACTAGGCGGGCTTCTTCATTTTCTTCCTCGTTGTAGAGGGCGACCCGAGGCGAGTCGTGCTCGAGGTCGGTCGGCATGACGGCTTCCGCCCCGTACACCATGAAGAATGGCGTGTAGCCGGTGGAACGGTTTGGAGTCGTTCTGATGCCCCAGAGTACGGCTGGTAGCTCGTCCAGCCAGCAACCCGGTGTTCGCTCCAGTGGACTTGAAGTCGCGGCTTGATCCCGGCTAGCACTGTCTGGTTCATTCTTTCCGCCTGCCCGTTTGATTGCGGGTGGGCGACGACGCCAAGTCGAGACGGATGCCTTTTTGTTTGCAGAAGGCCTTCATCTCTCCTTCAGCAAAATTTGTGCCGTTGTCAGTGATGATGCTGTGCGGGTAGCCGAATCGGAAGATGAGCTTCTGGAGGAACTTGGTTGCGGTCTTGCCGTCGAGTTTCTTGATAGGTTCAACTTCGACCCATTTGGTGAACTTGTCGACTGCGACGAGCAAATGTGTCATGCCACCGCGAGCTGTTTGAACTTGCCCACCATGTCTATTCCCCAGACTGCGAATGGCCATGTCAGAGGGATGGTCTTCAGAGCCGCGGCGGGTAGGTGATCCTGCCGGGCGTACTTCTGGCACCCGATGCACCGACGGACGATGTCGACTGCATCCTGATGAGCAGAGAGCCAGAAAAAACCGTGCCTGAACGCCTTGGCGACCAGGTTGCGAGCGCCGACATGGTGGCCGCAATCTCCCGAGTGGATCTCATGAAGGATGCGCCTTCCCTCTTCCGGCTCGACGCAGCGGAGGAAAACTCCCGATGTGCTGCGTTTGTAGAGCTCGCTGTTGATGATGGCGTAAGCTGAGGCCCGGCGCACGACTCGCCGTGCTAGGACCTCGTCGGCTGGCAGCTTTTTGGTGGTGAGGAACTCGATGTAGGGTTCCCTCCAGTCGTTGTTTCTTGGGTTACCGCCACCAGAATTGCATCTGATGATGGCGGGTTGGCGATGTCGACTTCGGCCGGCGGGCGTACCGACGGGTTGTGCAGGTGGTCGAGGAAGACGCCGGGTGGGACTCGGTCCCGCTTAGACCCGAAGCGAGAGAGTGCGTCAGCCGCCTCGTTCTTCCTCGGTCGACGTGCTCCAGCTCCATGCCGGCGAAGTGGCCGCCGACTTGATCGACGAGCCGGCGGTAAGCCGCCATGTTGGGATCATTTGCATCCCAGGTCCCCATCGTTTGCTGAACGACGAGGTCGGAATCGCCATAACATTTGATACGGCTGACTCCCATCTCCTTGGCCACGCGTAGGCCATGTAGGAGGGCTTCGTACTCGGCGACGTTGTTAGTGCAGTGAAGTGTATCTGCAGCACATATCGCATCTTGTCGCCTTGGGGAGAAGTGAGGACGACTCCAGCCCCCGAGCCCTCATACATCTTTGACCCGTCAAAGAACAAGGTCCATCTGCCGGCTTCATAGGTTGGAGCCGGCAACTGTGTCTCCATCCAGTCGACGAGGAAGTCGGATAGTGACTGCGACTTGATCGCAGTGCGGGCTGCGTAGCTGAGGCCGAAAGGCTGCAGCTCGGAGGCCCATTTGGCGACGCGCCCAGTTGCCTCTCTATTGCGGATTATTTCAGCTAGGGAGATGAGCTGACCACCGTCATCGGGTGGCCCATGAAGTAATGTCGCAATTTTCTTGAAGCAAAGAAAACACCGTATACAAGTTTTTGGTAATGCGGGTAACGTTGCTTCGAATCCGTCAGGACTTCGCTGACGTAGTAAACTGGCCGCTGGACCAGTTGCTCGTGGCCTTCCTCCTTGCGCTCGACGACGACCACCGCGCTGACGACTCGGTTGGTCGCGGCGATGTAGAGGAGCATCGGCTCCTTTTCCAGTGGAGATGCGAGGATCGGCGCCTCGGCCAACGTCTTCTTGAGTGCCGTCAAGGCGGCGTCTGCCTCGTCGTTCCAGGTGAACGTGTCCGACTTCTTGAGGAGCCGGTACAAGGGCATGGCCTTCTCGCCGAGTCGTGAGATGAAACGGCTGAGGGCAGCGACACAGCCTGTGAGCCGCTGCACGTCCCGGAGGTTCTCCGGCTTCTTCAGAGCTTCGATCGCCTTGATCTTCTCTGGGTTGGCTCAATGCCTCGCTCGGAGACGATGAAGCCCAGGAGCTTGCCCGCGGGTACGCCGAAGACGCATTTTTCCGGGTTGAGCTTTATCCTGTACTTGCGGAGGTTGGTGAATGTCTCCGTGAGGTCGGCAATCAGGTCCGTCTTCAGCTTGGACTTGACGACGATGTCGTCCACATATGCGTGGACGTTGCGGCCGATCTGCTCGTGCAAACAGTTCTGTATGCACCGCTGGTAAGTCGCTCCGGCATTTTTCAAGCCGAAGGGCATGGAGACGTAACAAAACGCGCCATAGGGCGTGATGAAAGACGTCTTCTCTGGTCTTCGGGCGCCATCTTGATCTGGTGGTACCCGGAGTAGGCGTCGAGGAAGCATAGCGCCTCGCACCCTGCCGTCGAGTCGATCAGCTGATCGATGCGAGGCAATGCGAATGGATCCTTGGGACAGGCTTTGTTCAAGCCTGTGTAGTCGATGCACATCCGCCATGTTCCGTTCTTCTTCAGAACGAGCACCGGGTTGGCAAGCCATTCCGGGTGTATGACTTCGGCGATGAACCCGGCAGCTAGGAGCCGGGCTATTTCTTCGCCAATAGCCTTCTGTCTCTCACCAGTGAAGCGACGCAGGAACTGCTTCACTGGCTTCAGCTTGGGGTCAACGTTGAGCTTGTGCTCTGCGAGCTCCCTCGGGACGCCTGGCATGTCAGATGGTTTCCATGCGAAGATGTCCCGATTCTCACGGAGGAAGTCGCAGAGCGCGCTTTCCTATGCGACGTCCATGTGCGAGCCGATCACCGCCGTCTTGGAGGAGTCGCCCTCGACCAGCGGGATGCGCTTGGTCTCCTGTGCCGACTGGAACTTGTCGCGTGAGTCCAGAGTCGGCTTCTTGACGATGGTCATGTCGTTGGGGTCGACTTGCAGCTTGAGTTGCTCCAGCTGCTCCGTGGCGATGACGGACTCGGCAAAGACGGCGTTGCCCTTTTCGCACTCGATGGCGCGGTCGACGTCGCCGTGTACAGTGATGATGCCGTTCGGACCCGGCAGTTTCATCTTCAGGTAGGCGTAGCAGGGCCTTGCCATGAATTTGGCAAAGGCGGGTCGCCCGAGGATCGCGTGGTAGGAACTACGGAAGTTCACCACCTCGAACCAGATCTTCTCGAGCCGGAAGTTCTTGGCGGTGCCGAAGACGACGTCGAGTGCGATTTTGCCTAGCGGGTAGGCCTTCTTTCCCGGGACGATGCCGTGGAAGGTGGTGATGGTGGGGACTAGCTGTTCGTCACGCAATTTCATGCGTTGGAACGTCTCGTAGTAGGATGTTGATGCTCGACCCTCCGTCCATCAATGTCTTGGTCAAGATGTAGCCCTTGACCTGGGGCGCGACCACCAGAGCGAATTTGCCCGGGTAATCGACGCGGGGCGGGTGGTCTTGACGGCGTGATCGGCTGCTCTGACCAGTCGAGCCACTGGGGCACGTCTGGCAGAGTCGCGTGGACGGCGCGCCGTATGACCTTCTCCTCCCGCCTGGAATCGAGGCCGACGAAGGTGTGGCCCATGAAGCCGGCAGTGGGAGGCATGCCCTGCTGCTGCTCACCGTCGTCGTCTCCGTCGGGTGCCCGCTTCTTGGCACCGGTCTTGGCCTTGACGATTTCTGCAGTCCAGCTGCACTCGTCAGTGGTGTGGCCGGCTGGCTTGCCGGGTAGGCTATGATACCTACACGGCATGGCCAGGATCTCCGTGGCGGTGAGCTTCTTTCGCGGGAAGTTGCCGCGTTGGCTCTTGAAGCCGCGGCCCCCCGCAGCCGTGGCGGCTACAAGCTCGGAGCCGCCGTCACCCTTGCGTTTATGAGCGCTGGAGTGCTTGGCCTTGCTCTTGTTTTTGCCGCCTTTCTTCTCGTCGTCGTCCTCCTCGGAGTCGTCCTTGGTGACGTCGGACTCGGCGTACTTGTGCACGATGGCGAGTAGCTGGCCCATCGTCATGTCACCCTTGTGCGAGCGCCGCAGCTTCTGCTTGAGCGACTCGAAGGTGGTGTTGTCCTCGAGGTGGGAGTGCACCGTGTCGACGCTGAGGTGTTCTGCCGAGTTGATGAGGTCGGCGACTCGGCGATACCACTTTCTAGTGGACTCGCCCTCCTTCTGGACGCAGCGCTTGAGGTCCTCGACCGTGGCCGGGCGCTTGCAGGTCCCCTCGAAGTTGGTGATGAAGAGCCTCTTCAACTCGCCCCAGGAGTTGACGCTGTTCCTGGGGAGGTTGTTGAGCCAAGTGCGAGCCGTTCCCTCAAGCATGAGAGGAAAATAGCGCGCACAACAGAGCGAAGACGCGTTCTGGATGCTCATGGCGGCCAAGTAGTCCTGGACCCAAGTTTCCGGGTTCATGGCAGCGTTGTACTTGGGCGCCTCTCTCGGTCCTTTGAAGCTGCTAGGGAAACGCTCGCCTCTGATGGCGGGTCCAAAGCATCTAGGGCCGACGTCGTCGTCGTCGTTGTTGTTGCGCGTCGCCTCGGCGCGCTTGTCGTTGAGGTGGTGGCGCAGATCCGGAGCGGAGTGATTGGAGCGTGCCTGCGCCTGGTTGTTGTTGATGGTGTGCCGGGCGTCGTTGCGGGCGAGCCGAGGCGGGTTGCCTCCAGCCCTCGCGTTGCTCGACACTGCCGGCTCCTCGTGCCGACTGCGTGGCGGCTGTGGGGCAGCGTCACGCCTGGGGGAACCCTTGTTTCCCTGGCTTCGGTGTGGTGCCGAGGCCGTTTTCTCGCTGGGTGGCGATCTGGAGTAGAGCTTGCCGTCGGATTGCGACATGTTCTCCTGCAGCTCCAGCGCCTTGTCCACCAGCTTGCACCCCTTGCTCCAATAGGGGTTGTCCTTGACCCGGATCCTCTTGAAGAGAGAGGCCGGCAGTCATGCAATCGACTGGGGTGCCGAAAATCGCGAGGTCGGCGTCGTCGTCGTTCCGCGGCTGGGGTTGGGACGAGCCGGGTTCGGAGGAGGCCGCGGCGCCGGAGGCGGCATCGCCGGCGAGGTTGAGGCGGAACTTGACTCGAGCCGCCGGGCTGGGCCCTGCGGCACTCGTCACGCTGCCTCTCCAGCTCTGTCTCGCGCGCGAAGGCGTTGTCGAGCGCGCGAGTTGGTGCATCAGGGTTAAGCCGCGACTTGCGGTTTTTGTGATGCCGAGTGACCGCGGAGAGAGCGGTCGACTGAGCATCGACCTCCAGCTCCTTCTGGCGGATCTCCTCCTGCTGGAGGGCCATCTTCCGGCGCAGCTGCTCGAGCTGTGTCGCCTGATCGACGACGTTCGCCGGCGTGATCGGGGTGCTGAGCGGGTCAGCCACCCGACCTGCTTGTCCTCGCAGGGCGGCGAGAGATTCGTCGCGTTGCTGCTTTTCGCGAGCCTCCTGCTCGCGCCGTGCCTGGTCGCGCTGCTTCTGCGCGTTGGCCTCTGCTGTGGCGGCGTTTGTTGCCGCAGGTTTGGCGGCAGCAGAGTTTGCCGCCTCGCCCGTCATGTAGATGTGGGCGGGTGTGCCGTGCCGTCCGAGGCCAGATCGGTCGAGCCCTCCGACTCGTAGTCGAGAACGGGCAAGATCGACCCGGTGTCGTCGTCGTTCGAGATCTGGACGGTCTCGGCAGATGGGGCGGGTGCAAAGTGGTTTGCACCGCGGTGTCGACGGCGGCTTCGTCAAGCGGGTCGACGGGGGAGGAAGTACCATCGTAGTTGTTGGCGACTCCTTCCTCATCCGAGCCGCAGAAGCCGACGTAGGCGGTGACGCGGTCCCGAACGGGATAGCCATCGCGCGAGTGATCGGGGCGTAGTTGGGCCTGCCCCAAGTGTGTGGATCGGCGACGTAGCCGATCCCTCCGTGCTCGAAGTAGCTGCCGGTGACGATGTCACCGCGACCCGACATGGCTTGAGGGCTGAAGTAGACGCCAGTGCCGGGTTCAGGACTCTCCATGAAGTAAATTCCAGCGATCGCTGGCCCCACGGTGGGCGCCAACTGTCGTGGGGTAATCACGGCAGATGCCATACGGGGTGGCTTAACTCGGGTGTGAGCCAGGCGACGTAGGATTCACAGAGAGGTTGCACACGCAGAGTTTACCCAGGTTCGGCCCCTCTGTATGAGGTAAAGACCTACTCCTGCTTGTATGTATTTGGATCTGAATGGGGTGTACAATGGTGTGCGCACCAGAGCTTGCGGGTGCTCCGGAGGCTATGGAATGAGATGAGTCTCCTCTAGGGTTGCTCCTTGCCGGCTTTATATAGGGAGCCGGCTAGGGTTTACAGGGAATGACGGGTTCCGCTGGCGGCGCTAGCTATCCTGCCTACAAGTGCGGCTTCGTGGAGCGCACTCTTCGGGATACACAATCGCAGACTGATTCGAAGATATCTGCTGCCGCCTCCCCGAGCCGTCATACCGGGATCCTCGGGGACCCGGTATCCTGGAAGATGTACACCGGGTGGGCTTTGGGCCACCCGGCCTTGAAGGCCGACTCGGGGTCCTGGGCCTACCCGGTTGGGCATCCCCCCATCATATATGAAATGAAAAAAAATGAAGACAAATCCAATGATACCATTTATACGTTCTTGATCCATATAATTCAGTATATATTAATGGTCAAAGTCGAGTATTAAAGACCATCATAAAAATAGCGCGCCTTATATTTTGGAACGAGAGGAGTACAAAATTCTTTTGTTCAGAAATCTTGTAAGATCACACTATGTGACACCTCAAATCCAAGTTGTTTTCCTATTCACGCTAGTTCGAATTCTCAACCTAAGAGACGCTAAAATGAGTGCACTTAACTCCGATAAAATGCTCACAGTAGTTTTAAAAATGAGCTAAAGTGGCTGAAATATAGAGCAACAAGGGGGAAATATGGCTTGTTCTCCTATTTCCCCCTGTTGAGAACAAGCCATATTTCGCCCTTATTTTTCCCACAAAAAAACAAGGGGAAAATATGGCTTGTTCTCAACATGGGTAGATTATTTCATTTGAGCTCTTTCTTTTGTTCCCTTTTCATTTTTTGTTATGTACAAACCTCATGTGCATTTTGTAATTCTCGCAACAATAATAATAAAATGTAGTAGAGTCCTACTGTTTTAGTAAAAAAAATGCTAAGAGCTGTGACCTGCCTCTTGCTTCCCGAGAAAAAAAAGAGACTCGACTCTTGCGAGTTGGGCTCTCGACGGAGGCCAAGTCGAAGGCAGTCAGCAGAGAGTAAGGATGTCAATGGGTAGGGTATGAGGCGGGTAGAGCAATACCATATCCATACCCATGTAGTTAATGGGTAAGAAATTATACCCATACCCGTACCCACGGGTATAAAACTTTACCCGTACCCATACCCGACGGGTACCCATACCCATTGGGTACCCAACGGGTAGATTAAATAGTACACATGCTAATCATAATTTTACATTCATCGATACCATATTTCATAAAAGAAAACATTTATCTCAACTCTATGAGTATATGACAATTATCTCAACTCAAATTAACAATTGATGATAATTTTTACATAGTTTCACAATCTCACGAGAATGAATGTTGGAACTCCACAGGTAAGATCCACATGTTAGTATAAATGGGTAGGGTATGGGTACACCCACGGGTACAAGATTATACCCGTGCCCTACCCGCGGCTTAATGTGTAGGGTACGGGTACTACCCATGGGTCTAAATTTGAGCCCATACCCTACCCATACGGGTACGGTGTACCCGTGGGTAAAATTGTCATCCTTAGCAGAGAGACGACCGACAAGGCGCCCAGGCGCAGTGCAGTACTGTAATAATCGACTAGGGGATTAAGCGCAGCCTCCGCCGCGCCCGTGGGCTGAAATTTTTAATTATTAAATCGTAAAATTGTTGAAATTCAAAAATTGTTTAGGATGAGAAGTTGTTCAAATTTTTGAAATGATCAAATTGGAGAGCTATTCATATTTTAATTGTTTTCACGTTTATTAAATGATTGGATTTTGTGGTCATGATCTGTCATCCAAAATGGTTTTCAGATTTAAATTTAATGGAGGTCGAAAAAAAGTTTGTATTTGGGAACCGTTCGAATCTCAAAACTTGGTAAAGTTGGGATTTTTTTATATTTGAATCATGTTTACGTTTTGGTAAGTGCTCACATTGAAAGGCATTCGATTTTTCTGCGTTTACTACATGCTTAGATTTGGAATGCATTTAACATTTTGAAATATTTAAACTTGAAATTTGATCGTATGCGTGAATAGGCAACGTTTATTTTTGTGGTCATGCCGATAGACTTGTCATATTTTTCCCGCTCGTGTGGCAATATGTAATTTTGAAAATGTGCAGATTTTAAAATTGCGCAGATTTGGAAATTGAACCAAATGTTATATCATCGGAAATCTTACCCATATTCTAAATTTAGGGTTCAATAGTTTTTGTCTAATGGCATCAATGTAATTGTTTTGAACATGTATAAGTATGGCATTAATAGGAAGATCTCATTTTATATTCTAAATTTAGGGTTTAATAGTTTTTGTCTAATGGCATCAATGTAATTGTTTTGAACATGTATGACTATGGCATTAATAGGAAGATCTCATTTTTATGAAAATTTTGGTATATTATTCTTATTTTTCTGATTTTAAATGAATAAGTTATGAATTGTTGAAGTTTAATCAAATTTAAGCATTTTCAGAAATTAAAAGGAAGGGCTGACGTCATAATGACGTCAGCAATGGAGCAGCTCCCGGCTGCGCACGGGCGCGCCGCTCCGGCGACGCGCGCAAGCGCAGATGGGCGCGCGAGGTGCGGCTGGGCGCGGGCGACCTGGAGCTGGCGGCGCCGCCCCAGTTTGGTCGCTGGAGTGGCCGCGCCGTCGCGGGGACACGGCGGAGGACGACCGTCGCGGCGGCGGCGTTTCCCGCGCGGCCGGGGCGCTCCGGGATGCGATCCTCGGCGAGGTGGTAGAGGGCGCGCCGACGGACCCCTCCGTGGCCTCCGATGCGTCCGGGGAGCGGCGGGACGGCGGCGATGTGCGCCGCCGCCGGCGACGGCGACCCGCAGTGTCGCGGGAGAGAGAGGGAAGGGAGGGGTCCGTGTCAATTTTGCGGAAACGTCCCTGGGACTTGCTGTATTTGCGATTAGGTCCCTGGCGGGGGGTTACTGCAAATTGTCCGCGCCAAAATTCGTGCGCGTGGGATACCGGCTGGCACCGAGGCAACCGGCCGGTGACCGGGTGCACGTGGCAAGCGCCCGTTGGTAGAAAATCGCCGGTACTGTAGATAGCTACAGTACGCGCGCGATGGGGCGACGTGGGTGAATCCTGGCCGTCCGTCGCGCGGATCGGACGGCCGTGGATTGCGAGCGACGTGGACGAATGACGGGGTTGGTTTCTTCCGCCTGTTATATATAGTAAGATTGCGAAATGATTCGGCTCGGCGCGACGGGAGCAGCGTCTGCGGTGGCGTGTGCACGGAAACGACGGGAGATTTTAAAAACCGAGGAGCAGGAGGCTATGCTCAGCTAGCAGCAGCATCTAGCCCTGGAGACTTTTCACGCGCGAAAAGATCCGTGCACCAGGAAAAGCTCCTTTTTCCACAAGCTGAGGCGCGGCTGCAGCTTGCTGCCGCCATGAATTCCCATAACTCACGGCCGGGGACGCTCTTCGCTGTCCCTGGCGCCGGTGCCTGTGGCGTGGAGTGTGGCTTGAATGCGACGCAGGCGAGACGATGCCGACGCGACTGATGCTTCCGGTACCTAGTCCAGTGTCCCTCTGCTGCTCCGCCATCAACGGCACCACCAACCAGTCAGTGATGGAGTGGCACTGCATGGTTTCTACTGTCCTCTGCGCTCCTCCGTATTGGATCCCTCCTCGTCTACGTGCGCCTCACTGCACGGAGGGAAATCAGCGATTTGTGTGTTACAAGAGGAACAAGATGCAATTATTTATGCCTCAATTTTGTTTTTTATGCTCCCTCTGTTCTGATAAATAATGAGTAAACATAACACATTAAAAATAAGTCTATGTACATGTGAATAAGGTCGGCTGTGTGCATCCTTTGGATGCAGAGGATTGGGGCACACCCTCCATTTAAAAAAAATGTGAATAAGGAAAAAACTAGAACATCTTATAATTAAGAACCGAGAAAGTATTATGTAGCACCGAAGCGCCACAAGAGGGTCTTGCCGCGGTTGCCGGCTTTGATGGAACTATGAAAGGATTGCGCCTTCGTGTGTTTTGATCTCCTAGAGCACCATGTTGTAGTTTCCAATAAATGCCCGCTCCATAATGTTTGTGACAGGGAGGTAGTCCGGTGCCGTCACCATGCCCTAAATCTGCACGCCCTCTGCTAGCGCAAGCGCCTCTCTACTTTTTTTTCGAAATGGGGAAGCCCAGCCTCTGCACGATCGATGTATGCAGCTTTTATTAACTTTATTGAAGTTCAATAAATACAAAAAATTACATCATGGGTCGATACATGTATCAACCATCTAAGAAACAAAGACAACATGTAGTAGCACTGCATCAACATGTTAACCTAAAATCAAAACGCCAGCTGCACCGGCTGTATAAATGACGCGCAACCGATTCCAGCCGGCTGCACCCAATACTCATAGCGTCTCGCTTGTCCATTGATTGTAGGTAAAACCACGTATGAATCCAGTGGGTAGCCATTGGTATAACTTCCATTAAAGAAGCCGAATTTGCATTGATATATATAAAAAATCATTGTGTGTGTTCCATATGGCCCATAGTAAAATGCAGACATCCACTTGGATTTGAACTTTTTCCTTCTTATCAACGCCCCTTAACCAGTTTCCGAACAAGTTAGTTATGTTATTTGGATGATGAATATTAAAAGCCATGAAGACGATACGCCAAACCATTTTTTAAAGGACATTTATAAAAAAGTGTTGAATCTTCTCATCTTGATAAAAAAACACTATTTACAACCAGTACAGTTACGTTTAGCCAAATTATTTTTTAGTAAGAATCTCTTTGAGAAACAGGAACCACAAAAAATCTTAATTTTTAATGACACCTTCATTTTCCAAATGTATTTACGGAAAAACCGAGTATGATCACTCATATAATCTAAATATAAGTATTTTACCGTAAACTTTTCTGATGTGGTCAACCCCCACTTAAACGTATCAGGATCATCGGAAAGTTGCACCTCTATCAAGCGGCCAACCAAGCAGCCATCTATCCCACTTGTTGCCGGTTATGGCTCCTGAAACCTATGTTAAGAGGGGGCCTGTGCAAAGACCGATGCCACAGAAACATTTTTTCTTTGAGCTATATTGTAGTGGGACGGATATTGGCTAGAAAGAGGTATGTCCCCAAGCCAAGTATCCACCCAAAACCGTATACGCTCTCTGTTACCAACAACAAAAGAACATCGAGCAAAAACGTCTTATTTGACTTTCATGAGGCCCTTCCAAAATGATGAATCATATGGGTGAACTTTTACTTGGGATAGTGATTTAGAGTGCATGTACTTACTATGAATCAGCTCATGCCATCCATCCTCCGATAGGAGTTTGAATAACCATCTGCATAATAGACTTTTATTTTTAGTCTATAAAGCCTCTGTCCCAAGCCCCTCCCTAATCTTTTGTCCTACAAATGATGTTCCATTTAGTAAGTCTATACTCTATACTTTCACTTGTGACCATCACTCTGTCAAAAAAATCGGAATCAGAAAAATTCCATTCTTTTGTGTCCCCTTTGGGTACCTCAAAGAATGATAACATGAACATGGGCAAGCTAGTTAAGACCGAATTTATCAGAATAAGACGGCCCCATAAGAAAGAAGCTTAGAGCATGTACAATGCAAGATGCCTAAGTAGAGGTGCTTAAGGAGAGAGAGCGTCGCAACGTCAGCAATCACTTGCCTAAATTTCTTTTCCTCCAACGCTGCGAAGCTTAGTGCGGTGCTTCAGTTGTGGGCCTGCCTTGTTAGCACCTAGACTAAGCACCTGTCCCTCCAACCGTAGCAGAAAAAAGACGCCATCCGGACCCAGCTCAATCTCACTATCTCAGCTATTCCCCATCCACAGTACTCACTGATTAGCTCACGGACGGTGTGTCATCGACGGCGGCGGCCGCATACAGCGGCGGCAGTGTTGCGGAAGCCATGGAGCAGAGTGTGGCTGTCGGCGTCCCCGAACACCAAGCTCGGATCCATTGGCTCCAGCCCCGCCGTGCTCAACTCTGTTGCATGAGCCTAGCTCTTTCGCCTCCTCAACTCTCAGATGAGTTCCTAGATTTTTTCTTCCTTCGATTTTGATCTGTAGGCCATGTAAAATTCTAGAGTATATTTGTCTAACTAGATGGGCAGTACTACCTTCCATTAACATGGATTCCTGGAAGCTAAATTGGAACTTGGTATATGTCAGCAAAAGAAACTCTAGATATACATCACTAGGTAGGCAGTACTACTAGTGAGGCGAATAATTTCAGATCAGAAAAATATCTTGATCTTTTTCTCCAAATAATCACAATTTCGCTAAACATGACATATGTCAATGAATGTCAAGTATTTTGCATTATTGAACTAAGAAATAAATTGACCATAAATTAAGCACTCTCACACCGTATAGCTAATTGTTCGCCTGGCCATCTCCAAAACGTTCCCAAATATGCTGAACCAAGTCACCCTTTAAACATGGAACTGTATATGTAGCATCTTGAAAACCTTGACAAGTAGCCTCGTATGAAGCTGAACCACCATAGTTCAACAGATCTACAAAGCCGAAGTCAGAATTCATTTTCTTGAAAAGTGTTTGGGTTGTGTAGAATGTAGTAACCCACTGGACTATATATATAGCGAGAGATGAAGTTCGCACTAGCTAAACTACCATGACTGGATAAAGAGTACTTTGCTCTGATCCAACTAACTTACTCAACAACCATGACTCTTTCTAGTCGTTCATAGAGGACCAAGTAATTAGCCTAGACTTGCAGCAGCAGGTCAAGGTTGATCTCTTAATTCGGATAAGTACTCTAATTTTTATTTTCTACATCCAGCCAAAGCTGCATGTGGTCAGTCAACTTTGTCCCTGGTCTCACGTGATAAACAAAGCCTGCACCTCACATGAATGGAGCAGGACAACTCCATATTTTATTCTGTGGAGCAAGAAAAGCAAGCACCGGGGTCAGGCACTCGTTCCGTCGTCTGCTGAGAAAAGAGCAGTTATTTTGTTTAGCAGCGACGAGGCATCGATGCCAAGCTAGGCACTCTTTCCCTCCCGCAAGCACCGAGCAAATCTGACGTGGCAAAATAAACCCGGTTTTTCTCCTAAGCACCGAGATTAAGCACCTGCGTTGTACATGGCCTTACGAGCCCAGCTAGCAAGCGTCTTTTCAAACCGATCCTCAACTGGCTTCCACTCCCCATTTTTAACCTCTTTTGCTTTACCAAAACAAAATAGCTCACGTTTATGAAAGTTTATTTTCAGCTCTGATAGTTGTTTAAACATACATAAGATGAGTTTCATATTAAGGACTAAGCACCTCTCTACTTGCCATAGCCTCTGCAAAGGATAGAGCCAGCAACGCCCTGCAAAGTGTCGGCACTCCTACAAGCAAGCCATCTTCACCTCTACAAACAGCTCTGAGAGCACCACGATTGCCAGAATTGGGTACCGCGGCGTCCACGTTTTATCTTCACGTATCGAGTCGGGGTGAATCCACTTTGAGTGGACTTGCTTGTGGCCATCCTTCACCGCCACGTTCCTGGAGTTAGAAATTGATAAATCCATCAAGAAACCCTCAATAAAGAGACGAGTAGACAGCGGAATTTGAAATTCTCCATCAAGTATGACTTTCTTGAGAGCATACCAAATGACCCGCAAAGTGCCCGCCTCATTTTGACATTGATTTCATGAGCAGGAAGGGATAGTTCTTCACCGACGGTCCCTCCGATCTACACATGTGCAGTTTATTTGGGAGTGTCTCCAAAACTTTTCCTCCCTGTAGATGAACAAGACCTCTCAGCCATATATCTGTGGCTGCGGACATCACATGTAGCCAGTGACTAATGAGCGAGGCATCATAGAAGGCGAACTTGTTTTTTTTTTTACTAGCCGAGACGCGCCGAACCGAAGTGGTCTTCTTCCACTCCTTCCTTTTCTTCTACATCGGCGACCATAGAAGGGGGCCTGGGCCAAATTGTTTTGGCCCAGATTCAGGTTCCCAGCGGGCTAGCTTTCAACACCGTCGCAACCTTGGCGTAAATCCAGAGCAAAACAAGGATGAAGAAGCAAAACACGTGCCGCGCACATGCCAGTAAACCGCACAACGAAGGCGATTCATTCTATCGGGACACGGACGGACACGAACGCACGAACGCGCCCAGAATCCTCCACCCTCCACCGAAGATGGCTCTGCCGGCCCTAAGGCGGCGCGGGCTATGCCTTTCGCGTCGCAGCCGCACGGCGGTGGCATCCTCCTCCGGCGACCATCTTCGCCGCCTGCGCCTGCAGCGGCGCTGCGCCTGGGGCCCCTCTTCTGGCCGTGGGAAAAGGTCTCGACACGCTAGCTCTCCTCTACAAAATCGCATACATGATACAGTCCAGGCACTAGGCAATACCTTCTAACTTAGCCCTCATATTGCGTACATGTATGCCCAATTACCCACACAGTACAGTTCAGAAATTAAGCTTAGTACATCCCGTTTGGAATGCCGCGAATTCATATCGATTTGCATGGATTTCACAGAGTTCAGATCGCCTAAGAATCGTGAAATTTCCCGTGTCCTTGCGATATAGGTGGCGGTCTTTTTGTATCGGGGGACTTAAACTATAGCGTCGTGTACTTTGAACTTTGAAGTGGCCGCGCTTGACTTGGTTGCAGTTAACTATACAGTTTCAGACTATCGGTAGAAACATTGAAGGCCTGGACAGTACTCTTTTTCTTCACTGCGCTGCTGATTTTCAGACAAGACATGAGCTGAGCTGAATGCACAGTACAACTCGCCATGAAAGAACACGGGGAGTAGATGTGAGAGTGAGACGCAAGGACAAAACTTCATGTTCTGGCTGAATTTTCCCACCTAGAATTTGTCGCACGAACACACCCTCATTCACAAGGCTCGAGTAGGAACGCGATTAGATTAATAAGGAGTAGTACCTTTGCGGTATCCCAGCTGCTACGGTTCAAACGGAAAATGTCCATGTTCTTTTGGTTCAGAGCTGTTGTCAATATGTATTGTGATGCTGGCGTTTCTCTTTACCGAAGCCGTGCACGGCAACCCAAAAGTTCCATATCGTGTGATCGCCGTTAGAGACATGACGAAGTTTGTTGTTGCTACCGTTCCATCAGTACACCATGCTTATTTTAACTCTAGGTGGGTGAAAAGCTACTGACATAGTGTTATAGAAAATTAGCCGATGGTACCTCCAAAAAAAGAGAGAGAATGAGTGAGTTGGTGTATCAGACTAGCCGCAAAACAAGCAGAGGATATTGACCTGAGCAAGTCTTAACCCTCTTCCACCAAGTTTGGATGGACTTCTGAAACTTTTATGTCTTTAACAAGTCCTTTTAAGCCAATTGTGCATCTTTGTATGCTCATATTACAGTCTGAACCATAACATGCCACTATATATTTAGACGTATTGCACTGTGTACAATTAGTATGGGAAGTTTTCAACCTTGTTCACTGAGATCTACTTAACGAAACATTGACGTTTCACAAATGCAGGTGAAAGTTGGCCCCCTTTCAGTATCTCCCATGGGTTTTGGAACATGGGCATGGGGCAACCAGCTGCTATGGGCTACCAAGAAAGCATGGACAATGAACTGCAGGAGTGTTTCAATTTGGCTCTGAAGAATGGCATAAACCTTTTCGACACTGCCGACTCATATGGAACTGGGAAGTTGAATGGCCAGAGTGAAAGGTTGCTCGGAAAATTTATCCGTGAGTTCGAAGGTGTGGAACTTCAGATATCATAATTGCTCAAACTGAATTCAGCAACAGTGAACTGATTCTTGTTCTATTATTTGTATGAACTGAATTTTGTTTCACTTTATGTGCTTGTTTTGTCCCAAGGGAAAATCAAATCTCCAGACGACGTGGTCATCGCAACGAAGTTTGCCGCCTATCCTTGGCGACTAACGTCAGGCCAGTTTGTCAACGCCTGCAAGTATTCCTCCAATTTGTGTGCTTAATGTACATCAGCCATATTTCCTTCAGAAACTTAGCATGGAGCGTATATGAGCAATTGCATTACCTTGAGCTTCTAATTTCCTTATGGCGTGCCTCTTTCTTAGGTCATCATTGGAAAGGTTGCAGATTGATCGGCTCGGAATAGGACAGCTGCATTGGTCTACTGCTAACTATGCACCTCTGCAGGAGCGCGCTCTCTGGGACGGTCTGGTTGAAATGTATGACAAGGTCCACATTTATGCAGACACTTCGTATCATGCCATCGATTAAAGTTTCTTAATTTTTTCTGTGTAGTGCTGTGCACACTCAGTCTCAGTGCTGCATATATTTTATATAATTTGACAAGAAGTCGCAAGCGAGTTCAGGGCTTCAGGCTCAATTCTGCTACGCATAGTTACTGCTACACAGAGGCTGCTGCTACAAATCGTCGCATTTCACTGAAGTTGTTGTGTTTTCAGGGTCTTGTCCGGGCCGTAGGTGTGAGCAATTACGGGCCGAAGCAGCTAGTGAAGATTCATAGCTACCTAGCATCCAGAGGTGTCCCCCTCAGCTCAGCTCAGGTAACTTTAGAAAAGGGCTGGCTGTGCATATTGGGCCTTTTGATTCAGTGTAGCTAGTTATGCCTGAAATTTACTGCGAATGCAGGTGCAATTCTCGCTGCTGAGCATGGGCGATGAGCAGATGGAGCTGAAAACGGTGTGCGATTCCCTGGGTGTTCGTCTCATTGCTTACAGCCCGCTTGGGCTGGGCATGCTCACGGGGAAGTATGATGCCTCTAACCTTCCAGATGGGCCAAGGTAATGGTAAATGGCAGCAAGCGAATAGGCTGTTTCCATTCCTGAGCTTCCGTGGCAGTTGATGAGTGCTTGCTTTAATCAAAATGTTTTTACAATTTTTTGTTGCCTGCGGCTGCAATGCAGGTCTGTGTTGTTCCGGCAGATTCTTCCTGGGCTGGAATCTCTGCTGTCTTGCCTGAAGCGTATTGCAGACCGAAAGGGAAAAACCATGTCTCAAGTAAGTGTTTTCCTGAGTGCAGAAAGACTTTGGGTAACTGAAATTTTGCTATATGATGACTGTCACAGCAAGTATTTTTTCTTCACATAGTAAATGCAGAGTTCCTGAAATTTGGCTTAAACGTACCAGAATATTGCTAGGTAAAACTTGTGCAAGCCATGACTTTACATCCGTTTCTTTTTTCGTTTTGCTAATAATAGCTGCACACGAGCTATGGCATGAGGGGACGTGTCAGTTGTCACGTCTGCACTTGGTTATGGATGTGGATCAGTCGTGCTCATGCGGTGTTGCCGCGTCCAACAAACTTAACCAGTGAGGAGCTTTTAGAGCGGTACAATTACTGGTCGTGAGGTGACGCGATCGTGGTCGATCGTGGTGCTGGAAGCGGTCCTCACTGTTTGTTCTAAACTGAATAAAAGGAGAAGGTGTAACGCTTATGCAGATACCTAATTGCTCCTGTGTTCTAGGATTCCACAACTACGTTCAAGCTCTAGCGGGCATGGTTGACGACGCATCCATATCCCCGTCCGGAACCGGCCACCGGGGACACAGTGAAGCAGGACATGCATAGCCGGCAACGGGCTCGTCTTCTAGGAGTGCATCGTGAGAGAATCTGGCGGTGACACAATTAGCTACAAGCTGACGGCGAAGAATTGCATTGAGTAGGTGTTGATGAAGAAGATCAACCTACAAACGCAGAGTTTGCCGGAAACATTCGATATTTTTTCCGTTTGGCGCCTACAGGTCGATCTTCGTCATTAGCGCCCAGTCGATGTAGTTCGTCGTTGTCAGCACTTGATTGACGACCGGGGTGCCATCGGACTCCCTCTCCTTGCTATTTCTATTTCACCAGAAGCTTTGTGAAGGTGAAGGTACCCTTGTAAGCCATGTGTGAACCAGACCGAGATCACGTTGTGACCTCAAAACCTGAACATGAAACTCAACACGAACACTAGGCACACAACACGAGAGGATTATTTGTTTAGCAGATCATGAGAGGATTGTGGTGTTGCCTAAATGTTGCAGCGTTTTGTTTTGATTCTTCTTTTGCTAAATGATGAGTATTCTGTCACAGCAAGTATTTTTTGGTCACAGTAAATGTAGGGGCCTTGCAATTTGGTTTCAACATATCAAAATATATAGCCATACAGCCATACACAAATCTGATTTTTCAGACAACGTGATGCCGCCTCAAGTAAATAGTAAGCTGACACTGTGATGTGAACGCAGGTGGCTATAAACTGGTGCATTTGCAAAGGTACAATTCCGATTCCCGGCGTGAAAACAATCAGGCACGTCAAGGACAACCTGGGTGCGCTCGGCTGGAGGCTGAGCGCCGATGAGATTTCAGAGCTGGAAGCCGCAGCGATGGAGTGTCCGAAGAAGATGGTCCAGAACATATTCCAAACTGCATGAGAAAATTGCAGCTAACACCAATACCAAACAAGACAGCAACCATAGACAAGAGCTGGGAGACATCCTTTCTCTTTTCTGGCTAGTTCAGACTTCAGTATAGAACTTCAGAGTTCAATCAGACACATGCCAATGTAAGTCCTGACCAGATATGTGTCTAGTCGCTTGAGCTGTATGCTGAAACTCAGTTCAGAACTTGAGAGTTCAGAGACACAATGCCACTGCAATTCCTGACCAGATGTCTAGTCCCTTGAGCTGTATGCCGAAGCATTTTTTGGTGTTGGTATGAACAGCAACTATATAGTATGGTCGAACCGAACGGTGCGAGTGAAACAGAAGTTTGGATGGAATTGACAAATCATCATTGACGGAAAATGACGACAAATTATTCCGACACATGCATCTCCCAGTACGTCCCCTAGAGCAGAGTACTAGTTAAGCATGCAGCTTAGCACATTGGCATCCATCTGACCAGATTCAGATGGGCGGCCTTACTACCAGCATATATACACACCATCAGCATTCAGCATTCAGCATTCAGAGCTGGGCTTACAGACGACAGTCTCATCAGTTAGACGGGCTTGCAGTACTTGCCGGCGCCAGTACCGGGGTTCTCCTGCTGCATGAGCGCGAGTGCGCGCTCGAACTGCGCCCAGCGCTGCTCGAGTGTCCCGTTATACCCCACGGACATGCGGATGAGCCCCGGCGAGATCCCCGCGCGCGCGCGGTCCTCGGGCGCCATCTCGCTGCTGGTGCTGTTCCCGGAGCATGACATGAGCGTGTCGTAGTAGCCGAGGCTGACGGCCATAAGGCCGAACTGGGTGGTGTTCTGGAGGTGGTACATGAGGCGGTTGGCGCGCTCCTCGGTGCCCATGTCGACGCACAGCATCCCGCCGGCGCCGTACCCCGGGTTGCCCATGGCGCGGAGGCGGTCGTGGTGAGGGTGGTCGGGGAGGCCCGGGTAGGTTACGCGGAGCCCCTGGCGGCTCATCCGGGACGCGAACTCGGCGGCGCGGCGCGAGTGCTCCTGCATCCGGAGCGGCAGGTGCGGGAGGCGGGAGGCCAGCTCGGACGCCACCTTGGCGTTCATCGTTGGGCCTAGAAGCATCAGCGCGCCGTCTTGCAGGTCCATCATCGAGTTCACCAGGCTCGCCGGCCCGCAGATCGCCCCTGCAAGGAATCGAACCATCAGTTACGGCAAGATTTCACACAGATTAGTGATCAATTAGTTGCATACGTCCACAGGTGTCGAGAGCGGTTTTTCATGGGGTAGACAACAAACCGCAACCAGAAGAGAGACCATGACCATCATCAGCACCGTGGCGCGACGCATGACATGCCAGGACAATCGGCGCTAGACCGCTAGTACTACGGACCAAAGAAAATAAATGTGCTGTTTGGTCGATCATGGGGCTGACGATTATTACTTGCCCAGATAAGACGATCAGCTTCGGCTAAGTCTCTCAGGACGTACTAAGGGTTATAAGGGTGTAGGTCTAGTTTAGACACATAGGTGGGGTGTGCGTGTGTAGTGTGTGTGCGTGCGGTGTGCGTCTTGTGTGTCTGAACAGATGCTACAACTTGTACACTCAGGAGAGGCTCAAAAAAAAAAAAGATAAGACGATCAGCACCGTGGCCCGCTCGCGCAATGATCGACCAGATGGCGCGAAAATGTGAAAGGAACCAAGAAGGACTAGACGACGAACGCTCCCGTGAGTCCATGGACCATGGAGAGCTACTAGCTAGAGCTAGCTGGTGAGGGTGAGACCAAGCGCTCATCGCTGAGTCATCAGTTGTCCTGTTGGAGGGAGGCGCGTAGCGTCAAAGCGTCCATGTCGTACGCGTGGTTCGAGAGGTGTGTTTGGTGAAGGAGAAGATCGACATGTAAATTACTGAATTCAGCTATCTTTTACCGGAACATGCCTGATTGTGCATTCCTATTGTGGGTAGGCGCTGGCACTTCCACTGCAATTTGATTAATCTACACTGCAGGGTTTAGAGGATCGACCGAGTTATGCAAAATCTCGATGTCCAATTTAGAGATTCAATTTCTACAATTCCCCAATTATGCATAAGTAGTCTTCCATGTCCATTATATGCCGAATCAAAAATTAAGGATTCCGATTTGATCATATCATAATCGTTTAGTACGATGTTCGTGTACAGTAATCGTTGCTCTATTTTTGTTTAATGAGAATCTCGCGATTCCATTCTATCTGTCCGTCGAATCTATTTGCTCCCGAAGTGTCATTTTCCATTCATCTCCCGTGTCTCGGGGCAATGCATGTGACAAGAGCTGCTTTAAGCCCCAGCATGGTTATAACGTGAGATCCGACAAAAAAAGGTTAGAAGGCCAGCTATACTCCTGTAGCGTTTTCGTTTTAAGTTCCAACTGGGAAACAATTGTTCGTGGGTAACAGTTCGTGGCACGCTAATGAAGCGTCCAGAGAACGTTAATCTCACTGAAACTTGCAAGCAACTGCTGTTACGCCCTCTCGCTCGTCGTTGCATGCATGCACATGGAACATGTAAAATTTGAGCGTGGGGGAGATGTTCATCGATCCTTACCGGCGATGATGTCGGCGCCGCCGCTGATGAACTTGGACACGCTGTGGACGACGACGTCGGCGCCGAGCCGCGCGGGCGACACGACGACGGGGGTGAAGGTGTTGTCCACCACCAGCTTGGCCCCCGCCTCGTGCGCGACCCGCGCCAGCATCGGGATGTCGGCCACGGCCAGCGTCGGGTTCGACATCGTCTCCACGTACACCACCTTGGTCTCCCCGGGCCGCAGCGCCGCCCGCACGGCCGCCTCGTCGTCGGCGTCCACGAACGTCGTGCGCACCCCGGACGTGCGCGGCAGGAACCGGGACAGCAGCGCGTGGGTGCCGCCGTACAGGCACCGCGACGCCACCACGTGCCCGCCGGCGCCCACCAGCTGCATCAGCACCGAGGAGATGGCCGACATCCCCGACGCCGTGCAGTAGGCGGCCTCCGTGCCCTCCAGCGCCGCCATCTGCCGCCCTAGGGCCAGCACCGTCGGGTTGAAGTGGCGGCTGTAGATGTACAGGTCGCCGCGCTCGGGCCCCAGCTCCCCTGCGAAGAGCCGGCGCATGGTGTCCGGCTCCATCACCGTGAAGGTCGCCGACGCCTCGATGGACATGTTCACGCCGCCGTGCTCGCCGAACTCGTGCCGGGCCGCGGCCAGCGCCGCCGCCGGGTCGGACTCCCGGCGCCGCGCCGCCTTCATCGGCTTCTCGTCGGTGCTGCCGTTGTTGTCGTCGCCGAATCCGTCGTTCTGCGGCGGCGGGCGCTTGAGGAGGGTGAGGGGCTCCGCGGCGGCGAGAACGTGAGCCATTGGGTCTGGGATGGACGTTTGCAGAGAGCGCGAGATCGATCGTTGTACTGTATCGAGAGCGGTGTGGGGGAACCGAGCAGGGGACGGTGCCGATTTTATAGCCGATGAATCGGATCTTCTCTCGATGGGGATGCTTTCCTGCAACGTGAACCGTACGCGTGGTGAAACGGACAGCGGATGGGAAGGAGCAATGTACCGGGCCCCATTTTACGGGCAGGGGAAAATGACACAAGAAGAGTCTTCCCAAGTTTGTGGGTTTCACACACGTTCTTTGTAAACTGTAACGTCAATAAATATTCATGACAAAGTGTAGGTAACGTGGAACATTTTTTCTGCTCGAAAAACGGCGTTCAACCACTCCAAAACATGAAATTCTAATTGCATTCTACGGTGCTACCCCATGCATCATGGCTAGTCGCCGGTAAGTTCTAAGAATGTTTGTAACTCCATGCATGCCAGGGTGAATGTGCACGTGAAACAAACCAGGTCCAATGCACTTGTGATCACGGTGAAAAGAGACACCGTCCAGATTCGATGAACCAAAACCGTAGGCCGCCTTCTGGGCAACAACTACAAGTAGCAGTCAAAATTGGCAAATCCTCCATGCTAACTTTGGAACACCACATAACATCGGCGATCGTTTGAAATCTCGATGAATCTGGTCGTGAATCTTCCCAAATCTGGCAGGAAAAGCGAGCACCCGAAGCCAACCTGAATTAGGATGCTGTGTCTATCCGAATCGATCTGGTGGACTGACGACCACCCTCGTACTGTAGATGTGTTCGATCACTGCTGACAAGTGTTTGACTAAACCTAGCTAGCTCATGGCCAGGAAGGCAAAATCGTGTTCAACTTCTCCTTCCGAACATATCGGCCTGCGTGTTCGAGAGTTGTACGGAGTAACTTGTAGATAGTGGACAATGGACTATGGAGCCCGAGCGCCCGTTGGGTTTGCAAAATTTCCAAATAGACAATTGTAAGTACTCCATAAAAAGGACAGTACTAGGCGTCCCCGGGGGATCCGAGCTTCCCATCCCCCGGGTCCCCTGATCGACACGTGTAGGCCTTCTTTTTCACAAATTCCCGCAACTGCTACAGTGGAACAAATAAACGTCCCGCGGCGGAACAAATAAACGTCCGCGGCAGCAAATATTTTGTTCTTGCAGAAAAAACGGTTTGATCCCAGAATAGAAAAAGAGGACGTCGGACATCCGGAGACCTCGCCGGATACTTCGCCGGAGACCTCGCCCGAAACGTTGTAGCAAAAATTTGTGCTATTGTAGCGAAAACCGACCTCGTCGGATACAGGGACAAAACATCGCCGGAGAGGTCGTAGCAAAAACTTTGTATAAATGTAGCAAAACCACGAAACCATTGTAGCAAAACCGACCTTGTCGGAGACAAGGACGAAGACCTCGCCGAGAGCTCGTAGCACAAAGTTTTTATAATTATAGCAAAACCACAAAACTATTGTAGCAAAAAAATTGATAATTGCAGCTTCGTAGCAACAAAAAAATTCCAGCCAGATCCTCTCACGAAACTTATGAGCAAAAAAGCAGAACAATTGTAGCAAAACACTTCCTCTTGTGATGCAAATCAACCCAACATATGGTGCAAAACAAATGTGGTATTGGAGCATCAGCGTCGGCGGAGCAAAGCCAGGGGAGGAACAGCATCGGTGTCCCGCCTTTGTTGCTCCGGCGTCATGCCTTTGCAGCACCGGAGCCCTGCCTTTGTAGCACCGCCGTCCTGACTTTGTAGCTCCGGTAGCACCACCGTCGTGCCATGGCAGCACCGCCGCCTTCCCCTGCATCTCCGTCGCCCGCCCCTTGCAGCTCGGGTGCCTGCCCTCTGTAGCTCCGGCGCCTGCCCTCTGCAGCTTCTGCTCCTGCTGTCCGCGACGCAGCGGCAATGGGACTCGCCGCAGCGGCTTCTATACGCGCGCGGCTGAGGAGTAAGGGCGGGGACGGCGCAAGCCGGCGGAGGTGCATCACGGGGGCGGTGGACGAGCAGCACGGCGCGGACCTGATTGAAGGTGGCGCGGCGCGGGGGGGGGGGGGGGGCAGCCACCGGCACGGCGGCGGGCCAAAACGGCGACGCGGGCCGGCGGGAGGTGGAGGCCGGGGACGGCGCAAGCCGGCGGAGGAGCAGCACTGCGCGGATCTGCTCCAAGGTGGCGCAGCGCGGGGTGGGGGGCGGCCACCGGCGCGGCGGCGGGCTACACGGCGACGCTGGCCGGCGGGAGGTGGAGGTAGAGGTGCAGTGGGGCGTTGGGGATTTGGATGAGGTCGTAGTCGAACATAACAGAGAAGAAAGCGAGGAGGAAACGAGTGGAGGAGAGAAGAGATAAGGTAGGCCCCACGCGGACGCGTGGCGCGGGTGAAGGGGGAGGACGCGTCGCGTTCCATCCCCCGGGGGAATACAAGTGTTTTCCTATAAAAAATTCAGGAAAATAATCAATACGTAAATAGTGTTAAACTCTACCGGCGTGCTAAATCTCAATTCAAAATTCGTTATGTTTTAGGCTACACAAAAATGAAAAATCTACCAAATTTCAAGTTTTGAAAATGTGCATTGTTCACCGCACACAGATCCACACATTTGTCTTTTTTGTCTAAATAGATTAGTTTTTTTCACACTAGTAGAGGTTATCATTATCTGCATCTACAGTTTTTTCTGATTTTTCTAAAAATTGCAAATTTCATTTTTTTCAAAAAGAGCTCCCTGAAGTTCGGGAGCCATTTGTCCACACTCATAGTATACGTGCAATATTTTAGTGCAATGGTAACTGCAAGTATTTTTCCTTCATATTTTGAACAACATACTCGATCGAAAGTACAAGTTTGCAAATATTTCGGGATTGTGTATTTTGAAATCCTTTGTTTCTTTGTTATAAATTCCCGCATTATTTGCGAGCTAAATCGACCCACTGAAACAAGTATCCAGTTTTTACCATGACGCCATACAGATGATAACAAAGATATACAATCTAATTGTTCCTTTACTTATTCGTCTCCTAACCTCGCAAGGATCTCGAGTCAGTAGTGTGGGTGGGAAGGTGGATCGTCGAGCTTTTGGGTAGATGGGGTGGTACGTAACCGCGAGGGAGGAAAATATGTGGCTAGACGAGGGTAAAGAGGGATTTCATGGCTAGAGAGGATGCGGCCATCTCTTCCTCCCGACGGGATTTTAGACACGCCCAAAAGAGCAAGTCAGCACAAGGGGGTTGCTCGAGGAGGAGAGGGGCAAGCGACGTATGTCGTGCAGTAGTGGGGTGCAAACTGTGGGTGGAGCAACATAGTGCCCCGGCATAATACGCGACCACTTGATACGTCCTAAACTTATATATAATTTTATATTGATTCATGCTATTATTATATCATTCTTACATTTTTTTACTATGGTTTCATATCATTTAACATTATTTTATGTACTAACATGTTAACCCAGTGAACAAAGCCAGTTGTTTTTTCTTCATGGTTTTGCTTCATAGAAAATTAGTATTTATGGGGGCACAAAAATATCAGCAAAAGTCTCAAAACTATATTTCTTCGGGAAGAAAGCAGGCGTGGCCCCGGCTAGCGGTTAGGGGGAAGCGGTGATGGCCCACCGCGTCTGAGCCTCGTAGCTCCCGTCCACCCCCTCTCGACGCCCATATCATTCCCTCAAAGTAAAACCAAATAGGTGGAGTTAATTTTGGAGAGAATCCATCGAATTACCGTTCTACAAGCCTGTCCCGGCACTCTATAGGAAGGGGGCTCCATTGTCGGTGTCTTCTTCGTCATCCTTGCTTCCTCCATGTTTATGTGTGAGTAGTTTCCCTTGGACTATGGGTTCATAGCACTAGCTATACGACATCATCTCTCCCATGTTTTTCGTTACAATGGTCTCATGAGCTGCCTGACATGATTGAGATCCATCTGATGTAATAGTTGTTATGTTTGTTGGGATATGATGAATTATCACTTTATGATCAGAATTATTCATGAATTTTATTCAGATCATTTATTTCTTTGTGCAAATGGCTTTTTAAGCTCTTGACGGAGGAAGGAGTCTGGCGGGAGCTTATTGTTAATATGTACTTGCAATCTAAATCTTTATCCCAAGTTAAAGTTCAACCCTATGATTCCCCTTTCTGGAAAGGCCTCATGAAGGTAAAAGATGAATTCTTTGATCGTGGATCTTTTATTGTTGGAAATGGGGAGAGCACCCGTTTTTGGGAGGACAAATGGCTAGGGGATAAGCCCCTATCTCTTCAATATCCCTCCCTTTTTATTATTGTCTAGAGAAAAAATGTTTCGGTGGCAGCAGTTTTGGCATAGGCTCCTCCAGTTAACTTAGGTTTCAGGAGAGCTTTAACTGGGAACTGGTGGGACAGATGGTTACACCTAGTTAACCGGTTGATGGAAGTGCAATTAACTGACCATCCTGATGTATTTAAGTGGGGATTAACTACATCAGGAAAATTCACGGTCAAATCTTTATACCTAGATTATTTGAGTGATAACACTAGGTTCCTCCGAAGATATATTTGGAAAATGAAAGTGCCACTAAAAATAAAGATTTTCATGTGGTTTCTTTACCGTAAAGAAATTCTTACAAAAGATAATTTAGCTAAACGCAATTGGAATGGATGTGAAAAGTGTTGTTTTTGTGATCAAAAGGAGACGATTCAACATTTGTTCATATCTTGTCCACTAGCTAAGATGGTTTGGCGTATTGTGTTCATGGCGCTTAATATTTATCCCCCAAAAAATATTGCAAATATGTTCGGTAGCTAGTTAAGGGGCGCAGATAAAAAAGATAAAAGTACAAATCCGAGTGGGTGTCTGTGCTTTACTCTGGGCCATTTGGAACATACGCAATGATGTTATTTTTAACAATGCAAAACATACTTCTTTCATGCAAGTTATTCCACTGGCTGTTCATTGGATCAGTACGTGGTCTTACCTACAGCCAACGGACAGGTGAGCCACTCTGGATACCGGGTGCAACCGGCTAATCTTGGTGGCACGGGAGCTATATACCCAGTGTAGTTGGCGTTTTGATCTGAGAATAACATGTCGATGCAGTGTCATACCATGTTGTCTTTACTTTTTAGATGGTTGATTCATATTTCAACCCTGAGTGACCCATGATGTAATCCTTTGTAATACTTTGAATCATAATAAATTAATAAAGATCAACCGCATGCATCAATCGATGCAGAGGCTGAGACTGCCCCTTTTCGGAAAAAAAATTATTTCTTTGTTGCATGATTTTGTAATCTTTTATGCTTTTTGATTTATTTTTCTATGAATTACTCACTCAGTTCCAAATTAGATGTCTTCCATTTGTCCACATGCGGATGTATCTATACTTGTAATGTCTAGATACATCCGCATGTGGACAAATGGAAGACATCTAATTTGGAACGGAGGGAGTACATCTTAAAGTAGCAGTATGTTGAGAAACTATATATTTGGAGACGTGAGTGAGAGAATACCTCTCCTGATTATACGGATAGAAGCATATAAGAACGAAGGGGGATTAATACATCATACTATAGTTGAGTCCTCTCCCACATATATATTTTTAAATGGAGTTGTGTGTGATAGAGGATTCAACCTGGCACTTGTCTATAGCCAGCGACATAAAGAGACAAGACATGTATTGTGTTGTTACTACTCTTTTTTTAGAAAAGGCCCAAGACCATGTATTAACTTAAACCAGCCCTTACAAGAATATCCATACAAGAGTATAAATTACAAACAAGTTTTGAAAAGAATAAAACATCGCTCAGCGCTCCGAGAGCAAACCTAGTTGCCTCCTTTAAATATCCGGCGCCGGAACAACCTTTAAAATCCAAGAAGCATCGGTCAGAAAGTCGTGGATGTAGACCAAAACTCCAGAATACGTCGGCGATCACAATATTAAAATATCATCGCCCTCGAGAAGTTAGCACTGAGAAGCGCCAGTAGATACTCTCAACTCTTTCTAGACAGAGATGGGTACACAAAACTCGCAAGATCCCCGACGAAGTTGTAACTGTCTGAGCTTCATCAACGGAGATGGAACTTGAGAACAAAAATATTTCGCGACATCATCCCCTCCACGATATGTCCTCACTCTAAACAAACGCTAAACACGCCAAATCTAGTGCTGACGATGGACAACATCCTCTTACTTGTCGACGCTCCTCTGAGGAAGGGCTTCCACATGAGAAAATCCGAGGGACCATTATTTTGATCACTGCCGATGCCCCAACTACACCGGGTACATAGATCTGGGGTTCCTTCACCCTTCCGCCGTCATAACGGCCGATGAGAAACCTGCGGCCACGCCGACTGGTCGAAGGGAAGAGGAACCGCCTCTTGATCGCCTACTACCTTTTTATGAGTCCAGGGCACCAATTGCTCAAAGATCTCTTTAGAGATGGATGTGCATACGCACTACTCCATATATTATGACCTACTCCCTCCGTTTTTTTAATATAAAATGTTTTAGAAATTGTCCACATTCACATGTATATAAATATATCTAGACATATGCTAATGTGTATGTTTGCTCATTTTACTATTAATCTAGACAACATGTGTGTAACACGTAAAACACCATATATTAAGAAACGGAGGAAGTACGTACACATGGACATCGTCATGCACTTATCATCACGTGTTGAAAGTCCATCTGCTACATATTCTAAGGATAAATACCTCATGCACAAATATCTCCATCCGCACATCGTGAAAAGAGAGTTTGGAGTGGGAAGAATTTTGATTAACTAAATGGAGACTAGCAGGAGTAGTACTAATCGCAGTTAGAGGCTTGGAGCTCACATGTGTTGGTGTGGAGACCGGAGACGATGAGGTTGGAAGTGGGCACTCGGCCTCACGCTGCCAAAGCGCACGCCGCGTCCTAAAACACGTGGGGTCTCCAGCGGTAGTGATCCGAATGGAGTCCATCCATGATCCATGGACCCCGGAACTCAAAGGATAGATCACCGTGCCACATCACCATGGGCCGGTCAGCATATCGAGTCATCCTCTTTTTATCTGATCATAAGACAAATAAAAAAGGTCCAAGCAGCTCGAGAAACAAGGGCACGCGACGATTAGTGTTTATCCGAAATCCATCTCTAGCGGCCATTCGATCGTCCAGCGTACATACTGTCAGATGTAAACAAAAAACTTTCAAAAAAAAGAGGCGTGTCCCATAGGATGACTCAAAAGTTTAGTACTCCCTCCGTCATGAAAGGATATACATACATGTAAATTTAGACAAACTTGAAACATCCTTTTATGAATGAAGGGAGCAGTATAACTTATTTAGGTGGACAAATTTTTTTTTTTTTTGAAAGGGAGTTCGTGTACAAGATCATACAGAGGAAGAACACACACGCACGAACACGGGCACAGGCCACTCCACACACGGCGACCATGGCACCACCAGGCTCACCTCGCTCCGAAGCAAGCAGCGCAGCCAACCTTGTTGAGATGCCGCAGAAGCCATCCGACGCAGGCGCCGGAATCTTGACGCTGAACGAGCATCGGCGCCGAGCCGCCGCCAGACCACCATCGCCACCTCACGCCGGAGACGAGGATGACGGCTCCACCCATCTTCCGCAGGGCCCACCAAGATCGCCGACGAAGGAGAGCACCGCACCTGCAAACTCCCAGCGGTTTTAAGCAAAAGCACCACCTCGCACGCCGGCGAGGGAAGAAGGACCCCTAGAACCAGAGCCGCCACCGCCACCACGGACGCCGGCTCGAGGGGAGACACGCCGCGGCTCCGGAGAGCAGCAGACACGCCAGAGACGGCAGATCCGCCCAGGGCCTCCACCGGAGAACCGAGGACAGAGGAGAAGACCGCCGCCTCCAAAAGCTTCTCCGACCGCGCCGCCATCTCCATAGCGCCGCCGGCAAGCAACCCACGCACACCTAAACTATGTACATGCCGGGATCCGTCGATTCCCCGTCCTCCCGCCGCCGGAGCGGCCGCGGAGGGCGAGGGATCGAGCGGATCGCCGGCGGCGAGCTGGTCCGCACGGGTTCGCCCAAAAATCGCCCTTGTTCACTGTAGGTGGGGAACGAAGGAGAGGTCCAGGTGTTTGCTTTGGTCTTTATTTAGGTGGACAATTTCTTCCAATAACTATAGAAATTGATACGATGATCTACGATGGATTGACGCCGGCGTCGTCCACATAGGTAGGTGAGGCCAGAAGAGATGTATGTGTTAAGATATGTTTCTTGACACGACAGTTCGTGTCTGGTAATCTCTCTATGATAAAAATGTTTCTCTCTCAGGTAGTTTGCTCCGTTCTTGGTACATATTGAAGTGTTGAAAATCGAGATTTCTTTATAGAGATAATTTCTTTATATAGATATCTTCTTTACGATACTTCTCTCGTAGACCTACAAAGTCTTCGAAACACCCTATTACCCCGCTATATATTAATAAAGTCACACAACAAATGATATTGGTGTTGCTATACGTACAACAATTTGCGTCTGATTCCTGTATGATCCTACGTGGCAGCGGCCTTGTGTGACGTGGGCAACGAGCGGTTCTAGCTTGGGGTTGGGCTGAGACTTGGGATCGGATCGGCTCTCATGTTTGTAGGCCCCACCTCTCAAATAACACATTTTTACATTTTTCTTTATCCCTTTTGCTCATGCCTGGACGGAGTGTTCTACTAGGCTAGAAGTCATTGCTACACGGACACCTGTAGGAGGATTTCACCAGTGTGCGCTCTATGAGAGGCACGTTTAGTAAGGCGACAAGCTTTGAGATATACACGAGACATAGGTAGCGGTCGGCGGTTGTCGGGGGCGAGCTAGACCTGCTCGTGCTCGAGGGTGGACACATGGTTGGATGTTCTCCAGGGACAGGGAGAAGTTCCCCCCACCCCTTCGTTGCGGTGGTTGGTGGCGTTAGGCTTCATGTGAGAGACGACCCAGGATGGCGGGCCACACAGATTGGCTCCTTGGCGAGCAGCGTGGTAGCAGCTGTTGGCATTGTGCTTTAGCCATGTGGGTCGCGAGGTGTGTTGTGACGGGTGGTCTTGGCAAAGGTTTCACCGAGTATCGGCCTAGCCTTGATCTAGATATTGTGTCCCTGGTGTGTTGTGATAGGGTCCTCGTCGGGTGTTGGCTCCTCAGCGTTGGTGGCTATACATGTGGGTGTCGCGTTTCTCTTAAGCCGCTTTGACCCTTCCCCTACTTCCCGACACTCGGAGTGAAAACCTTTGTCTACCTCGACTGGATGCGGTGGCGACAACACTTCACTTCGTGGCCCTCTTTAGGGTGTCGTCGTTTAGTGTGGATGTCTTTCGGTGTAGCGCTCCGACCCCGGTACTATACAAAGATGCTGTGTGTCACTGGTTATGCGATACAACCGAAGGTTACTGGGCACACCTCTCCCAGGCCAGAACCTGTGGCAGGCGTTGCTCGGAATTGATCATCGGCAACACAACACCTCGATTGATGCCATAACACAGGCACAACTATCAAAATATAATAGAGAGATCAAGACTGCAGAACAACTGGCACATCACAGACTCTACGATTCAAAATAATATTACATAACTTGTTTTACAGTACTTAGTAATATTACAAACAGAGGTCACATGACCCAACATTACATCAGACAACGAAAGCAAATGTGTTGCTATACAACAAGTCTGCAAAAGGCCTAAGAGGCTAAAAGTAAGCAACGCAGCCAAACCCAACCTACACGTTCCAGGCTGCTACCTGGGAACCCCAAACTACTCGTCGACGTCAACGTAGAAACCAGCGTCGGAGTGAGGGTCTTCACCTGAACCAAAATATGCAAACATGAGCACCGAAGGTACTCAACAAGACTTAATTAACCTATTATATATCTGCCTGTTCATAGAGTATGTATGAAGGTTGATTTGCATAAAGCCATCTTTAGTTTCAAATAGAGGGAGGAAGAATCTCGTATCAACAGTAGACTTTTAAAAGGGGATAAGAGAGTCTTTCCAACTATTGTAATCATATTGTAACCACCAGCTCATCAACATCACCTATCAACCAGGGTCACCCCCTCGTCAACCTCGAGGATGTACCCTTCATTCCTTGTCAACAGATTTTACGTTCAAGTTCAAGTTCTCTATGATCACAGAATCCATTCCTAAGTAGTCCGTAACCGTGGACACGGCTTTTCGAAAAGATTAAACCCTGCAGGGGTGTACAATGTTTACCACACGTACCAACCGACTCTTAATGCCAAGCTATTGACACACTTCCAATGATGTGCCGGCAGAGGGTGGTTGACCACGACCTTTACCTTAGTTGATTATATCCCATGGGTCATCCATAACAGGGAACAGCCGCCATTACGCGAGATGGCCACCTCGTGACGGTCCCCGTTACTCTGTCACAGGAATCAAGATCCGTGTTCGTCCATCACTGGATCCCTGCCAGGCCCTATCTTTTCTCAAACATTTCTGACCCACACGCAAATGGAAAACCAAACTACGTGTCCCATGGGTACAACCAACCAAGTTAGTTAGTCGAGCAGGGTGTTAGGCCCGCGTGTGGATGCACGCTCAGTCTTGGTTCAAGAGGCGAGAACTCAGGTCTTAAGGCGGCGAGAACGAGACAACCCACCACAGACCCCTGTGGCCTCTCATCCATACCTTTTAGTCAATTTACCTGCTCACATCCTTTTCCACGATATCCTGATATATTAAGTTCATTCGCAGCTCTGATTCACCAACCGGGTGGAGCAGAGATAAACAACTATGCATGGCTAAGCGGATATAATGCTTTGGCGATCTACACATATCAAAACTATGGCTGCTAGGAATAATGGATGCGGATATCTGGGTGATGCAAATATATAGGAGACTTCTATATAAAGACCAAAATACATTGGAATCGTATGCAAATACAAGAGTGAAACACTTCAAAATCATATATGGGCAGATAAGAGGTTATGCTTGCCTTGCTCGTCGGGGGTCGGATCTTGTTCTTCGAATAAAGAGGGGTCAACCTCCGAACTGCGATCTACCGAGAAGAACAAATACCGGCAAAAAGACAACAATCAATACATGGCATTGATGCAATGCGCAATATGTATGCATGATCAATTTTATGCATTGACATGGACCTCTAAACAATGTTTGAAATGTTATTTGAAGTCAAATTGCAAATATGAGCATTTATTTAATTTAACTCCATAATTAAAGAAAATGCATTTAGATCATTTCCAAATATTTACCAAATTCAAATGTTCCAAAATGTTTGTATTTTGACATAAACAGATTGGATTTATTTTCTCAGCATTTTGATATATTATTCATATTTTTCTAATAAACAGATTAAAAGATATTGATTTTACAATTTTAATCAATTTCTGGAATTTGTCAAATTGCCTTGGGCCCACCTGTCAGGAATTTAACATTTTCTAAAATCATTTACAAAAAGATTAAAAACCTGACACTGGGTCCCACATGTCACAGACACAGGAGCACCCACGGCGGCTCTGCTCCGGCGAGCCTCGCCGGAGGAGGGCGAGCTAGCTCGCGCGGCTGTACGAATTGCACGCGCACGGGCACGGGGAACCATTCGGTGGCGGCGCCGTGACCAAATGGTCACCGGAGCATCGCCGGCGACGATGGTTCGCGGCGGACAGCGGCGGACGGCGGTGCGGCGACGATACGGGACACAATCGAAGGAGGGGAGGGGTCCTTCCGGACCGTATGCTCACCACGAACACGATAGAATGGTCGGAGAAGCCGGAAGAGGTCGGAGGTGACCGGAGCAAGCTCGACGAGCGGCGGCCGGCCGCGAGGAAGATGATTGCAATTCGCCGGACTCAGGCCATCCCGGCTCGTGTGACTCGTGGAGGAGCAAGAGGAAGTCCAGGCGCAGCTCCAGGTGGCCTTGGTTCATCCTGGGGAGGCCGGAATCGACGGCGCGGCGGCGGCGGCCGTGAGACTAGGTTTTCCTCTAGAGCGGAACAGAGAGCACGGGGAAGAGAAGGAAGAGCACGGTGAGAGAGAGAGATGCGGCCGTCTCTTTGCCCTTATCCTCGCAAGCGACCAAGCAGGCAGGAGGTGGACGTGCGAGGACGGCGGCGTCGACACGCAGGAGCTTCTCTGCTCGGGAGGAAGAAGACAAAGACAGTTTTGCAAAAAGGTCCCTAAAGTTTTGGAAAATTACAAATAAGTCCTTGGTGTTAATAAAATAGAAACTTCTATGAATTTTTAGGGGCATTTAGAGTAGTCAATAAATTACCCAAAAATTCATGTAGGCTTCTAATATTGTAGAGAAGCCCCACATATTTTTGTTTTGAATTTTTGGAACTTTTGGACCACAATTAAAAATAGAGCAAGTTCTAGGTCTTTTTAATTATTTCTTCTTTAATTTAATTACAAAATTTATTAATGCAAAGATTAATAAATGAAATGACATGATTGCACAACTTAACACTTTATTACAAACTTGGGATGTTACAAGTCTACCCCCCTTACAAGAATCTCGTCCCGAGATTCCTAGGTTTTAGAAAAGAAGTCAGGATACTCAGATCGTAAACGATCTTCTCGTTCCCAGGTTGCTTCAGCTTCAGAATGATGAGACCATTGAACTTTGAGAAACTTGATAGTTTGATGACGGATTTTACGTTCAGCTTCATCAAGAATGCGAACAGGATATTCTCGATAGGTGAGATCTTCCTGAAGATCAAGGGCTTCATGATCAACAACCCGCATCGGATCCTTGAAGCAACGCTTGAGTTGAGACACATGAAAGACATCATGGACATCCGGAAACTTGGAAGGCAACTCCAGCTTATAGGAAACTTCACCTCGTTTAGCAAGGATAGGGAAAGGTCCAACATAACGAGGAGCCAATTTGCCTTTGATACCGAAACGATGAACACCTTTCAGAGGTGTAACTCGAAGGTAGGCTTTGTCACCAATTTCATAATGAACATCCTGATGATGGCGATCATAGTAACTCTTCTGACGAGACTGAGCTGTCTTCAGACGTTCACGAATGATTCTAACTTGGTCTTCTGCTTCTTTGATTATATCTGGTCCAAAGAGTGATCTCTCACCAGTTTCTGACCAGTTCAAAGGTGTACGACATTTCTTGCCATACAGGGCTTCGAAGGGTGCCATACCCAAACTAGATTGGAAACTATTGTTGTAGGAGAATTCAGCGAAGGGAAGACACTTCTCCCAATTCTTACCGAAAGATATAACACAAGCCCTTAGCATGTCTTCAAGAATTTGATTCACTCGTTCAGTCTGACCATCGGTTTGAGGATGATAAGCAGTGCTGAAGGACAGACGAGTTCCCATAGATTGGTGGAAACTTGCCCAAAACTTGGAAGTAAACAAACTTCCCCGATCAGAGATTATCTTTTTGTGAACACCATGAAGTGAGACTATTCGGGAGACATACAGATCTGCCAGTTAACTAGCGGTGATGTCTTCTCGGATAGGAAGTGAGCAACTTTGGAGAGACGATCAACAATTACCCATATCGCAGTGTTTCCCTTTTGAGTCTTGGGAAGAGAAGTAATGAAATCCATGCTAACTTCATCCCATTTCCACACAGGAATAGACAAAGGTTGAAGAACACCAGCTGGTCTTTGATGTTCAGCTTTTACATGACGACAAACGTCGCATTCAGCAACGAACTGAGCGATATCTCGCTTCATTCGGGTCCACCAGAATCTTTGCCGGAGATCCCGATACATTTTTGTGCTACCAGGATGGATAGAAAGAGGTGTTTCATGAGCCTCTTAAAGGATTAGTCTTCTCAGACTTTGTTTCTTCGGCACGACTAGGCGACTGCCAAAGTGAACGGTGCCTTGATTATCAATAGAAAAACATTTAGCAACTCCGCTAGCAACGTTCTTCTTGATCTTGGCAATACCAACATCTCGCTTTTGGGCAACTCTGATTTGGTCTTCAAGAGAAGGTTTCACTTCTAGATTAGCCAAATAACCAGATGGAACAATCTCAAGATTAAACTTGGACAACTCTTCATAAAGAGAGGGTTGGTGCTGTTGTACCATCAAGTTGTTGCAATAGGACTTCCGACTTAGCGCGTCAGCAACGACGTTGGCTTTGCCGGGTTGATAATTGAGACCTAGGTCAAAGTCTTTGATTGTTTCCAACCATCGTCTCTGTCGAAGGTTTAACTCTGGTTGGGTGAAGAGATATTTCAGACTTTGATGATCCGAGTACAATTCACAATGGCTACCAAGAAGGTAAGGACGCCATTGTTTCAAAGCATAGATGACAGCTGCTAGCTCTAGATCATGGGTTGGATAGTTAAGCTCATGCGGTTTCAACTGTCGAGAAGCATAAGCCACCACATGACCTTCTTGCATTAGCACACAACCAAGACCTTGATGCGAAGCATCGCAAAAGATTACAAAGTCCTTGGTAGTGTCTGGAAGAACAAGCACTGGAGCGGTAGTCAGTTTGGTTTTCAAGGTTTGGAAACTTTCCTCAGCCTTTTCTGACCACTCGAACTTTTTATCTTTCTTCAGAAGATCAGTCATTGGTTTAGCGATCTTGGAGAAACTCTCAATGAACCGACGGTAGTAACCCGCCATTCCAAGGAAACTCCTAACCTCCTTGACTGATTTAGGTGCTTCCCACTTCAGAATAGTTTGAACCTTGTCCGGAATAACTGAAACACCTTCAGCAGACACAACGTGTCCTAGGAATATCAGCTCTTTCAACCAGAACTCACATTTGGAAAACTTGGCATGAAGACGATGCTCACGGAGTTTTGTCAATACCAAACGTAGATGTTCGGCATGTTCTTCTTCGGTTTTTGAGTAGATAAGAATATCGTCGATGTGGACCACGACAAACTTGTCAAGATACTCCATAAACACTGAGTTCATGAGACGCATGAACGTAGCTGGAGCATTTGTAAGGCCAAAGGACATCACTTTATACTCGTAAAGACCATAACGAGTAACAAAAGCCGTTTTGGGAATGTCCTCCTTTCTGATCTTTATCTGATGGTACCCTGATCGCAGGTCCATCTTGGAGAACACTGTTGCACCAGCTAACTGATCAAACAGATCATTGATCCGTGGAAGAGGATACTTGTTTTTAATGGTCATTGCGTTCAGCGGCCGATAATCGACAACCAGTCGCGGAACATTGGTATCCCGCTTCTTAACAAAGATCCGCAGGAGCAAGAAGGAAAAGTTATCTATTCCCTACAACTAAAGTGTCACAAGTTTTAGTTGATTATGCACTAAACAAGTTTAGAGAACAAGATGGTTGGTTTGATGGATGTAAAAGTGTCCCAATCATCTTCTTTGCAAGAGGACAAGACAAAGGTAGTAGCAAGTGAGAAAGCCCAATCCTCTATGTAGCAAGAGGACAAGATCAAGTGTGAGTTTCTTATAGGAACAATGGCCATGGTTCATGGGTTCACTTAATCCTCTCTCTCTCTCATCTACGGTGATCATCATGTTATAGATAAAGTACACACAATTGTCATGTTTTAATGGTAGCTTTTTATGACGGCTATATGTCCTAAAACACATAGTTGAAAGAAATACTCATTTGTGTTGCTAGGTCACCCCTCGTAAGGCTAGCGTGGTTTCTCTCACTCCCACATCATACTCTTTCTTTTTACCCCCAGATAAAGGACGTTGGGCGGTACTGTGTCACTCAATACCTATGCCGTGTCACATCGGCCATCCCGTACCCACATACATCATACTTCAAAGTATGACAAATCACAAAAGCTCCAACACAACGGTAAATGCATAACAAATCATCTCACACCACAATATTCACCACAAAGGTATTACATAGATGACCGTAATCATGTTCAGCAGCTCATACGGTACTAATTAGTGAAGCTCAAGAGAGAGGAGAGATACAAAAGTTACCACCACAAACCCTAGTCCAGGGGGTGGACTACTCCCCCTTCATCATGGTGATGATGGTGGAGAAGTTCTTGCTGTAGATGTTGATGATGAACACGCCGGAGGGGGGTGGAGCCCTTCGGAGGTGATTCCGGCGGCGTTTCCCCCCTCCGATCTTCTCCGGCGGCAGCCTTCTGACTCTCTGTTTCGGTGTTCTGTGTTTTTCTGCCGCCTCCTTTCGCGAAACGCCAGGGGACCTTTTTTATAGGCGTTTTTAGGTCAAGACGGAGTCGGTGGACGAAAGATCGACGGCCACGGAGCTCCGAGGGGGGAAAAGAGTTGGGCCCACGCGGCCAGGTATTTTAGGCCGCGTGGGACCCTCCCATTTCCAGCCTGTTGGGCTTCTGGTCTTCAATTTAAGCCCATTGCGTTCGTCTCGAAAATTCTGAACCGTGCTCTTTGGCCTTGCCCTTTTTGGAGTCCCGCATCTCCCGGAAAGTCTGAAACACTAAAAAAGACGTTTTCTGGAAAAACAGGGTTAATTCCAAATAAATGGGAAAACTATGAAATATTCCCAAAATCATTATAAAACATTGATATAACCCTTATATGATGCAAATATGATTGGAATATAAGCAATTAAAGTGCAAAGTTCATGTATGCATTTTACATGCATCACTTGCTCCATAGTGAGGGACTGATTATGCAGTTCCTGGAAAGTTTGGAACTTGAAGGGAATCATCTCATAACGGAGTTGAGGATTAAGTCCCTTGCGGAACAGATCCTGCTTATCAGCATCATTGGTCACGTCCCTCGGAGCATAACGAGCAAGACGAGTGAACTCCTGGCCGTAAGCTTCAACGTTCATCCGTCCTTGTGTCAGCTCAAGAAATTCCTTCCTTTTGCGGTCCATAACAGCTTCGGGAATATAAGCAGCTCGGAAAGCAGTGCGGAACTCTTCCCAAGTGACCACATGTTCCGGGGCAAACAATGCCAGATAGCCTTCCCACCAAGCACCAGCTGCACCCTCCAGCATGTAGGTAGCAAAGTTCACACGCTCTGCATCTGGAACATGGAGTGCACCAAACTTGCACTCGATGGTGCGCAGCCAATTATCAGCATCAAGAGGTTCCTTAGCCTCCCAGAAGACAGGAGGTTGAGCCTTCAGAAAATCCCCGAGGGTGGCACAGTTGTTGGCACGACGGGCAGTGTTCTGCACCATCTGCTCGAGGAGACGTTCATTTCTCAGGCGGTTGGTCTCGATGTTCTGAAGAACCTGCGCCATTGTGGGAGGTGGCGGCAGTTCTTCCTCAGGAGGATTACGACCACCACGGCCAGCAGAACCTCGGGTACCACTAGCCATCCTGAGTAAAAAGGAACATGAATCATGAACAACACATTCATGGAAAAAGATACAACGGAGTGATAACATGATGAATCAAGAAAACATGACAAATGACATCATGTAGATTAAACAAGACATGTGATTATCAAAAGATCACACTATTTGATATGGAACATCTGAGATATGATAAAATCGATGATTTAGATCAAATGAGTAAATTTGAAACTCTGAGAACTTTAGCAACCTGACACAGAGTACTAGGAAAAACACCCAACGAGTTTGATCCTAGATTTGAAGTTAACAGACGAGCAAATAAAACCTTCGCAATCAAATAAGCTAAGGTAACTCAGAGTTCAGAGCGATCCCAGGTAAGGAGTAAAAAGAATCCTAATGAGATTTTCACAACTCATTTTTAGGTTCAAAAATATTTTTCACAATCTCTAAACTCAACATCGACCAATAGTAAGGGTTTCCTACAGGCAGTCCTGCTCTGATACCAAAACTTGTAGCGCCCCGACCCCGGTACTATACAAAGATGCTGTGTGTCACTGGTTATGCGATACAACCGAAGGTTACTGGGCACACCTCTCCCAGGTCAGAACCTCTGGCAGGCGTTTCTCGGAATTGATCATCGGCAACACAACACCTCGATTGATGCCATAACACAGGCACAACTATCAAAGTATAATAGAGAGATCAAGACTGCAGAACAACTGGCACATCACAGACTCTACGATTCAAAGTAATATTACATAACTTGTTTTACAGTACTTAGTAATATTACAAACAGAGGTCACATGACCCAACATTACATCAGACAACGAAAGCAAATGTGTTGCTATACAACAAGTCTGCAAAAGGCCTAAGAGGCCAAAAGTAAGCAACGCAGCCAAACCCAACCTACACGTTCCAGGCTGCTACCTGGGAACCCCAAACAACTCGTCGACGTCAACGTAGAAACCAGCGTCGGAGTGAGGGTCTTCACCTGAACCAAAAATGCAAACATGAGCACCGAAGGTACTCAACATGACTTAATTAACCTATTATATATCTGTCTGTTCATAGAGTATGTATGAAGGTTGATTTGCATAAAGCCATCTTTAGTTCCAAATAGAGGGAGGAAGAATCTTGTATCAACAGTAGACTTTTAAAAGGAGATAAGAGAGTCTTTCCAACTATTGTAATCATATTGTAACCACCAGCTCATCAACATCACCTATCAACCAGGGTCACCCCCTCGTCAACCTCGAGGAAGTACCCTTCATTCCTTGTCAACGATTTTACGTTCAAGTTCAAGTTCTCTATGATCACAGAATCCATTCCCAAGTCGTCTGTAACCGTGGACACGGCTTTTCGAAAAGATTAAACACTGCAGGGGTGTACAATGTTTACCACACGTACCAACCGACTCTTAATGCCAAGCTATTGACACACTTCCGATGATGTGCCGGCAGAGGGTGGTTGACCACGACCTTTACCTTAGTTGATTATATCCCATGGGTCATCCATAACAGGGACAGCCGCCATTACGCGAGATGGCCACCTCGTGACGGTCCCCGTTACTCTGTCACAGGAATCAAGATCGTGTTCGTCCATCACTGGATCCCTGCCAGGCCCTATCTTTTCTCAAACATTTCTGACCCACACGCAAATGGAAAACCAAACTAGTGTCCCATGGGTACAACCAACCAAGTTAGTTGGTCGAGCAGGGTGTTAGGCCCGCGTGTGGATGCACGCTCAGTCTTGGTTCAAGAGGCGAGAACTCAGGTCTTAAGGTGGCGAGAACGAGACAACCCACCACAGACCCCTGTGGCCTCTCATCCATAGCCTTTTAGTCAATTTACCTGCTCACATCCTTTTCCACGATATCCTGATATATTAAGTTCATTCGCAGCTCTGATTCACCAACCGGGTGGAGCAGAGATAAACAACTATGCATGGCTAAGCAGATATAATGCTTTGGCGATCTACACATCAAAACTATGGCTGCTAGGAATAATGGATGCGGATATCTGGGTGATGCAAATATATAGGAGACTTCTATATAAAGACCAAAATACATTGGAATCGTATGCAAATACAAGAGTGAAACACTTCGAAATCATATATGGGCAGATAAGAGGTTATGCTTGCCTTGCTCGTCGGGGGTCGGATCTTGTTCTTCGAATAAAGAGGGGTCAACCTCCGAACCGCGATCTACCGAGAAGAACAAATACCGGCAAAAAGACAACAATCAATACATGGCATTGATGCAATGCGCAATATGTATGCATGATCAATTTGATGCATTGACATGGAGCTCTAAACCATGTTTGAAATGTTATTTGAAGTCAAATTGCAAATATGAGCATTTATTTAATTTAACTCCATAATTAAAGAAAATGCATTTAGATCATTTCCAAATATTTACCAAATTCAAATGTTCCAAAATGTTTGTATTTTGACATAAACAGATTGGATTTAGTTTTCTGAGCATTTTGATATATTATTCATATTTTTCTGATAAACAGATTAAAAGATATTGATTTTACAATTTTAATCAATTTCTGGAATTTGTCAAATTGCCCTGGGCCCACCTGTCAGGAATTTAACATTTTCTAAAATCATTTACAAAAAGATTAAAAACCTGACACTGGGTCCCACATGTCACAGACACAGGAGCACCCACGGCGGCTCTGCTCCGGCGAGCCTCGCCGGAGGAGGGCGAGCTAGCTCGCGTGGCTGTGCGAATTGCATGCGCACGGGCATGGGGAACCATTCGGTGGCGGCGCCGTGACCAAATGGTCACCGGAGCATCGCCGGCGACGATGGTTCGCGGCGGACGGCGGTGCGGCGACGATACGGGACACAATCGAAGGAGGGGAGGGGTCCTTCCGGACCGTATGCTCACCACGAACATGATAGAAGGGTCGGAGAAGCCGGAAGAGGTCGGAGGTGACCGGAGCAAGCTCGACGAGCGGCGGCCGGCCGCGAGGAAGATGATTGCAATTCGCCGGACTCAGGCCATCCCGGCTCGTGTGACTCGTGGAGGAGCAAGAGGAAGTCCAGGCGCAGCTCCAGGTGGCCTTGGTTCGTCCTGGGGAGGCCGGAATCGACGGCGCGGCGGCGGCCGTGCGGCTAGGTTTTCCTCTAGAGTGGAACAGAGAGCACAGGGAAGAGAAGGAAGAGCACGGTGAGTGAGAGAGATGCGGCCGTCTCTTTGCCCTTATCCTCGCAAGCGACCAAGCAGGCAGGAGGTGGACGTGCGAGGACGGCGGCGTCGACACGCAGGAGCTTCTCTGCTCGGGAGGAAGAAGACAAAGACAGTTTTGCAAAAAGGTCCCTGAAGTTTTGGAAAATTACAAATAAGTCCTTGGTGTTAATAAAACAGAAACTTCTATGAATTTTTAGGGGCATTTAGAGTAGTCAATAAATTACCCAAAAATTCATGTAGGCTTCTAATATTGTAGAGAAGCCCCACATATTTTTGTTTTGAATTTTTGGAACTTTTGGACCACAATTAAAAATAGAGCAAGTTCTAGGTCTTTTTAATTATTTCTTCTTTAATTTAATTACAAAATTTATTAATGAAAAGATTAATGCATGAAATGACATGATTACACAACTTAACACTTTATTACAAACTTGGGATGTTACATTCGGGCACGATCGCATTCTCATGTGCTTCTTCTCGGTGACTCGCTGGGGCGTTTAGTTGTGTTTTTTTTTTTGCGAGTGAGGCGTTTAGTTGTGAGTTGTGCATAATTGTGTTTTTTCTATTTTCGGCCAGTTTTGACGCGTCTTTGTATTTGTTCATCTCCTAAGAGCTTCCTCAACCAAACCCTATAAATCCGAGAATAAAGCATTGGCTAATTCTACGGTGGAGATAGACCGGGTATAATCACTTCTGGGTGAACTTGGAGTTATCTTGTTTTGAACATGTTTTTGGTGCTACGTACCTCACAGCTAATCTTGTCTTCGATGTAAGGACCAGGGTCAGGACTTTTTTTGCGGGTACGATCAGGATTTAGTATGATTTTTCAGGACCACAAAAATTCGGAGAAGAAAATGTGCACATAGAAAGAACCGCAATGTGTTGCGCGTGCGCGTATGCATATATGCGAACAATGTGGTTCAGAATTCTATCGCTTTTGGAGATTATTATATAACCGCGACTACGAGAGATGTTTTTTTGAAGAGTGAGACTACGACAGAAGTAATGACAAATAAGCCGAATCATCTGATCGAGACAATCATTTTACTTCGAAGCCAAGCCGCTTGTTTTCGTGAGAACGATAAGCTAGAGCTAATTATAGCACCGCATCGACTAGCTAGATCACTGATCACATGCTTATCAGATGAATGAAGATGGTAAGTATACGTACTAGGGCACCGAAATTCTATCCCTGCAAGAACTTTCTGCCAGATATTCATGTCTTCTTTGGTCATTTTCAGCCTACGTTTCATCTTAGCAAGTACTAGCACGGCTCTGTGTTACTTTGACCGGCGAGACAAAAGGATCTCATTGTCTGCTAGGGTATTTTATACACGAGAAGTACGGCATCTCCTCTCACCTTCTAGGGTATTTTATACATAAGAAGTACGGCACTACATGTAAAATAACATAGAGGAGGTGTAGGTTTCGCTCAGCACAATCGTGACCGGCGGCTTTGCCTCCTATATACTCCCTCCGTTCCACAATATAAGATGTTCTAACTAGCTCACATGTTGGCTAGGTGCAAACTTAAATAAGTGTATATACACATTAAAATATGTCCATATACATCTAGATATATGTGAATATGAACAAAAGCTAAAACATCTTATATCTAGGAACGGAGGGAGTAGAAAAGGGCTAGGTACAGATTACAACAGGTCAATCAGATCAGATTGGCCGAACTAATGACGTATCAATCTAGAATTAGAAGCTAATTGCTAGCCAATAAATCAAGATACTCCTTCTATTTCTAAGACATTTTATAGATTCCAATACGGACTACATACAAAACAAAATGAGTGAATTTATAAACAAAAATATATATATCCAATTACGTAACAGTTATAACATCTCATAAATAATATGGAACGAAGGAAGTACTAAACATGTTACACGTATGTAGATATTGACCAACACTACAGTTAGACCACACTCACACCGTTAATTGGTCAATGACTTTATGGGCAAACGTGCGCTATGTTTTATGCTAAGTGTTTTTTTTCCTTTGTCAAACTATCTATTCTAATGGTTCACAAAAAAACTTATAGCCAAATCTGGTCCCTCCAAGAACGCCAGTCACAATGACTTATTTCAACAAGTAGTCATGTCATTCATTTGGCTTATTTAAAACTGTAAAATGCAAAACCTGATAAGTAATTTGAAATAAGCCATATGAAATGACGTTTTGACAATCTCAGAGGCAGTTCAAAACGTCATTTCATATGGCTTATTCAAATTACTTAGCAGATTTTTACATTTCGTAGTCCTAAACCAATGTGGATAGCGTGAATACTTGTTAAAAACGCCTTTTAGTATGGCGTTTTTTGGGAGGGTCATAGTAGTATTTGGTTAAAAGTTTTTGTATAAACTATTAGTAGTTGAAAGTTTGCCAAAAGGCCATATAAAACAAATTGTACAAATGTGCGGCACGGCAGGAGTGATGTGATTTTCAGCGCTGGTCGATAACTGGGCTTACGTACATGCAGAGTACCTTGCAGCAGCGACAGAGCAAAACAGTTAACTCGTGATGTGCATGCTATATCATAAATTCATAATGTTCCCTCCATCGCGATGACTGACTTGATGTCGTTGCGAAAACGTTGACGAGAAAGAGAGAGACGGACAACAGAACATTTTAGGGGCCAGAGAACAAACAAAAAAAATAGGTAGAGAATAAAATAGCTGCTCTACGAACGTATCACAGTACTCCACAATACGACTGCAGTGGATTTTTCTTAAATTCTAGGGGGCTCTATTGTTTTTTGAAACAGCGATAGTTTGCTCTGTGCTTTTGTTTCCTTTTGCAGCCTTAAATGGGCTGTGTTTGACTGTAATATAAAATTTGGGCCGAGTTTGTGTTAGGGTACTCTACATTTCCGCAACTGTATAATGACAGATTGACAGGACATGTCTTGCTTGAGCATCAGTACGGTGGCCACAGCGGAAAAAAAAAAGTCAGGTGGCCACAGCTCCTACGGCTACGCACCCTGTTTGGCAGGTCATTTCTCCACAGTATTTCCATACTCCACTTTACCAAAATTCAGTACTCTCTCCGTTTCATAATATAAGACTTTATAGATATATCTCAAGTTTGACTAGATACGGAAAGATATGAGTGAATTTACACACTAAAATGTGTCTAAATACATCTACATATGCACGAATTAAGAAAAGTCTAAAAAGTCTTATATTTGGAAACGATGGAGGTAGTATATTTTTGTTTTAGTCAAAGTCACACTTTGTAAAGCTGGACCAAATATGTAAGTATATCAACATCTAAAACATTAAATCAATACTATAAGAACAATCTCCTGCACGGTTGTAGATATCTTCAAATTTTCAACATATTTTGTTAAACTTTACCTTGACTGAAATTAAGATGTACTATACTTGGCAAAGTGGGATTATAAAGGTTGAGCTCGTGATAGTGGGGCCCTCGAAAGACAGCTCCCACGATGTTCCATCCAACTTCTGCATGGTTTTGCTCGATAGACCAATTCCCGTAACTTTCATTCCAACCGTGTACAAAGGACGAATATAAAACATGCACAATTCCCGCTCCACGTCTTTATAGAGAAGCCAAACGGAATATGTCTAAGCAAAACTTCCGTACCACTATCAACAAATAATTTACAAGTAAAAACAAATTATGTAACAACGACCGGTGTACTATCGTCAACAAATAATTTAAGCAAGCGCTCATCTACATCTCTTCAATGGGATCACCACCAGTCCGGCATTGGTAGAGTTTGATTATCCAGTACCGGCGATTCTACAGTCTCCAGCATGCATCGTGATAGCCATCGTCTCGACCATCAGGATGACTTGCTTCTCCAACATCTCTGCAATCACTAGAGCGTATTTTTGGCGGAACTATGGTGGGAAAATAGCGAGACTAAACCATTTCAATAAAATAATCGGGATACAACGAGGTAGAATGGTACAACCACACAAACCAACAATAGAAAGGAGACAATGGAAGGCACAACAAAGACATTCCACGGAAACCACGACAAACACACACCACATAAGGGCGAGGAGTAAAAATGTGGACACAAAGAGGACTATCACCACATTTGCACCATCCGAGGCGTCGAAAGTCATCGATTCGTCTTGCCAACGCGACGGCACCAATGTGTTGCCGCTGCTGTCCAAGGGTAGCGCGCAACTGAGACGACGCCACACCACCTCATGTGTTGCCGGCGGAGTCGAAAGGCTATGCGCAACCAAGACCACCCACAACACTGATCTTTCATCGAAGTGAACAAAAGGCATCACTCACTGAGACCACACCTCAGAGCATCTTCATGAAGCACTCCGTCTGCTAAAAGTTGATGTCAGAACCCGTAGTTTAGGCCCAATTAAATAGGTAGAGTGTAGTATGTGCATTGAATTCAGACATGTGAGTTTCAGGAGATTAAAAACATTTTTTTTATCAAACTTGGCAAAGAGATCGAGGTTTCGCTTGAGTAGACAAGTTAGGTTAAGATTATAGACTTGAGTGCTAGAGTTCGAGATGACCTCTACTAAAGCTTAAGTTTTTGGGCATAATTGAATAATGAATAATAATGATGATAATAATAATAGCAAAAAATATACAAGACATCTCATGAAATTGTCATCACATTTGAATTGATGAATAATATCGGAAATTGAATTTCCAAATAAGAATACTCAATATTGAATAAGTAATTCAATTAGATGAGAGATAAAGTAAATAAATTTTGCAAAAATAAAAATAAAGGAATTCATATCATTATTGAATATGGATTTTATTAACATCATTTATTGGATACAAATCCTGAAAAAAATATTACAAAGAAGAAAGAAAAAGAAATCCTAATCTAGACTTAATCTTCTTCTTCTTTACCTGCAAAATAAACATCGAAGACGAAAGAAATGTTTGTTATGATAAAAATGTTTGGTATCGTAATTGATGTGGCATTGTTAATGTTCTGGATCTAGCTAAAGGACATCAATACCTTATCTTGATCTCCAAACTATGATTCGAGGGATATTATTTCACTTATATAACATTAGGGACATGAGATCATCTTGGGTCAAATGCTTGTAGGTTATTTTGTTGCTACCTCGTATAGTTGCATCATATCATGTCTTAGCACCATAGTTCTTAATATTTTATGTGATTTCCCATGAAAATCCTTTATTTGGGTTATAACTGTTGAAAACACGTACGTTTCAAAAACTGTTGAAAGCACGAAACCCATGTTCTTTCGTGTTTTTGGATTTGAGGAACCTTTTGGAAATCAATGGATCTAATATTTTTGGCACATCAATATTTTGAAAAGATGAGGAGTTTGACATGAAGATGGACGTCATACAAGCCACAATCCGCCAGATGGGAAACTCAACGCCGTCAGCCCCTCCCAGGCGCGTCGAGGGTGATATCTCCCCCTCCCCCCCATCGGATGTCCACTTGCCTCCAATCTTTCGAGCATGCCCTCGTCTTGATCTAAAATCATCTTCTTTTTTTTTTGAAACGGTAAAATCATCTATAGAAGTTCTAGTTTTCACAAATTAACAGAGGAGGCGGCGACACCATCAAAACGGCAGAACACCAGACATAACCCCCTTCCCGACGAATATTTGGAGGGACGACCGTTGTCGGAATCACCCTCATTGCACCTCCGGTCTCTCTATCGGTTTCGCCATCTGTCACATGATAAGAAGAGGGAGTAGTCCACCTATGGATGTGCTATCCTTGCTGATATGTGATGAGTTATGAGATGCAATTCTCTTGTTTTGTTGCAATATGAAACTCAATTGGATGAAATTTATTTGTCCACTCCCCGGTCTTAATCTAAAATCATATATACAAGTTACGGTTTTCGTGAATTAACAGAGGAGGCGACGACACCATCAAAACACCAGACATAATTCCGTTGCCGACGAATATTGAGGGGGGGGGGGGGGGGGGGGGGAGGCTGCTCTGTTGGACTCACCCCCGATTGCACCTCTGGCCTTTCCATCGTTTTCGCAATCGCTGCCACGATAAGAAGGGAGTAGTCCACCTATGGACCATGGGTTTGTGTGCCAGTAGTTTGATATATCTCTTTATGTGCTATCATTGCTGCCCTATGTAATCATGGTACTGCCCTATGGTGGATCATTTGATATGTGATGAGTTATGAGATGCTCTCTTGTTTTGTTGCTACATGAAAATCAATTGGATAAAATTTATAGTCTATACTACTATTAAAAGAGCAAACTTGTGTTGTGCTATGTTGATACATTAAATCTGAGATGTTCATTTGATCAACGATCTAGATCAAATCCCGAAACGGTACGTGCCCTTTTTTTTGTTTTGCACCTCCTCTACCTCTGCTCCAACGCCGCAGGCCTGCAGCTGAGTCCGCAGACGCCGTCCGGAGCGGGTTCGAGATCTTCGCCGTCCGCCTCGCCGCCACGCGCCGTGACCCCGCCACGGCGTTCTCCTTCGTCTGCCGCATGGCTTCCGCCGGAACCCCGCCGCGCCTCCGCAGCTACGGCCCCGCCTTCGTCAATTACTGCGACGCGGGGGACGCCGATGGGGCCGGTGAGGTCGAGGCCCACATGGGCGCTGGAGGGGTCGTGCCCGAGGAGACAGAGCTCGCCGCGGGATGTGCGTCCTCAAGCAGCCCGTCGCAAGGGGCTCTCCGGTCGTCTTCAAGGCGCAGATTGCATCTCCGCCGCGCGCCGGTAGGCACTTTGCTGTCCACCCCTTTGCTCCGACCTAGAAGGCGCCCCAGCTGTCGCTCCATGCATCCTTCGGGAGGACGCCACAGCCCGACGCGAGCTGGCCTCCCGTGCTCCTCTTGCACCAGCGCTGGGCACCATTGAGTCTCCCACCAGTCAACGGAAGATGGCAAGGTATTCATGGTGAACGGCAACAATTATTTTGCTAATAGACCACTCGATTTATTCTCTTGTTAATAATTTCCCTCCTCTCTTACTATCAATTAGATCTGCATGTTGTTCTTTGGGGATTGTATGTTCTTGGTAACTCAGATTAGATGGTGCGCCGGTGAAGCACTCTTACCTTGACCTCATGTAGAACGGACGTACTACCTACAGCAGGATCCCCTTGTCTGCATCAAGGTATAAACTGGATGCTTGTACTTGGATGGGATATATTTTGCCTTGTAGCCATGTTGATGCGTTCTGGATACTTTATGCATGCTCAATGCCTTTCCTTTCATAATATTTTAAATCACTTCACTGTGTTACTACTTGTGCTTCTGAAATTTTGATGGATTGTCGATCAGTTGAGCAGACATGTGTTGCGCTGTTGATGAGAAATCGTGGCAATTGTGTAGTTTTTGCAAGTGCCAGGACTCTAGATACTTTATGCATGCTCAGTGCCTTTCCTTTCATAAGATTTTAAATCACTTAGTTGTGTTACTACTTCTGCTTCTGAAATTTGATGCGTTGTCGATGTTAGATGCTTCCTTGAGTTTGTGAATTTTTCATTACAAGCTGACTTTGTATGCGTACTGTTTTGAACTGACCAGCCACTTTTCAACTACTGATTGTTTGCTCCATTTGTAACTGGTCTTCAGGTACTGTTTGAAGGATTACGGTGCTGTTTTCTGCGATCGAGAGTAGTCCGAGAAATCATAATTTATTTTTGTTGCAAGTGCCCATCCGAAATTATGACTCCAAGCCTGAAGACCAGTGTGTTTTATGAACCTGAAAAACACTGTCTAGAGGTAAATATAGCCCCAGTTTTCTCTGACTATAAATTGCTTGATACTTAAGCTATTTTCTTCTATTAAGGCCTAACATGAGATGCAACGTCACACATATTTATTGAAAACGATATTCAGGTCGGAACTCTGAACTGAAGACGAAGGCGTGCAACATGTGGATATAAGCAATTCGTGATGCGTGGCAGGGTCTGCAGGTGTTGAAAAGCTGAAGCTTGAATCCATGTATGTGTTTGTATCCTTTTTCTACTACCAAAACACAGAGCACACGATTACTGTCATGAATCAGTCAATTGTGTGTCTATGTATTGCTAATATGTACATCCAATTTTCAGATTTTATTTCTGTCAACTATTTTCAGTAAGTTTACTAAATTTTTAATCTGAACTAATCTTGGCTCTGATTAGTGTCATTGCGATTTGAGGATCTCATGGTCTTTGAAGCTCGCTTGCTGCTGCTCGATATCGTCGAACTCTCACACCGGGTCAGTTAGGAACTATTTGGGCCGTTTTAGTTCTGATGATGTCCTGTTGTAGTGTAGTTGATTCTAAACTTTATCTCTGAATGTCAATGCAGATCCAGCACAAATACGGCAGCGCAAGCAGTGCCCTGGTTAGTTTACTTGTTCCATCTTGTGATTGGTAGTTTTCATGGTTTGTATGGTATATTTGATTAATATTTTGAGGGACAACAAGAATTCACCATTTTTGGTACACTTCACCAGTTGACATGCGTATATCAGCTGCCTTTATCACGTTTTAATAGATCAAGGCCCCTATACCACCCCCTTTCTGTTGTCAGATTTTGGCCATTGGCCAATTTATTTCTTCATTCAGGAACAGAACGTGGATATTAGAAGGGTCGTCCTAAATGTTTGTGAGCATGCATATCTTCTTTGAATTCGGCTTGTTTTTGTGGAAGTGTTGTTCACGATTAATAGGAGTTGTTTGAACGATGGCTGATGCTTTGCCCTCGTGAATGGCTCACTAACACGAAGTCAACAAGAATTCACCTGCACAAGTATTGTTCCCTTATGCTATAGAAGAGTATTGTTCCCTTATATGCCCTCTGAAATATTTTTGTTGATTCGAGTATGCAACCAAGTAGGTTTATTGTTGAAGTAACATAAAACTTTACCTGAATTTTGGTTTCAGGATGGCGATAAAACAAAGGAGCTTCATGAGATTCAGGCGAAGGGGGATCAAACCGTTGCCTGATGAATTGGTTTGTCTCTTTGTGCAAACCTCTGGAGATTGTACATAAATCGTGATACATTGTGAGTGTATGAACTCGGTCAGACCAAATTGGCTCGCTATGGATGCTTCTCCGTATTCTCTTCTTTCTGATCAAGCCCTCGATGTGAATTATGTGGTCGAGAGGTGGAAGTTTGTAGGGTTTTTGTCAGATTTTCTCTTTTATATCCCTTACGATCTCTATGCCGGTGTCAGTTTTCAATTAAAATAGTTTTGTTTACGAATTTCAGCATAAGTAACGAAAGGGTATTATTTTGAATGAATTCTTAAAAAAATTGTTCGAGATTCTTGAATGGGATTTTAATTAAAATATGTAAGCTATTTAATTAAATGAGATAATTGGCAAATAGCAATGTTCTTAATTGTAATATTTCAAAACCAAAACATAGTTTATTTATACTTACGCGAAATTCAAATATATTGATAGATACAGGGATCGTGCGTTGAGCAAAGGAGCAATAGCACCCTGACACTTGATCTTTATTTACTGACCTGGTGAGAAGAAAAACCTGGTAGTCACCGAACATGTATTTTTCTTGCTGACCATGTTTTCTTTTTTTCTTTCTCATGTGGCAGGACTTTTTGTTTCCTCTATTTGTACTTTTTAGCGCACTATGTTTTCTTAACCGCAAACTCATGATTCTTTTTGCGAAAACAACACTCATGTTGTTGTGAGAACCTTTTAGCACAAATTTTTGGCGGTGGGAAGACAGCCGCAAAAAGACTTGTCAATTTTAATGGTACCATGATCCGACAACAAAATCGCCCTAATTCTTGAATGTGGCTGCGTACCCGTAAAAAAAGCTTCGTGTGCCGTCAAGAAAACTCATTTCCAGTAGCGCAATTCCTCACGGACTACAAAATATTTGATAAAATTAACCCATAGCAACGCATGGGCATATATTTGCTTTATTTACTGAATTTTGATAAAAGTGTATTTTCAATGTTTAGCTTGAGTTGTTGGGTAGGGTATGTCTACCATGAAAACACTCATAGGTCGAGATAGAGAGAGGGCATCGTCAATTTTGTTTCAGTTCTGACGGAGAGTTTATCTAAATATCAAATGTATTAGTTGATTTATGAGACGAGCGTTGCACGGCACCATTACTAGTTTCCCAAAGCGAAGAAACCCTCGGGTATTTGTGCATCTGTCAAAGCGACTTGCTGCCATAACTTTCGAGTTGAAGACGGTAGTACAGTGCTTGTATTCATTAGAAGTAATTGCAAGCGACAGATTGAGAGAAGGAATAATATAGTACTGCCAAATGCCAACGCGGTGGCTCAACTGCACTAGCTATACACGATCGATCCGGCCACGCCCACCGGCCAACGCCCAACACTGCTCTTGTATGACAATTGACAAAGACTTCTCGATTATTCACGTAGTCATCGTGGTAACAAATAACAATAGAAGCAAACTCACAGAATAAAAAGAGATACAAATGCATCCACGCATGAGCAGATGCATCACGTACTCGTTCCCACGATCACGTACATCATCTTATATACGCACCACTACGAAGCATGTGCACGCGCTGCACGTACGATCGGTCACTTTTCCTCGTCGGCGTCAGCAGCCGCGGCCGCGGCGGCGGTCACCGGCGCGGCTTCCTCGTCCTCATCGGCGAAGGCGGCCGCGGGGAAGGAGCGGCCGATGCCGACGCTGGACTTGAAGTAAACCCTCTCGCCGGCGTCAACGAGGCTCATCTCGACGATGGGCACCCACATGAGCATCTGCTTGCTCCGGACGCCGGTCATCCGCTTCATCCGCCCTTCCTCCACGTACGCCGTCACCTCAGCGTCGTACCGCACCTGGGTGCCCGTGGCGCGGAAGTGGTGCTCGTAGGCCTTGCCCCCCGCCTGCCGCATCCACACGTACCCGGTCTCCCGCACCAGCCCGCACTCCTCCAGGCCGCGCAGCGGCATCACGCCGCCCGGGAACCCCATGCCCTTGAGGAGCTCCTTGGAGTGCGCGTAGCACGCCTCCGCGCCAGTGATGACCTCGGCGCCCTCCCGCTCTTTGTTGGTGGCGGTGGTGCTGCCGGCGGCCGTCGGCGTCGTCTTCGAGACGGTGAGGGAGGCCATCGTCGACGACGGTGTTGTCGTAGCTAGTAGTTAGCAGGAGATCGAATTGTGAATATCACTTGTGTAGGTGGAGAGGTGTGCTTGGTGTGGTGAGATATGCAAGTGAGGTTCGTGCGGGAGGTGTTTATAGGGGGAGAGGAGTGGCCGGGTAGGTGGCTGGGAGTTGAGCTAGCTAGCTAACGGTAATGGCGGATGCTCTGGTTCGGTTGGGTAGGCCACCAAGCACAGGAGAGCTGTTCAAAAAAAAAAAACAAGCACAGGAGAGAATGTTCGGTTTAATATCATGGTTCGTACCATGTGTTTGGTGTCGAATGGCTTAGGCGTTCACCTAAGCGCACATCTACCTCATTCAGAATTTCAGATATATACTGCTATTTCAATCTGACCTCTTTACTTTTACTTATTCCTTTTTTCTTGACGGTGTACGCCCATTTGCATACATTACTTGTATCTCTCCTATCTAAAAAAATAATTTGGTTCCTTAGTCTGCCAATCAAAAACCTACAATCGTTTCGTCCACTTCGTCCCTTCCCACCGTCCACGCATCCCCTAATCACGCAAAAAAAGGTTTCATCGTCCAGTCAAAGAAGCAACCCCACATTTCATCTTCTTCCTCCCGTGCAGCCTCCGTGCAGCGCTGATCTGCCTCATGTACACCTACACCGCCGCCGCACGACCGAAGCCCCTTGTTCTTCACCCAAAAATTGCCCCAAAATCGACCGTGGCCTGTGCGATCCTGCTACGACTGTGCGCCGCCATGGGAGGCCCCTGTGCGCACGGCTCGTCCACCGTGGCCTGAGCCCTGAAGGCGACCGCATGCGTCCGTGCTCTGTCGTAATGGACACTCCTGCTGCTAATCCCTGGGCAGGAACGGCGACGCTCCTCCTTGATGCGGCAGACGCTGCACTACTCTTGGACGCGGACATCGGCCAGGAATCCCTTGACGGCCGGCTACACCACCTGGTGCATGCATCGACTCCATGCGTTGATGCTGGTCTGCTGCCCTGCTCGTCGAGCACAAGGTGCTGGCCGCTCGTATGCGTATCGATCTGTATGTCCTCTGCAATGTCAGAATTATATCTTGCATCAGCAATTTTGTACTGTAGGTAATCTGTATGCTTTTCGAATATCCAAACAACTAGAAAATAAAAAAGGGGAATTTCTATGTTCAGAACGGTCGCAGTTAGCGATCCCCGGCGGGCTGGCGCGAGCCGTTGGATGCAAACCGAAACAATGGCTGAGATCTGCAGACAGCTGGACACGTCACCGACCACGACCCATTCGGACGCAGCTTCAGTGACTTGCAGGTCACAAGTCACCGAGCGACTTGCGCGAATCTCGTCCCTCGTTTCAGATCCAACGGACAAGATTCATCCAAATCTGAAACTGAAAAATAGAAACATTCAGAAAAAATCGAAAAAAATCTAGTAAATCATAATGTTTTGTTTTGTATTATGTGAAAGTTTCATCCTATTTAGATTAATGGTTTGCGTATAAATAGCGTTTTATGTTTTAAACTAAAAAGCTATTTATTCACAAACGGTTGGTCCAAATCATATGAAACTTTCCCAGAATAGCTAGGAAAGCATTTATGACTTACTAGAATTTTTTCGACTTTTTCTGAATTTGTTTATTTTTTGTTTCAGATTTGGATGAATCTTGTCCGTTGGATCTGAAACGGAGGGACGAGATTTGCGCAAGTCGCTCGGTGACTTGTGACCTGCAAGTCACTGAAGCTGCGTCCGACCCATTCACGAAAAGGAGATTCCGCAACCTCGTGTCCCACCACGATCCTATCTCTTCCCATCACTGGCGCCGGAGATCACGGCCTCCACAAACAGCTTACCTCGCCGGATCCGCCTCACAGGACACTCACCGCGCTGAATCGGTCGTCCTAGCCATGCTGACCTCCGGGGGGACAAGCTGTGCCGGCGGCGCCCCTGCTGGCTTCCCGGACTTCTCCTCCTCGCGCTTCCTCGCCCGTGTGACGCCGGCGAGCGTCCAGCTCGAGCTCCTGCCGCCGGTGAGGCTCTCGACCATGACGCGACGTCGCCTCCCCGTTTCCTTTGCTTCGTCGAGCTCGCTCCGCCGCCACGAGCTCTATCCCGCCGCCCAGCTCCCCTCGGCCTCCTCTGCCCTGGACGACCTCCCTCCGCCGGCCAGGTCGCCGTCTGCCCGACTCAGTCCTACTCCGGCCGACGAGCTCTCCTATTGCCAGTGCCACTCCACCGGGCTGCTGCAGGCAGAGAGAATGTTCGGTTTAATAACAGGGTTCGTACAATCACTACAAGCTGTATGCCTGATGGCCGTCCGGCTCTCCCAGGCCATTTGCCAATTTCTGTCACTGCTTGTGGGGCCCAAGCTTCAGTTGTCAGCCTGCGTGCTTGGCAGATGATGGTGTTGCCACGGCGTGCGTCTGGTGCCTTCGGTTCTGATTGGTGGGCCGAAAGGATGTGGGGCCCGGTTGGCGGTGGCCGAAATTTACTCTACTTGGGCGTCGTCCTTCTTCGTTTTCTCTGTTCTTCTCGCAAATTCTTTCTTCCCAACTCGATCCTCCGCTACTTCCTTTCTCTTTCTCTCCTGGGCGCGCCGTGGAAGGAGATGGGGCGAGCTACCACCACGCCTCGATTCTCGCCGCCAGGGTGCAAGCCACCTCCCGCAACGGTTCCAGGCACGATTCGGCCGATTCCCGCACCTCTAGCCCGCCATGGACGGCGCCGTCCTGAGCGTGCGGCCGGCCCGAAGTTGAGAGGTGACGGCGCTGGAGTTGAGAGGCGGCCGGCGTAGGGTTGGCGCTGCCACGCCGCCGACCTCCGCCGGTGGCGCTCTCTTACGCTGCGGCCCATCCCTCCTCGACAGCCCTCCGGGGTGCTAGGGTTAGCACTGCCAGGCGCCAGCCGGCAGCCTCCACCGCTGGCTCTATCCTTCTCCGGCCAGGTCGCCGCCTCCACCACCCCAACGAGGATTCCTGGAGGGGGCTGTACAGGACGTCGCCAATGTCGTTGTGGTCTGCTCCTCCACTACGGGGTCAGGGACCGTGGAGGCGGCATAGGCGTACACGCCGATGGGCGTCGTGGGAGGCGCCGCTCGAGGCGGGGGCGTGGAGCTGTGTAGAGGAGCCGCGGAGACGGGCAGCGCTGAGTGGGGGAGAAGAAGGATCGGGGGTCTGGGGAGCCGGTGCAGAGCAGCAGGGGAGGCTGTAGCCACTGACTTCCATTCATTTGAAGAACGTTGTTTTTCTTTCCTGAAGAAGGTATAGCTTCAGTTTTGCTATCATTTGTATTGTTGATTGGTTAGTCGGCTATTCTTCAGGAGGTTGTGGTAGCGTGTGATAATTTATCTCAGTGGCGTTTTTCTGTACACTACTACCTGAACTCCTGAAGTAGAACAACATATACAGCAACAATTGAGCGACCATTTTGTTTCAATATGTCGTATGCCCTTTTGCCGTGATATACTAGAATTGACTTAGGATCAATATAAACTCCGATTTTTTTTCGTATTTGCTCAATGGTATGTTACATGTGGGTCAGTCAGTATTGTAAGTATCAGGCTCTCAGCCAGATATCTTTGTGCTTATTCCAGTATATTTGGCAAGTAGTATCTGATGAAATATCATAATATACTTTGTTTCGATCTCAATATTATTTATCTGTCATAGAATCCAAGTTCACTGAGTTGGGAAATATGCAGATGCGGGTCGTGTTTGAATTTCTTTATTCATCGTACATGGTTGCAATTGCCGCCCACAATTTCACAGCTCTCTCTCCACTCGAGGCAATTGTAGTGCATCTGCAACCTCTGGCATATCTCCGCAAGACGAACTGAGGAAGTGCATAGAAACGAAGGCTCGACAGCAAGTTTGAGGTCGGTGTGCGAAGTTGTTATGCCTTAAATTCTATTGCATCTCCTGTTATTCTTCTAGATATTTTGTTCTCCCCTGATAGGTCAAGTTCATATGCAAAATATCCCCTGTGTGAATGAAAATCCAAGTATTAAATTCGTATTGCTAAATGTCTCTTATTACTGTTGTCCCATGTTGAATTAACGAGATTTAGAAGATAATTATCAAAATTCATTTTGATTCATCATATGTACTCTTTAGGTTACAAATAATTTGATTTGAGAAGTTTAGCTCTGCATGCACCAGTATAAATTATCCATGTGCACTATGGACTATGATACTAGATATGTGCATACTAAATTAAATGTTTTAATAATATTCTGCTGCAAAATATATTTCTTGGCTTGTGATTTGTGTTTTCTGTCCATCTGCAGGTTGTCTGACATGTAGATTCAAACTGTGCTTCTCAGCTACTTCGAGTATTGTTGTCCATAAAGGTGTATTTTGCTCTATTTATATTTCTCTGTAGAATACATAGGATTTGATTTGAGAAGTTTATCTCTGCATGTACCAGTACAACTAATACATAAAAGAGGTATTGCCTCTTATTTTCTCATCTATGTGCATTACGGACTGTGGTACTAGCCATGCACACACTAGATTGAATGTTTTAATAATATTCTGCTGCACTGATATTTCTAGGCTTGAGATTTGTATTCTCTGCCATCTGCAGGTTTTCAGGCATGTAGATTGGAAGTTTGGAACATTGGTCTATTTTCTCAGCTACTCCGAGTATTGTTGCCCATCAGGGTGTATTGCTCTACTATATTTTGGAATTTTTCTTGAGATAGCAAGGTTAGTTGTCATCCCCTTACGCACACAAAATTTGACTGGTCTCCTCAACTTATCTCATAACTCTATAAGCAAGAGTTTGGCACAATTGATATCCATAAGAATTTCTTAGCTCAATGGTATAATTTATGAGTAGAAGCACTCCATTGCTGAGGATGTGCTCCTAGACCTATTAGTTTCTTCAGAAAAGGATGGGCTATGATTTTATCAGTTTTTTGTTTGATGCAGACATATAGATACATCTGTACACAAGTTACATATTTCGCATGCCCAATGGTATAATTTATGTATGTAGCTTATACATGTTATTACCTCCTCCTTATTAAGAAATTGTTCGAACAAGAAAACAAAATGAGCTCTAATTTATATATAGTAATGTCTCCATTTGACAACATTTGACTTAATTTGCAACTTATTTACCGGTGTCACTTTATGTTTTAGTTACAAAGATCACAAGGTAATTACAATCATGTAACATGTGTCGTGCTCTTAGGCTGCTAAGTTTTCTCTGCAAGTTAGATTTTATTTATTCGTACATGATCTGCCGGTTAAATAGTACTGATCCTTGTCAATTGATGGCCTTTTGGATCATGAATGTGGTAAATGTGTCATTGGTGCTGTTTAATCAAAGGGCAAAAGTGAGTACTCAGGTCGAGCATCGTCAATCTAAATAGATGAATCGTGGGGTGACTCTTCTAGAATTTTTCTCAAGTTATTTTTGTGGTTCCTATTGTAATATATGTTTGAAATCGAATCATTTATTCTTTCTGGTGCTTTTCAAATAGGTAATCTTACCTACCTAGAATAAGAGTTCCTTTTATCCAGCAAAATTTGAAGAGACATGGATAATCTCTACATTTTGTCTGATGGAACAAGTACATATATGGATTAATGACTAATCTGATAATATCCAGATAACTTCATGACTTCACATCACAGGTTGAACTCAGCTTGATCAGAACATTATTCATCTGTGTTAACTTACTTGGTGACAGCACACACAACTCCTGCCAAAGCTTTTTACAACACCTTCTTCCCTTTAACTACTTGGCGGAGAACTGATGAAGATAATATTTTATCTTTGATTTGGTGTTCCATTAACCAAAGCTTCATCTTCTCTTCTTAACTCTAAACATGCGTTAAGAATATTATAGATGGATTATAACAATTTTGAGCATCTTGTGTATAAAATCTAGGGTGACAACAAACAAATACTACATATGAATAATCATTGACCTTTTTAACACAACCTTCTGTATGTCGTCCTTGCTTACCATGTTAGCAATTTAATTTGAAACAACTATCACTCAGAAATACATTTCTTGCAGATTCACCAGAATGAAGGTTAGAGTTTCAGACCACTTGGTGATAAAATGGTCAGATTATGGTGCCTTGAAACCTCATGGATTGCCAGACGTTTTTTTTGTTTCACACCATTTCCTGTTAAATAAGATCTACTACTAAAACTGTAAGTGAAAGATCTCTTATCTCTTCCTTTGGTCAAAGAAGTTATATACTTGTGTGGTTCAGTTAGCTACATAAGGAAGTATTGTTTCGACTACCAGTAAGTGGTAAACATATTTTCTCTTTTCTCAGGTGAAGGAAAGTTCGTTGCCACTGAGTGGTTATTTTCTGCTTGCATCTAAGACTTGAAATTTGTTGTATTCGTTTTGGGAGCATGAACTGTTGATTCACAGGAGTAGATATGTAGTCAAGGTCTGCTACATTATGCATTCTTTGTTTTTGGCTATGATGCTAATTGATTATTCCAACATAACAGATAGATAGTCCAGGTCCACCTCTTATTCTGAATTCTGAGAAATCCGGTCCTTTAACTCACTAGCTGATGTTGTCATAGACAAGAAATGTTTCATGAGTTGACAAACTAACATGAGAAAACACATGCAATTCTACCACGCCGGCCACGTTGTGCCAAAACGAAATGCAGACGGCGAGGCGAAGCTCGCATATCAGTCTAGTGTGTTTGGTGTCGAATGGCTTCGGCGTCCACCTAATGGCCGATCTACCCCTCACATACTGTTTATTCAATCTAACCTCTTTACTTTTACTTATTCCTTTTTTCTTGACGGTGTATCCCATTTACATACATTACTCGTATTCATAATAATAAAAATACAGATTTGAAACGCATACAAGTAACATAAAATTAGGAGGATACACATGGTTGTACTGCTGCATACCGCTTTCACCGCAACTATGAAACATCCAAATCTTTTGCCGGTGCCAGAGAAAAGAGCACCAACAGCTGATTCACATCTTGACGCCGAAACAATCCTAGTCATGAGGCGTTAACGAGTCACGATAGCCACCAGCCTCGTAAGAGTGGATCTAAACCGATAAAAACATCGGCTGGAGGAGCCCTTTGAGCCTCTTAAATGTCATATCCGCGGCCAACAAGACCCCGCCCTTCATTAGGCGGCTGGATCCTCCACCGTCTTCTGCAGAGATCTACAACGGTCAACATTGCCACACTCTAAGAACCCATTCCTGCCGTGACGACAAGACCTAACGCCAGATCCAAGTCGCTCTAATAGTTTGGACTCCACAAACTTCTCGCCGACGCCAACAATACTCCTACAAGCAAGAACATGGGTTGGGAGACCATTATTCCTAGCAGCATCATCAGCATCCACCCATCATGACGTCGATAGAGGAAACTTGAGAACATAGAAAAACTAAGACTAAACACAAGCACAAACGAAAATCAGGGCTCCCCTCCCACGCGACGCCAAAACGGCAATCAGTCGGGAAAGGGAGAGGTGAACTCGCAACGAGGAACTTATGGAACCACAACCGCCACCTCTCGTTTCGCTGGGAGAGTCGCGTGACACGATCTTTTATTTGGATTCCTTGCTTCGCGTGATAGGAAAAATAGCTTGTGAGCATGTAAAAAAATAGCTTGTGAATGAAAGAGCAATGTGCTCCTTGCCCTTATGCAGTGGTATCTGATCTGTTCTTGGAAGCGCAATATTGTCCCACTCTCCTCATTCGACGGTGTCATGACAAGAGCTCAAAATTCATGCTGCCAGTACCTAATGCCAATCTTTGAAATGTAAGTATTGTCGAACTAGAACCACACCCCACACGTTGCAGCGGGTATCTCTTAAGAAATTAAATAAAACGGCTAAAAAATTAGACATCGAATGTATGTGTGGTTTATAATTCAAAATTCATTATGGTTCAGGGGTGTACCTAATTGGTATAGATAAAATTATATTAACGGTTTGAAGAAGTGGATATTGTGGATGGCTTGCATGAAATTGACATGCACATTTCCGCATAATATTACTAAAAACTTTTCGAGTGAATACATATAGAAGAAGCCCATAATTATATATACAGTTATATGATTTTCATCATTAAAAATAATTGACAAAAAGTTCACGGGCGAAACTAATTTCAGTGTTCTACTTGCGAATGATTTACTTGTGTAACTACATAGCGACATGGTGTGACGATCTTATCATTCGAACAAAAAATTATGTGAACAATTTAATGGGCTAAAAAGATGATGTGGGTACTTGCATGTAGAGATATAAAATAATTAATGAATAGTAGTGGGATGACATGGACAATTGATTGGCTAAAAGAGCAAGTGATGTGGATTGCTTGTATGTGGAGACGTGCACATTTCCGCATAATATTACTAGAAACTTTTCGAGTGAATACATATAGAAGAGCCCATAATTTTATATAGCAGTTATATGATTTTCATCATTAAAAATAATTGACAAAAAATTCACGGGCGAAACTAATTTCAGTGTTCTACTTGCACATGATTTACTTGTGTAACTACATAGCGACATGGTCATATGTACTTGTTTACTTTACGCACATTGCTTAATGCGATTATCCGTTGCTTGCAACTTAATACGACGGGGAACACGGAAGTCAACCTGAAAGTGGATTATTAGTCATAGATGCGGTTGGATAACGGTCTATGTATTTTGTCGTAATGCTCAATTAAATATCATGGTAGTCATCTTGTCATATATGTATGCATTGTCATGCGCTCAATATTTTATCAATTGCCCAGCTGTAATTTGTTTACCCAACATGTCGTTTATTTTTATGGAGAGACACCACTAGTGAACTGTGGACCCCGGTCCATTTGTTTACACTGATAAAACCACCAACTGCAATCATTGTTCTCTTTTACTTTCTGCAATTAAACATGTTTTCCACACCATACGTTTAATCCTTTGTTTTCAGCAAGCCGGTGAGATTGACAACCTCACCGTTTCGTTGGGGCAAAGTAGTTTGATTGTGTTGTGTGCAGGTTCCACGCCAGTTGCCGGATTCCTGGTATTGCGCCGTGCCACAGTCCGCCACTGACAACCTTCTGAAGTGCTACTGCTCCTATTGGTTCGATAATCTTGGTTTCATACTGAGGGAAACTTGCTGCTGGACTACATCATACCTTCCTCTTGGGGTCTCCCAACGAACGTGTGTTTCACGTCATCAAGCTCTTTTCTGGCGCCGTTGCCGGGGAGTCAGCAGACTTCTGCAAGGG